>CM068883.1:1160000-1760000 GCA_035149815.1 Branchiostoma lanceolatum | reverse complement strand
TGTTGTCTAATTTAAGATGATATTAGTCTGTGGTCCCCTAACGGTTTCTCTCGGTAATGCAGCGGAGCGTTATGTTTTTCAATCTCGTGTTATTTTGCATATACGACTGAGTCCTCAAATATGTAGATTGACCATATGATTCTTTATATTAAGGCACAGTTTTCTTGTCGAAATATTGCATCAAAATATGAACATGTGTACAATAGGGACGTTTGTCCCAACGACACATTAGGTATTTTACTGCTTCTTATACAATATCGTCAATTATGATGACGAGCACGTCGACTGATGATGATGATGATAACACCATTCACCAAACTATGGGTGTGATTTACTGCATATGCAATAAACTTTATTGTTATTGTGAATATGACACTGCTAATGATTGTCGTCTCAGTTCCAACAGGTGCCAATGTTGCCATGGGAAAACCGGCGTTCCGATCAAACGACGAACCAGATGCCGGCATTGCCGTTGACGGGAACACGGATACGGATATCGACTCCTGCGCAACCGGAAGTTCGGAAGTTACTCCTAGCTGGTGGGTGGATCTTGGTCAATCGTATATAGTTGGCAGGTGAGTGTACTCATCAGTTATAACTATGGATATACATGTGCATTTGGTAAACACACACACACACATACACACATTCAAACACACGCGCACACACACACACACACAAACACACACAAACAGAGAAAGTGTGTAAGACACCAATGACATCAAAATCAAAAATTACCTGAAATTATATAAACCATAATAATATTGCTTAATAACAGACATTTGCACAAAATATACACCCTTCGGATGTTATTGAACATTGAACCATCAAAACATCATACCTCTAGCTTTTGATTCTTCCCACCAGGTAATTGCATGAATCAGTGACTTCACTATCTCAAGAAAGAAGGCTATTGTAGAATTTCCTCATAAGTTATGTAAAGAAGGCCCTGGTTTGGATCATTAATATCCAACAAATCTCCCATTTAATATTTTCTTAATGCCACAAGAACAAAATTCCCATCGATTAGCAAGATGGCATAATAGTAAGTTCTCATTAGTTGTGAAAATTAGGTTTTCATTTGAATATTGATATTTATCGATATTGCTGTATTTCTCACTATCGCATGTCACATGTTTGAGAGCCATTTTATTGGATGTAGTGGATGTACAAAATTTCTCAAGAACGATACAAATTAGACCTATCAAATATCATGAATATTACTCTACAGCTTCTCGAGTTATGTTGTTTACACCCAGCACACATACATCCACACCCACTCCACTATCGGAAAACTGATAACCTTCTGGCGAAAGAAATAATATAGCTACATGCGTTGAATGAAAATATATGGACACATGTAAGGATCATTTTTTGTCTCAACGAAAACCTTTTCGACGGTTTAGTAGATTCATCTGAATATGTATAAATCTCGCGTGACATTGCGTTGTCTTCGATCGTGATATATACAGAGTCCACATCTTCCTTCGCCCGCACGATTCGGAGCATTTGAACATCTATATCGGGGATACCGACAAGATCAGCACGAATCCCACGTGCGGGGGCGATCATCGAATCGACGAGAAGCAGCCATCCATGTTCTCGTGTCAGGGGATGAGGGGGCGCTATGTGGGCGTTCGTCTGCCTGGACCTGATTCACAATCACTGCATTTGTGCGAAGTCCAAGTATTTTCGGGTACGTCTCAACTACATTGACTTTGTACATGGTGGTTTTATTATGTACACGTTCCTTCTAGGTGCCAGTTTACAAGTAACAGACGCATTTCGAGACTACAAGCAGATGGTCACGACAATGTCTCGAAATCAAGGACGGAAATTAGGGTCATAAAAAGTAGCGTGAATCAACGAAAGATCTATTACTAATCATCATGTTTGAAGAATCGGTAGTTTCAGCTTCCAGTACAGTCGTTTTCTGAGCAAATTTGTTTGGGTCTGTAATGGCGAAATTTCCCTTTGTTTATATATAGCCTGCAGATGGAAGTTTGCACATTCTGTTTAATATTTGCATAATACTTATTTGCATGCCTTGCTTTGAACCATGAACAACTTGCAGCACAGTGCGCACAGAATTATAAAACAGACACCGCAAAACTGTGAAAAACAGCCAACTGTCAAAAAGCTCCAAGTGCCTTCACTGATTTCCACTTGACACTTAACCAAAGCATTGCATAACTCACTGGGAGTGACCTCGGTGTCGACTCCGTGATTTTACACACAGGATAACGCGACTTTAACATGTTTTCTAGGCTACTCAAGTCTGGGACAAAAATTCTTCGGTAACATTTATTTCTATTTATACAGAAATGCATGACGTACAGAAATAACGTTTATACAGAAATGTATCCCGAGTCGACAAGAATTCTTCGGTAACATTTATTTCTGTTTATACAGTCCCGTGTCGACTCCGCCGAGTCGGACTTTGGCCGAGTGTACTCCGAGTGACAGCTTGGAAAATGAATGCGTAAACCCAGCCATAGATGAAGCCTGTAATTTTGTCATTTTATTGTTCTCTTCATTTATTATACGGATACCAGACGACGACTGCCTGGTAGAGCCCACCGACCGGCAGGAGTGCGGCTTGGGAGGCATAACTCCTATCACTCCTGAGGAGTGCCATCGCCGAGGATGCTGCTTATCCACATCTGGTGCAATCAAGTGCTTTCACAAGAAAGGTGGGTCAAGTTATTAGTCGTTGTTGTTATCATTGATATGCACAGTCGACTCCGCTTGGCAGAGAAAATATTCTAAGTTTCTTTTGTCATTCTCCCCCTTCCGCTGTTGCCAATCTCCAGCTATTCTAAAGAAATATACTGTAATACATTTGTTTTCGTATTTTGAATATGTTGAGGTTTTCCGGACACGAATATGCTTGCAGAAACCGCTAACACAAACAAACATAAACGAAAAAAAGAGGAAAGTTAAATTAAGTTGCAAAAAGAACAAGTTAGCTGTTAGATATACTGTAATTTTGTTTCTTTCACTTTAACTTTATGTTCACTGTTTTGACGGTCACCTCTGTACCGTGAATTTATCATCCCTGTAAATAAAATCCGTTGTTTTTTATTATACATGATTTCTTCTCACATCCGTTCTGTAAATCACTTTCCACCACCTGAAGATAAATTACAGTATAAATAACAGTAACTGCTATAACTTTTTAAATGCGTAATAACAAACATGATCTACTGCTGCGTTTGGCTTCACAGTCTTTGAAAACACCGCCATAACTGGAAGCAAGCCTGTCAGCGCAACAACTGAGAAAGATTCTCCGGACGCCACAGCTGTGGCAGGGTCTCCTGACGTCATAACTGTGACAGATGGGAAAGGGTCTACTGACGCCTTGGCTGTGAAAGAGTCTGCTGGCACCACCGTCGCCGCAACTCTGATGGGCGGTGCAGACGCCGATACAGATTCGTCTGTGACTCAGGGCATGCTGACTGCTCTTGGTAGGTAATCTCCGTGTGCTTGATTTGGTCAATTTTGGACAACCTGTCTTTCAAATAGAAATGTTCTGGTTGGTTCCCTTTCATACAGATGCTTGCCTTTATTTAGCTTTCAGCCGTGGTTAAAGACCATTAAAATGTTTGTATTTTGGTGTTTTAAAGTAAAAGTATTGAACGAATTTCATCTCATAATTGGCTCTGTGTGTGTGTATGCGTTTGTGTGGTACATTTTGCATTTTGGACTAATCATGTCGATGATATAATAGAAATTCATATTGAAAAATGCTATATCATTTACCCACGACAAGTCCCGTCGGCTTTACATGCATGCTCGGCATATTCCATTAAATGTGAAAGTTATCTTTTAAGTATAATTAGCAGTCAACAACGCACGTTAATGCTGCTTCTTAAATAGCAACTGCTTGTTAAAATACCAACAGCTGATGCTGAAATAGAAGACATCAAGGACACAGCAAAAACGGAGAAGGTGAGCGAGGACATGGCAGCCACTGGGGACCCCGACATCCCACCAACTCCTGGTGGTGAAACAAGCACCGACGCTCTGGCAGGTAATGACGGTGAGATGGCAGATTTACTATTTACAGGTTTGCGTAGCAAAACCTTTGTTAGATCCGTTTGCATGTGTGGTGGCCGCCATCTTGAATTGTGACGTCACAGGGTCGCCATACCATTTTATTGGGAGGGGTGTTTCTTGGGGTCGCTAGCGTTCTATTTTTAACAAATCGGCACACAACTATCACACATTCCAGTCAAATAAAAAGAAAAATTCAATACCAATTCATACTCATAAAAAGACCCCATAATCACTTAACTAACATAGCAAACCTGAAGTATATGTAGCACAAATACTTAACTCTAGTTTCTGATTTTAGTAGCTGTTGTTTATTGTTTTTTTGTTATCCTTAGTAGGATCGTTGTCTCTATGAACAGCCGAATTAAAATTCATATAGCCATTAGCATGAATCATAATCATTCTTTGCAGAAGTTTCGATTGGTAAAATTCTTTAAATAGATCTAAAACAATATTTAGTTGTGCCATAATGACCAATATCTGCCGTTTTGTACGAAGTTTTTTTCTAGGTAATAGTATCAAAATATATATTACATGTAATCATAAAAATAGTAGTGTCATGATTGATAACATTTATCCTTTGCATCTATTTGATAGATTCTGGAGCCTCTGTTGCTACCATTGCCTGCAGCGTGATGGCTTCGATCTTTCTGGCCAATGTCGTCTTTTCTGTCTACAACATGTACGCTTAGGACAACGTTACGTTGGTGGTGCATTAGATTAAGGGCAGAAATGTTCAGACAGAATTTGGTTTCTGTGCTTTAAAGGCACCCATTTATTTATTTATGAGGCTTGAAAACTGAAAATATTCTAGTTGGTGTAATCTTCATGCAATTGACATTTAATGCCACTATTTACCACCTTTGCGTGCGGATTTCTTGTCAAAAGTGTTCAAAAGCGGCACAAAAATAAGGTACATGGTGATCTTTTAGTTTCACGCGCCTAGTGCCTAGTGTAAATTGACCGATACCGTAGCCCCTCCCTGCTCCGTCAAAACGTAGAAAAGCTAAATTAAAACATAAAAATGCAAATATTTGACGGACATGCAGTCACTCTCTCGTTGGTCGAACCGCTAATTGTGATGGACAGTCAGGATCAGTCTATTAGGACTTGGGTTTTCTATCAGTTCTCACCACACAACGACATCGTATCTTTGCTCCTTTAATGTCGATATGTCATGGTATAGTGTTATTGAAACTTACTATGTGTAGGAATGACTAGAAATTGGAGGTTTTTTTTATTCAAGTTTCAATCCTCATAAAATGCTCTAGATGGCTTAAAAAAAACTTTAATGTTGTAGGATACGAAAATCGAACCGTTTAAAAACATCTATTTGAAATTGATGTCTATCTCCTTGAAGTTGGAAACGTAACGCTACCAGTTATCGTGCGCTACCAGTTATCGTCCACTTTGAGTCATGTCCAGGTCTCGCGAGCCATAAAGATCGGCATAAGTATGACCCTTAGTCATGACTCTCCGGCTCCTTTATACTAAACAATGGAATATATAGGATTACGTCCGTCGACATAACAGAATAAGCTCGTGAACCAGTAACAGCAAGTTGCATGGAAGCGCCATGCATCTAATATTTCATATCAAATTCGACACCGCGTACTCCATTATGTTTTCCTCACTTTCACGATAGCTATATATTTTAGAAGTAGCTGACGTTTAACATTTTTCTGATGTTCAAACTATCCATAGTGATTTGAGGTTTGAGACTCTTACTACTTTTAAGAAGGTTAGGAGCCGAGGGTACATTTTTCACGTCAAAACATCATGCCCATGCCCATGAAAGTCACGTGCCGCACATGTAGGGGAAATTTACTGCACAACATTATGCTATTCCATAGCGTCAAGGAAGCGGTGGAAAAAACATAGTGCCTTAACAATCATTTGTCTGTAGAATACTTCGGACAGTGAATGTGCATTTTTTTCTGGTCTTTGATCTTCAAGTATTCCGCCAGGAGGAGAAAGACTGAAGTGGACGATAATGGGTTACCCTAGCATAATTCTTCATCGTAGACCTCAGTACAAATGCATGCTCGCACGGCGTTAAACAGGCAGAGAAAAACTTACAGACCATGCATTTTTCTTTTTAAAATAGCTGATATTTCTCCCCGGCCCCATGGGTTAAGCATTTGGCTCTGTCCGCGCGGTTTTAAGATAAATGACGTGTTCAATGGATTGGACGATAATTGGTAACGTTACGTTACATGGCAATGTCAATCTTTTGACATACATATACATACAACATGTTTATCGACTAAAATGTCAATATTGTTATAGCCTAGATTGAAAAAAAGAGAAAGGATTCTATGTAACTGAAATAGGAAATAATTCTCTATTTAGAGAAGTAACATTTGCATGAGAGAGAGAGAGAGACAGAGATATGAATCGTTTCAAAATCCGCTCTAATTCGATTTTTTTTAACACAGAGCGGGAATATTAGAACATGACCATTCCCCCCAGCCAATTAGAGTCTTCAATTATTGTGACTATATCTGGAAAGGACATGGTTATCTTACAACCACACAAGAGCAACTTCTCAAAAGGATAAAAAACGAATCAAATCTTTAAAGAATAACAGGTACAAATTCAGAAAACGACAAACAAAAGTATCAAGAGTTTGACAACAGTAGTTAACCAATCATTGCATTGAAATTGAAAGTTGGGAAACCGGGAAACAGAATCACATTTTATTTATATTAATTTTTGTGAAAAGAACACGCAAAATGATCTCAACTCAAACAGTTCAACCAGTGCTCCAATGAATCAAAAAAAGGAACATTTTAGTAAAACAATCTTCGGGGATGTGGCCATGTTCTAAAACAGTAATAATGTGGCTTCGGCCTCTATATGGGAAAATAGTGAAGATCCCCCACTTGGGGCATCTAGTCAAGGAAGCCCCTTGTGGGAGGATCTTCAATATTTTCCCACAGAGAGGCCGAAGCCATGTTATAACTATTACTTTTATTTTTAGCTTCAAGTTTGAGATTATTCTCTTTATCACATCCCTTTATATGCATTTGTACTTATCTTTTCGAATTTCTCTTCTTCGAATCCTTGCGGGATAAAATTCAAATCTAGATTAATGAGAGATTACCAAAAATTCTTTGGTCCTGCTCTAAATCCCTGATATGAAAACAAGCTGCTAGGGGGCCCGAACCTACACCACTTCTTCATTACATGACAAGCTGTCTGCCACCCAAATATCAAGGCCATAGCACGTCTAGGTCAAAAGATACAAAAGCGGAAGTTCTGCTGCAGTACCAAGGTCATATACCAGGGGGGGCCAAAATCGACCTTGAACTTCGGCTTCACAACACCCGCCCACATACCAAATATCATCGTAATCCATCAAGAGGCTCTTAAATTATACTGACTTCCATAGTGCGGAAACACAAACACACACACAAACACACCCAAAACTATATGTCCATTTTCATGGAGATAAAATATAGCAATCGTGCTTGCCCAAACCTGTGTGTTTAGGGGTACAAAGGTAAATTGAGTTATTGAGAAAATCCATTGGTAAAGCAAATAAGGTTTTGATCGTATCTTCGTTATGTTGAATCCAAAGAAAGTACAATACTTTACAATACTTTGACATTTTGTTTTGCTTCAAGGGGGGTCGAGTTGCGTTATGTTGGCAAACGATATTGATTTATGTTAATGGCATTAATTTTGATCTTATCCTATTTGTCTTCACATATTCATCTTCTTTGCGACGTTCTCCGTTTCATTTTGTTACACTTTGGTGGGATCATTTAGTATTTCATTGATTGTGTATCTATCAATAAATCCTTTAAAAAAGCATGACGTCGAAGGTTTTTCACTTTTGCGAAATATTTACTTTTGAATATCCAATCATGTATGATAATTTAATTATCTATCATTAGATATGCAACGTGGGTACGTTTTTGCTACACTTATACTTTACATTTTGAACATGTGACAGTAGGAATAACAAATATCCAAGCAGATGTTTGGGTTGTGTGCGGTTGCATCGGCGGTAAAGATAACGTCTCACGTTAAATTCAATAGGATCGCCTACGCATTACGCTAAATCCAGGAAATCAATCACGCAAAATGTGGTAAACAGTTTCAGACCATTAATAACACTTTTGCGTAAGACTAAGCTTGGGTTGTCTGTCACGTGGCATAACTAATCAGCTACCGAAGGACGCACCCTACAAGACAGCAGCAACCGGTGCTTGAGACATTCTACACGAGCTTCTGTCCAGAAGGTGCTAACTTAAGCCATTCTGACAGGCGTGAAAGGTACGTTTGTTTCTTCAATCAATCTGTTTAATGTACAGTAAGGAACACATGCCAGCCGTCCTGTATCCACACTCCTCACAAATGTAGGGTTTCTCATTGCCATGTTTTTTTCTTATGTAGAGATAGGTTCTAACTTTTGGCAGTCCTGTATCCACATAATCTCCAAGCAGATTCAACAATTGCAATCGCAAAGACCGTATCCAACTTGCAGTTTTTAATAGATTTTAATAGCTATATATATATATATAATTTCTATATTTATATTATATATATAATTTCTTACAAATCTGGACTATATATCTTATAATATAAGTATTATTACAATATCATTACAATAGTCCATTTTGTTAGTAGAGATCCTGATCAGAGTATCACCTGGATAAGGACTAAGGACTCGGATAGTCATTTTTAGAGGAACAAGAAGTATTAATTGTAAAATCTGGTGTAGGGATTGCATATTCCCTTCCTATCCAACTACTGGAAGAATCACAGTCTCTTCTGACAGCATTGCAATTTCTTGTCAGGGAAGAATAAGATGTTCTACCAACAGAGACTGTTATCTCAAACTGTAAATTGTATCCAACATATCGCTTGGTATTGATTTAGAATTTTCAAATGTGAACATCTAATCAATTTGTAAAATAGTTAATTCCCTAAGTGACGTTATTTGAGGCAAATTTAACCTTTAACTATCGATATGAAAAGATCTATAAATATATCTATCTATCTATCTATCTATATATGTGCATAAACATATTCATCTATCTATCGATCGATCGATCTATTTCAGAATCACTATCATCCTTCATGAACCCATTGTAGAATGTCCAAAAACTCAAGCAGATGATATCAAACTTAACATGAGTGTGTCAGTAATATGGATATGCCATCGTCAAAATTTACATGTTTTTTTTAATCTCTACAGTTTGGGAACGCTTACAAGCCGTCCTGTATCAACACTCCTCACACATGTAGGGTTTCTCACTGTCATGTCTCTCTTTAATATGTAGAGATAGGTTCGAACTTTTGGCAGTCTTGTATCAACATAATTGCCAAGCAGATCCAACGGTGATAAATTTTCCTGCCAGTTGGACATGGTCTTTGCAACCGTTGGATCTGCTCGGAGATGAGTATCCACACTCTTTTTCTAACCGTTGTGTTTTGTCATCACGTGATGGTCTAATTGAACTTTCCGTGCAGCAGAATAGTTACACTGGTCACATGTGTAAGGAAGAACCTCTGAATGTCTAAACATGTGACGGGTTAGGTGAGACTTTTTCCCAGTTCTGTATCCGCACTCCCCACATATGTGACGTTTCTCGACAGTGTGTTTGGTCATGACGTGTTTCCCCGTTTTTCTCTCATGTAGTGATGGCTTCGAACTTGTAGCAGCCTTGTATCCGCTTCCCTCGCAAATGAAGCGTTTCTTGTGTTTGGTCTTGAGGTGTCGGTCTACTTGATATTTCTGTGCAGCAGAATAGTCACACTGGTCACATTTGTAGGATTTTTCACCAGTATGTTTTATCTTGTGTAGGGATAGATGCCTCTTGTTGGCCGTCCTGTATCCACATTCTTCACACATGTAGGGCTTCTCACCGGTATGTCTAGCCATGACGTGTACGGCCAAATGACTTTTTTGTACAGCAGAATAGTCACACTGGTCACATTTGTAGGGATTCTCACTGATACTGGTATGTTTTCTCTTGTGTAGGGATATATGATATTTGTAAGCCGTCCTGTATCCGCACTCTTCGCACATGTAGGGCTTCTCACCGGTATGTCTAGCCATGATGTGTATGTCCAAATGAGATTTTTGCACAGCAGAGTACTCGCACTGGTCACATTTGAAGGGTTTCTCACGACTGTGTTTTTGTGAGACGTGTTTGTCAAAATGGTCTTTCTTTGCGGTGGAATAGTTGCATTGTTCGCATCTGATTCTGACGGGCTTTCCAACGGTGTGTTTTTTCATGTGCTGTGTTAAGGCACCTTTTATAGCTGTCCTAAACCCGCACTCCCCACACATGAAGGGTTTTTCATCGGTGTGATTGATCGCTACGTGTTGTTTTAGTTGAAATTTTTGTGCGGCGCGATAATCACACTGATCACATGTGTAAGGACGAACCCCTGAATGTGTTCGCATGTGAGCGCTTAGGCGAGACCTTTTTCCAGTCCTATATCCGCACTCCTCACATATGTGACGTTTCTCGACAGTGTGTTTTGTCATGACATGTTTGCCCGAAATAACTTCTTGTGCAGTCGAATACTCGCTCAGATAACATATGTAGGGTTTCTCATCAGTATATTTCCTTTCATCTAGGGATAGCTTCGAACTTGTAGCAGTCTTGTGTCCACTTTCCTCGCTCATGAAGTGTTTTGTCTTGACGTGTCGGTCAACTTGATATTTTTGTGCAGCAGAATAGTCGCACTGGTCACATTTGAAGGGTTTCTCGCCAGTATGTTTTTTCTGATGTTGGGATAGATGATGTTTGTATGGCGTCCTGTATCCGCACTCCTCGCACATGTACGGCTTCACACCGATATGTCTTGCCATGATGTGCTCTTCTAAATGACGTTTTCGCACACCAGTGTAGTCACACTGGTCACATTTGAAGACTCTCTCACCAGTGTGTTTTTTTGGGACGTGTTGGTCTAACTGGTCTTTCTTTGCGGTGGAAAAGTCGAACTCGTCGCCTTTGATTCCGACGGGAGTTTCACGTGTGTGTATTTCCATGTGCTGTGATAAAGCACACTTCACACCTGTCCTATACCCGCACTCCCCACACATATAGGGTTTTTCATCAGTGTGCTTTAGCAATATTTCTTCCTCAGAGTCAGACCCAGTACAGTTTACATTGGATTTGTTGGAAACGTCATTGTCCTCGTCCTGTAGCAATTCCGTGCGAATTGTCTCCTCCCACATCTTGTTTATTCCCATCTGTCCTGTTTGCAGATCTTCTTCGTCATACCCGGTATAGTTCACACCGCACGTGGAGTTGTTGGAAACGTCATCTTCATCGTCCTGCAGCAGTGCCGTGAGAATTGTCTCCTTCCACATGTTGTTCCACCCCATCTGTCCTATATGTCGATGTGAAGAGACTACCTCCTCAGGCTGGGACCAGTTCACTCCGCACCTCTCCTCACTTATATCGTCATGCTGCTGCCCTGCGTTTGTTGTCTGCTCCCCACTGTTGTAAGTACCAATCCCAGGATGTCCAGTTGGTAGGTATGCACCGTACGTTTCCTGGCCCTCATTGCACGATTCCCGAAAAGGCTCTTGACCATCCTGCTTCCATCCGGCGTCCCCTGTAAACTCTTTTCTGACGTACGTGTCGTTTACAATCCCAGGATTACCAGTTAGCAGGGTTGCAAGTACCGGGAATAGTTGGTCCTCTTGTCCACTGTGCTGCCTGGGTTCTGGGTTGTACCTGGGTTCACCAGTTGGCTGGTTTGCACCTTGCGTTTCCCGGAATAGCTCGTCCTCCTGTCCATTCTGCTGCCATCCCGTGCCCATTGCTGTCTCCTCTTTGATGTGCGTCTCGCTTCCAATTCCAGGATTACAAGTTGCCTGGGTTTCATCTTGCGTTTCCTGGAATAGCTGGTTCTCTTGAGTTTCCTGGAATAGCTCGTCTTCTTGTCCAACCTGCTGCCATCCGGTGTGTCCTGTCTCCTCCTCTTTGATGTGTATTTCGTTTTTATTCCAAGGCTTACCAGTTGCGTGTGTTGCACCCTGCGTTTCCTGGAATAGCTCGTCCACCTGTCCCCCATGTTGCTGCAATCCCGTGCCCCCTGTCTCTTCCTCTTTGATGTGCATCTTGTTTCCAATACAGGGTTCACCGGTTGGCTGAATTTCATCTTGCGTTTCTTGGAATAGCTGGTCCTTTTGCATTTCCTGGAATAGCTCGTCCTCTTGTCTATTGTGCTGCCATGCCGTGTCTCCTGTCTCTTCCTTTTTAATGTGTGCCTCGTTTACTATCCATTTCCAAGTTTCACCAATTGGCTGGGTTGCACCTTGCGTTTCCTGGAATAGCTCGTCCTGTTGCCATCCCGAGTCTACTGTCTCCTCCTCTTTGATGTGCATCTCGTTCGCAGATGGCTCCCTACGAAGGCGTTTGGCGGGAGGCCAACAAGCAGACTCTGTCATTTCTGAAACAGATGTAACATTATATAGGAAATAGAACGATCAATTGAGAGGCACTAGTATACGTGTAACCCGAAGATGCTAACTTCTTATGCAATCAAAGGTCAAACCATAACATTATATTCCAATGATCTTGTCGTCAACGATATGAGCTCGATCTAAGCACTTAGCATCTAACTGGCGGCTTAGATGCAAATAAGGTTTTTATTAGCCCAACTCATTGCATTTTATCGGCATAAATCATCATGATTCGTCATCCCCATCTTGGGTTGTTTCGGTTTAGCAGCATACCACTTTCTATAAGGAATAGCAGGGGAATGATGGAACAGCAATGCACAATTAGCATACCCACGTACTACAGGAACCCACCGTTGTCTTTAAAGTCGCTATACTGCCAATCAGTCCTACAAAAAGTAGGTTAGTTATCGGTTAAGTATCATGTAAAAATAGAAGGAAGAACACATGTTAAACATAATACACTGCATACTTCAAGGACATACACAAATACGCACACATGTACACATATAAATATATACAAAGACATACATCTATGCACATTCAGTTGATCTGTGACATATGTTCTTCATTTTGTGAAGTGGCAAACAAATGTCCTTTCAATGTCTTACGCGCTCTACAATATGAATATTCCTGCATTTCGCCTTGTATCCCCCCTTCAATCTTAAGCTTAACATTTCCAGTACATACTATTGTATGTATACAATGTAACTACATAATCTAATAATTCATGCCTTTTCTCCTCCTAGTCTTGGGGTTGTTAACTTCTGCCGACGACCCCTTCCCCCAGCAATATCACCCGCTATCGCCTTCTGTCCAGCCCACCCACAGCAGGGATTTTCATGGACCCAGTTTTTCCTCAATGAAATTCCAAACCCCCATGCATAGCCTTGTTGCCCAGATAGAGTATCCAGACTGTCGACTGGTAAACAGTCCAACCTTTTCCATAAACCAGTTTTATCGCCAGCCCTTCTTTAGCCAAGCCTTCTTTAGCCATTGTTGCTAAGAGCCGTCTTATTTGTGACCATGTTTGTTTTGATAGTAAACAGACGTAACATTCCATTCCAACATTTCCCTCCAAGCCTGAAACCACCTCTTCCGAAACCTACTCCTATGTAACAATATTGTTTGCGATTTCTGTGTTGTTTCTGACGATACTAGTATATATTCAAGTAAGAAACTGACAATCGGTAGCTGCTACGTGTCACTGTTTATAAGTTAGTTCCACCGCCCCTCCCCTATCATGACACCGATTCCTAACTGTGACACTTCTAATTCTAATCTTTCGACGAACAAGCACTTACAAAGAGAGGTTAACGACGATAAAATGTCTTACCTGTAGATTTATGGTGGTTAGCGATCTCTACGACTTTTTAGCGTTCATTAAATTCGCGTAATTAAGTGCAGAGGACCGAGCGAACGATTCTGACTAAAATGTAGGTCAACTAACATGGCGGAAATGAACTCACAACGAGTCAAAGGTCAGAGGTCAGAAACCTGAACCCATTTCAAAAAATGTCAAACCACAGATCGCCGCTTAACGCTTTACTGCAATGGGATTGAGTGATGAAGGTTGACTCCCCCCCCCCAATTTGTCACATTCATTTGTTTGTATATATGCATTGCATACCCGGTAAACAAGCTTATGGCGCAACACACCAGGTTTATACAAGCTGCATAGCTTTGTGTTTTCTGTTTGTTTGTTGCTTTTTGACGGGTGAATTCAGAATATTTAGAGTCAACATTACATTGTTAGTACGGAAACAATAATTAAGTAAACTCAAAAGGCTTGTGAGTTTGTCACCTTTACTCATCACCACCAGTTCATCCATAGGAAAATTGTGTTACATATAACATATGGAAGATACTGTTAAATCTGATAGATCAGTTCACGATTCAACCTATCATTCTTCGTCCTCAGTTTCAAGTTTTCAAGAATGGTGCTTAGCCATGTGTTTTCTTAAATTACTTCCATGTGCAGAAGCCTGATAATCACATTTATCACATCTGTAGGGCTTCTCACCGGTATGTACTCTCATATGTTTGGATAGGTTAGATCTAACAGCCGCCCTAAAGCCACATTCACATAACATGCCGAAAAGGTCTTACCTGTCGGTTTATGATACCTCTGAAGTAAAATGACGTCAGATATATACCTTCCTTGGTCGGATCAGATAAATTATCTCACAAAAAAAAACAAAATGGCAGACCGGCAGACCAGGTTAAAGGTCAATAATTTATCATCCTGATATTCAGTAGGTCAGACTTAAGTTTACCGCTGAACGCGTTATGCTCCAAGTCTGGTACAGAATGCTCCTTTAGCCTCCATACCAGATACATCAATGCGTGGGCTACGTTCTAGCACAAAACAAACCATAACAAATCCTAGCCCTATGTATGACAGATACATCGGTATATCTTACGTACAAACATGTTTGAAATATAATGATCTATTAGTATCAGTGGTGAGATAAGTACCCTGGAATCCAGATAGCAGAGCATACGTACCGGCCCGCGCTCCGAGTTCCCCGGGCCTACCATTCCGCTCTCCCCGAAGATCTACCTCGCCCCACTCTCCGCTAGCCACCCAATCTCCGCTAGAGCGGAGCTTGTTTGGCCATAGGCTGTAGGCCTCGGAAGGAGAGTCTACATATATACCGAATATATACCGGGATATCGGGTGATAGGCTGGGCGGATCCCGAACTAACCCGAAAGCCGACCTCGCCCGAAGCGCGCCCGAAGGGCGCTCGTAGGTGGGCGCCCGAATGGCGCCCCATGGCGCCGCAGGCGCCAAGCGAATTCCTCGCGTTAGCTCCTCCGAGCGGCTGTCTCACATTGGACGACGGGGGGCCGTCGGGAGTATTTGCATAACTATGGGGTAGGATTACTCTCCAAGCAGAGCTAGGGTTTCGGCTGGTTTTTAACGTGTTTTTAGGCGTTTTTGTCATGCCTTCTACTTTGTCATCGTTTTTGTTGTGTCGCAAACCCTTAAAAACACATTAAAAAACCAGCCGAAACCCTAGCTCTGCTTGGAGAGTAGGGTAGGATGTCTTACGCAACTGCTCAGCGGGGACAAACTCGCTATTGTTTTGAGTCCGCGGAGCTGAGGCCTACTGCCCATGGTTTGGCTAGCGGGAAGTGGGGCGGGGTACGTTGTCGGGCCAGCGGGAGGGTAGGTCCGGGAAAGCTCCGGGCGCGGGCCGATGTAGGTCCCGGGAAGCTCGGTACAATTGCTCTGGATTACAGGGTATGAGATAAGTAGAAAACAGCGAGGTTGGGTGTATTCATTGCAACTTGGTCACTTTTGATGGCTAAGCACCCTCGTTTGACCGTTGGCAGTACTGCAACACTAGCATTTCAACTTTGCTAAAACATTTTCACCAACTTAGGAGTGGTTGATCAGCATTTACATATATATTTCATACATTGAAGACGATGAACAGGTAAAAATGGGTCGCCCTGGCTATGTTATTGTAGAGAAGTAGAAGAAATACTACTTCGGGATCAAGTGAGCACAGACACACAAGATTTGCCGTGGCCGAGGAACAAACTTTATTTCACGCTCACCCCCTCTCTCCTCTATTTCTGCCGTCCAACTGTGCTCTCTTGCCTATTGTCTGTCCTTTTTATCTGTGTGGGACTCCTTGTCTAATCCAGGATCTTTACCAGATGTGTTTGACAGGTCAATTAATTATGTGACAGTTCTTCAAGAAGGGTCATCATTTCACATGTTTCTCTGTCTTATATTGTCAGCACTTCACATGTTTCTGTCTTATCTTGTCTGCACTTCACATGTTTCTGTCTTCTGTCAGCGTTTCTTAGAAATTAAGATGGTCTGTCTCTTATGAAAACATATGGGACAAGTATCTGCCACATTGCGAATTGAAATACATGTACTTTATATTACATAATGTTAGAATTTATAACAAGCTACAGTACCACTCCTTATCTGATCTTAACAGCAAGCTGACTGAAAAAAGGATGTTGTCATCCATTGCTGCAAAGTAAACATAACAGCCGTAAACTTTAATCCTGTCAAATCAATGTTTTCTAAGCAGTGTGTTTAACCAGCATGTGTTTGCTTAGATTACCCTTTACAGTTGCAGAATAGTCGCACTGATTGCATTTGTAGGGTTTCTCACCAGTGTGCCTTCTCATATGCCTGGTTAGAGATGACCTGTCAGCCGTCCTATATCCGCACTCCCCACACATGTAGGGTTTCTCACCGGTGTGTCTCACCATGATGTGTAGGTCTAAAGTACATTTTTGTGCAGCTGAATAGTCGCACTGGTCACATTTATAGAGTTTCTCACCTGTATGTTTTCTCATATGTTTGTTAAGGTTAGACTTAGCAGACGTCCTGTATCCGCACTCCCCACACAAGTAGGGCTTCTCATCGGTGTGTTTTGCCATTACGTGTTCCTTTAAACTGTTCTTCCGTAATGCAGAATAGTCACACTGGCCACATTTATGAGGTCTCTCACCGGTATGTGCTCTCTTATGTCGGGTCAAGGTAGAATTGTTTGCTGTCCTGTATCCGCACTCCTCACACAAATAGGGTTTATCATCAGTATGTTTTGTCATGGCGTGTTCATCTAAATGGCTTTTCTGTACAGCAGAATAGTCGCACTGGTCACATTTAAAGGGCTTTATAGCTATATGTGTTTTCATGTGACGAGATAGGTGACACCTAACAGCTGTCCTATATCCGCACTCCCCACACATGTAGGGCTTCTCACCGGTGTGTTTTATCATAACGTGCTGTTCTAAATGACCTTTCCGTGTTGCAGAATAATCGCACTGGTCACATTTGTGTTTCCTTTCGGTATGTTTTCTCATATGTTTGAATATGAGATCCCTTTCTTCTGTTCGGTAATTGCACTTCCAGCAAATGTAGGTATGCTGTGTCACATGGCTGCTCTCTTGTATTGTATAGTCTTGTACTGCAGCCTGTGGCAAGTCTTCTTCGTCATAACCCGTACAATCTAACGTCTGGTCATTTGCAGTATACTTTTCCTCTACCTGCTGCCGTCCTGTGTCTTTTGTCTGCTCCTCCATGTTGTTCATTAGCCGTGTGCGGTTCTGTACGACTTGATGTGACGAGACTCCCTTAACATGCCCGGTGCAATTCATGCTGCTAGTTTCCTCGTTTAGAGCGTCTTGCTGCCATTCTGTGTCTTCCATCTCCTTTTTTATGTTTGTAACGTTTGCAGGTAGGTTTGCACTGTACGTTCCCTTTTCGTCACCGTACATTTCCTGTAAGAGGTTGTCCCCGGCTTGCGCATTCTTCTGCCATCCCGTGTTTCCTGTCTCCTCCTCGTCGAAATGCGTCTCGTTCGACTCTTGTTTCGTATGAAGAAGCCCACATGTTAACTCATCCATCTTTGAAACAGAAAAAGTCAGAAATACTCAAATAGGTCAATTGTCGCTATGTATTTCTATGTAAGGGGTTGACCCCCCCCCCCCCCCCCCAGGAACCTTTTGAAAAGCGCCGCCAAGCGAACTTGATGTATATCTGGCTAAACAAATATACCGGAACTGAACTGAATTTTTAGGAGATGCAGACCCTTGAAGACTAATCACTGATTCCGGGATCTTTGACTTCTCTATACCTGCCAGTTTTGCAGCGTGACGCGATCTAAGGTAAGTACAATGTGGACGACGTCCTTTTCCTCCCTAATTTCGAATAGAAACATACTGGGTCTTTTCAAACATTTTTTCTTTTCTTTTTAAACCTACACATTGAGGTCACTATTACCAAGGTCTATTCAAACCTCCTTACCATTACTATAACATTCGTCGTGATTTCTGTACCGTTCCTGGTTGTGATTGAAAATTGACAGCTGTTTCATATGCATTTAACACTTAAATGTTACGCTGCAAATCAAATACCGATCCCAACCGGCAATCATATGTCTTACCTGTGGGTTTATGGTGGTTAGCGCCATCTAAGTCTTCTCCGATTCCGTGAAAATCGTGAATTTGGCGGATACGATACTGAAGACGGTGTGTTACGTCAACCAAAATGGCGGACGCCGGCTCACCAATGGGTCAGAGGTGAGAGGTCACAAACCCGACATTATTCTAGTATGGGTCAATCGGTAAGCCCTTAGGTTTCTCATCTCCTGGCTGTTATTCGGCTGGACGATTGTTACATTTTCTTACTGTATGACTTTTCTGACAGCCACATAGTGTCCCCAGTGAGCAAGATCCTGGCAGACAAAAATCATTAAGACCACTATTATAACATGCAATTAAGTCGGCCAACTGCGGAATTGTAACAAAACGTTTTGTGAAACTCCATCGAACGCAGATAACAATAACAGAGAAACTGTGTATCTTTTTCTATAACTACAACATAAAAATATCATTATTATCATTACACTAGGCTTGTTCTTTTGCGGTGGATTTCACTACTAGAAGTCATAGCAGCCACAATATTTTCTGTGCTAAATGTTCAGGTCACGTATTCGGATCGTCAGAAAATAAAACACAACGCGCTTGCACACTTGTAACATTTATTTACAACAAACCTAGTACAGAGGAAAAAATTAACAATTCAAAGCAGCCATATAATTATAACTCAATGACTACTTCCTTCAGGTAACCAACTCGCATGATAATTATAACAAAAAAGATGTACACAGAATGTTTTTTTTTTAAACAATGCTGTAGAGTAGTAGTAGAGTAAAGCTGTAGAGATTGGATGCAAAGAAGAAGCGTGATAGTCACAATTGTAACATTTAACATTTTTCTTACCGATATTCTTTCTATTATGTTCTAAATATTAGCAGTTATTTATCCACAGTTCACAGACACGTCGGGTTTCTCAGCGTTGTGTTTTACCAACACGTGTTTGTCTAATTGGCCTTTCTGTACAGCCGCATACTCGCACTGGTCACATCTGTAGGGCTTTTCACCTGTATGTTTTTTCATGTGACGCGTTAGGTGAGACTTGATAGCCGTACTATAGCCGCACTCCCCACATATGAACGGTTTCTCACCGGTGTGTTTCACCATAACGTGTTGGTCTAGATTACGTCTACATGTGGCTGAGTGGTCGCACTGGTCACATGTAAAAGAGCCCTTTTGCCCTTTACATGTTGATGTATGTTGGGATACGTGCTGTGCATCACTGGTCTCGTGTCCACAGTCTTCAGGCTTGTAGGGTTCCTCTATGGTGTGCTCCATTTTCTTATGTCGTAATAAAGCAGCGCTAAAAGCTGTCCTGTATCCGCACTGATCACACTTGTAGGGTTGTTCACCTGCTGCATGTGTTTTCATGTGCCGGGTTAGGTGAGGCTTAATAGCTGTTCTATATCCGCACTCCATACACATGAATGGTTTTTCGTTATTGTGTTTTACCATAACGTGATAACGTAAGCAGCTTTTCTGTGCAGCAGAATAGTCGCACTGGTCACATTTGTAGGGTTTTTCACCCATATGTGTTCTTTTATGTCGAGAAAGGTTCGTACGATTAGAAGTGTTGAATCCGCATTCCTCACACATGTAGGATTTGTCTTCGTTGTGCTTTGCCGTGACGTCGTGTGTTTTCATGTGTCGGGATAGAAGAGACCTAACAGGCGTTCCATATCCGCACTCGCCACAAATGTAAGGCTTCTCAGCGGTGTGTCTTATCAAAACGTGTTGGTCTAAACCACCTTTCCGCGCTGCGGAAAAATCGCACTGCTCACATTTGAAGGGTTTCTCACCGGTATGTGTTTTCTTGTGTCGCGATAGTGCAGACCTATCACCAGTCCTGTATCCGCACTCCCCACACATGTAGGGTTTCTCATCGGTGTGTTTTCTGATGACGTGTTCATATAAGTGGCCTTTCTGTGAGGCAGTATAGTCGCAATGGTCACATTTGTGGGACTTTTTTGCTACACGTGAATTCATGTGTGCTTTCATGTGACGGGTTAGGCGAGAACTCTTAGCTGTTCTGTATCCGCACTCCACACATATGAAGGGTTTTTCGCCGGTGTGTCTTTTCATATGTGCAGATAGGTAAGACTTTACAGCTGTCCTGTACCCACACTCCCCACACACGTAGGGCTTCTCATCGGTGTGTTTCATCATAAAATGTTCTTCTAAATGACTTTTCCGTATTGCAGAATAGTCGCACTGGTCACATTTGTAGGGCTTCTCACCAGTATGTGTTTTCTTGTGTCGCGATAAGGCTATGCGATAAGCAGTGCTGAATCCGCACTCCCCACATATGTAGGGTTTCTCATCGGAATGTTTTGCGATGACGTGTTCGTTAAGATGGCATTTCTGTGTTGTAGAATAGTCGCACTGTTCACATTTGAAAGGTTTCTCACCGGTATACTCAGCCAGATGTTTTGTCATATGATTTTTCATATGTGAAGATAGGTAAGACTTTACAGCCGTCCTGTACCCACACTCCCCACACACGTAGGGCTTCTCATCGGTGTGTTTCGTCATAACATGTTCGTCTAAATGAATTTTCCGTATTGCAGAATAGTCGCACTGGCCACATTTGTAGGGCTTCTGACTGGTATGTAATTTTTTGTGTCGCGATAAAGCGAGGCGATAAGCGGTGCTAAATCCGCACTCCCCACACATGTAGGGTTTCTCATTGGTGTGTTTTGCGATGACGTGTTCGTTTAAGTGGACTTTCTGTGTTGTAGAATAGTCGCACTGGTCACATTTGAAAGGTTTCTCACCGGTATGTTTTGCCATATGGTTTAACATACGATCCATTTCTTCTGTTCGGTAATTGCACTTCCCGCCAATGTAGGTATGTTCTGTCCCATGACTGCCCTCCTGTACTGTAATATGGCTCTGCACAGCTGCCTCATGCAGGACTTCTTCGTTAGACTCGGTGCAGCTTACACCCAACATTTCGTCATTTGGTATGTTCTTTTCCTCTTCCTCCTGTCGCGCCGTGTCTGTTATTTGTTGTCTGGTTGCTAGGCTGGCGCCGTAGTAATCGTGGAATTCCTGGTGCTCACTATACCCTTCCTGGAATATCGTGAACTCATGTTCGTCATGCTGCCATCCCGTGTCTCCTGTCTCCTCCTCTTTGATGTTTGTCTTGTTGGCAGGTGGGGTTTCACCGTACCTTTCCTGTACCTCACTAGCACCGTATGTTTCCTGTAAAAGCTCGTTCTCTTGTCCACCCTGCTGCCATTCTCGGTCTTCCGACTCTTCCTCTTTGATGTTAGTCTCGTTAGCAGGAAAACCAGTCGATAGTGTTGCGTCGTACGTTTCCTGTTCCTCACCGTAGGGTTCGTGAAAAAGCTCGTCCTCTTCTTCGTCCTGTTGTAAGTCTCGTGTCTCTCCATTTTCTATGTTTGTCTCCCTAGCAGGGTTCCCAGTTGTCCGTGATAGGGTTTCGTCATCATGCTGCCATCCCGTGTCTGTCTGCTCTACTTTGATGTGCGTGTCGTTCACAGTTGGTTCCGTATGAACATGAGCAAATGTTAACTCATCCATTTCTGAAAAAGAGGCCAGAAGATATTAAAAAAAAGATATATTAGGTAGGTTTAAAGCTAATGAACGTCTTTCATGAAGGAGAAAATTGTGCGTAATTTGCATAAGAGATGTTTTGTTTTTCCCTCAAATAACAAGATTCGAATACCTCGTTAACACCGTGAAATAATTGTCCTTTTATGTAAATGCAGAATCTAGTTTAATGTATCTCGTCAACTATGCCTTAATGAGGTATAAAAACCTAAATTAAAAAGAAAATCTATGAACGTGGTTGATTCAACGACTTGGGATGGACAATGAACAACGTTCATTAAGCGCACTATAATGTAAGCACTTTACCACACAAAATATTTATTTCATCCATCTAATAGTAACATAAAAATTTGTCTATTTTTTTTAAACAGTGAACGGTATGGTGTCTCAAATCAATCCTTTAATGTATAGTTTCTTGAGTTTTGTTTGCCAAAGTGCAAAACACTCTCACACAAGCACGTTGAAAAAAAGTGTTCTCTTCCATTGACCCCTCTTATGACCCGGAATGTTAGGAGCTTGTAACCAATATCAATTCCGTGATATCTGACCCCACGTTATACGTGATCCCCAATGCAACGTGCTTTAAAAAATTCAATAAATATTCATCTGAAGTACTGTCGATAGGAACAATCTGAGTAACGAGGCTACCCCTCGAGGTCACAAATATTGTATTTGATCTTGATCTTGATTTGTAACGTTACTCACGACTTAATCATTTCTGATGGCGTATAGAGGCATTCAATTGACACCATGATAATCATAATTTGAATCCCCGTGAGCAGATTGGTAGGTTATTTGAAAGCAGAAACATGTTGGCGTGTTCACAGGCGTTCACTGTACTCTTAGTCTAACCACCTTGGTCAAGCACGGTGTGCATTAGGTAAAATGAGACGCCAGTACAAATCGACAAATGGCAGCTGTACATTCATTACGTGTACATAATTTTAACACAGTACTGTTACACGTTCCCATTGATTACCGATCCCAGCCAACAACCAAAGGTCTTACCTGTAGGTTTATGGTGGTAACCGATCTCCATGTCTTCCCGAATAACGTGAAAATCGCGTCAGATCGTCAGGAATGATACGGAGGGCAATGACGTAAACCAAAATGGCGGACAAGCCAGCTCATCAAAGGGTCAAAGGTGAGAGGTCACAAACCTGATACTTACTTGAGTAAAGGTGAAATTGCAGATTACCGCCTGACGTACGCTTTGATCTCCTGGGTTTTAGCCAAGCAAAGGTGTGCTCTTGCCTATTGAGCGACAGACGGTGGATCTCACTTCTCAATATATGTGATAACGCTATTATAGCGGTGATCAGTCATTAAGTCTTTAGTCGCCAAGCAGATGTTGGGTGGAAAATTCAAACGTCTTCAGACTTTTGGGGTTTCTAACAGCCAAATACCCAGTGAGTAAATTCTGAGAGCCCACCAGTTAGAAATCATTACGAATTGTCACCCGCATATACGATAAACAGAAAAATCTTACTGTTACAAAAAGGTCACAATACTTTCAAGGAAACCCCCTAAACGGAGGTATTAGCAGAGAAACTGTGCAGCTTTTTCTATTACCTTAACTTTATCGTTGCTCTAGATCTAGGCTTGTTCTTCTGCAATTAGTTTCACCCCAAGAAGTTATAAATGTCACGTAGTGTTCTTTAATAATTGATCTATTTACGGGTGAGAATCGTCCTATAAACCACAACACGATTGTGGACTTGAAAAATTTATTTACAGCCAACATTTACAGGTAAAACTGTATCGAAGCTACCGGGTTAAAACTAGGTCATTTTGGCAACCTACTCACGTGATCATGATGATTAATATAATGCAATACAAAACGTATTTGATTAATGAAGTTGCAGTTTAAAGGAACGTTACATGGATTTTACATGTGAGCCTTAAAACAATAATTCTAAACGAATATCAAAACCAATGCATATCATGTTACAAAACACACAAACATGTTGCTTCGTTACATTATAATGTAGGACAGCTTATTAGAAAGTGCCTCGATATTTAAAAGACACCAAATTATGTACAAGGATATAATTTCAATCTGTAATTCACAGAATATTGTGTAAGATGTTTGTCATATATTGCATAACATACAATTAAGTATCAATAAAGTTACATCTATATATTTGATACATATTTTCAATTCTAATTTTCTTGAAGAAGTTACAATTAATCAATATCATTTTACAGGCCTTTAAACGGATTGAGTTCAGTATGCATAAGTCTTGGTGCTAAGCCCATTATTCTATTTCTGTGCAGGAGAATAGTCACATCAGTCATATCCATACGGCTTTACACCCGTGTGTTTTGTCATGTGCAGGGGTAGGTCAACCGTATCCACACTCCCCACACATGTAGGGTGTTTCACACTGTAAATGCATTTAAGTTCGCGTGGTTTTTGTTTCGCGCTCCGGCGAAAAAGGAGTGTTTGCAGTGGCTTTAAAGTTTGCGGCAGCGCTATAGTCACATACTGCTACAGTATTGGGACAAAAATGTTCCGGGTGGTTTTTAAGTTCGCGGTAAAACGTCGCTTCGAAAACCGCGAACATAAAACCACCGCGAACATTTCTACTTGGTTTAAATCATGTTTTCGCGTTGCCCCCCCCCCCCCCCCCCCTGTTGTTCATCCCTATCTGTCCTGTACAGACCTGTACATGTAGACGTGACAAGACTCCCTATTCAGGCTGGGTACAGTTTACTTCGCACGTTGTGTCTGTTGTTTGCTCCCAAGAGCTTCCTTGATGGAGTTTTCTGGAATATCTAGTTCTCTTCCTCATCATGCTGCCGTCCCGTGTCTCAAGTCTCTTCCTCCTTGATGTTCGTCTCGGTTGCGGTCTGTTCCGTAGGAAAGTCTTGAACGGGAGGCCCGCGTGTTGACTCGGCCGTATCTACAATAGAGGCAAGAAAATATTGGGAATAGATCAATTATGAGGTGATGATAATCTACTATTTTTAGAGAGCAAAAAAGGCGCGGATGTTACAGAAGAGATTAAATCATTCTCAAAAGTAGTGGACCCGTTTAAAGAAATCACATTTTTTCAAGTAACAACAACAGATATAAATTTTCATATAGCTTCTTGAGTTTTTCACCTGTATGTGTTCTCATATGTCGAGACAGGTTAGACCTGTCAGCCATCCTAACTCCGCACTCCTTACATGTGTAAGGTTTCTCGCCCGTGTGTTTAGACATATGTTGCTTTAAGTGATCTTTTCGCAGAGCGGAATAGTCACATTGGTCACATTTGTAGGGTTTTTCACCAGTGTGCGTTCTCCTGTGTTGGGACAGGTTCCAACTATTAGCAGTCCTGTATCCACACTCCTCGCAAATGTAGGGTTTCTCACCGTTGTGCTTTACCATAACGTGTTCGTCTAAATGGCCTTTCTGAGCAGCAGAATAGTCACACTGGTCACATTTGTAGGGTTTCTCATCGGTGTGTATTCTCTTATGTTGGGATAGGTGATATTTTGTAGCAGTCCTAAACCCACAGTCCTCGCACGCGTAAGGTTTCTCACCGGTGTGTTTTGTGACGACATGTTCGTCTAAACGGCCTTTCTGAGCTGCGGAATAGTCACATTGGTCACATTTGTATGGTTTTTCCCCTGTATGTGTTTTTATGTGTCGGGATAGGTGAGACTTGATAGCCGTTTTATATCCGCACTCCTTACACACGTAGGGTTTCTTGTCGGTGTGTTTTATCATCACATGTTGTTGTAGGTTGCCTTTCTGTGCAGCAGAATAGTCGCACTGGTCACATTTATATGGCCTTTCCCCCGTGTGTGTTCTTATATGTTGTGAAAGGTTCCAATAATTCTCAGTCCTGAATTCACAGTCCTCACACGCGTAACGTTTCTCTTCGTTGTGGTTTGACATGACATGCTCGTCCAAATGGCATTTCTGTGCAGCAGAATATTCGCACTGGTCACATTTGTAAGGTTTCGCACTGGCATGTTCTCTCATATGTTGATACATGAGACCCCTTTCTGGTGCTCGGTAACCACACTTCCAGCAAATGAATGTATGCTGTAACACATGGCTGCCCTCCTGGACTAAATGGCTCTGTACAGCTGCCTGTGACGAGACTTCTTCGTCAAACCCGGTATAGTTTGTGCCAAACATTTCCTTGCCTGCAACGTCCTGCGTCCTTGGTGTGTCTGCTATTTGCTCCCCAATGTTGTTAGTGTCGTTCGTAAAAGAACTGGTCGGTAGGTCCGCACCGTACGTGTTCTGGTCCTCATTGTACGTTTCCTGGAATAGCCTTCCCGTATCTCCAGTCTCCTCCTCTTTGATGTGCAAGGCGTTCGCAATATAACCAGGCGGTAGTGTTGTGTCATACGTTTTCTTGTCCTCACTATATGTTTCACGTAATAGCTCGTCATCTTTATCCGTCGGCTGCCATCCCGTGTTTTCTGTTTCCTCCTCTTTAATGTTTTCCTCGCTCACATGATAACCGACTGGTAGGGTTGCGCCGTCCGTTTTCTGTTCTTCATTGTACGTTTCCTGGACTAGCTCGTCCTCTTGCCCATCATGTTGCAATCCTGTATCCCCTCTCTCCATTTTGATGTGTGCCTCGTTAACCGTATAAGAAGTTAAAAGGGGTGAGCCGTACGTTGCCTGATCCTCACTATTCTTTTCCTGGGATACCTCGCCTTCTTGTTCGTCACGCTGGTACCCAGGGTCTCCTGTCTCCTTCTCGTTGATGTTCTTCGCGTCCGTCTCTATAGTAGTGGCAAGAAAATACATCAATTCTATTAGGAGATGTGGAGTCTAATTTACTTTTTATTGTTTAAAAAAGGGCGCGGCTTTTATGCAAGAATTCTTTCAGTCAATAAAGTAGACCCGTTTTCAGCTTCTATGAATTCACTTGGTTTTTCACGAAGAGTTTGAATTCCTTACAATTCAGTGGCATTTCCCCATACCCTCTTGATACTTGCTGACCAAAGTTAAGAAACACACACAAGGACACTGCAGAATAGGGAAACTGGCTACATCAATAAAGTTTCTCACCTGTATGTTTTCTCATATGTCTGGATAGGTTACACCTATTGGCCGTCCTGTAATCGCACTTCTCACACTTGTAGGGTTTCTCACCCGTGTGTTTAGCCATATGTTGCTTTATGTGATGCTTTCGCAATGCAGAATAGTCACACTGGTCACATTTGTAGGGTTTATCACCAGTGTGCTTTTTCCTATGTTGGGATAAGTTCCAAATATTAGCAGTCCTGTAGCCGCAGTCCTCACACATGTAGGGTTTCTCACCGTTGTGTTTCACCATGATGTGTTCGTCTAAATGGCCTTTCTGTGCAGCAGAATAGTCACATTGGTCACATTTGAAAGGTTTCTCACCGGTATGTTTTCTTTTATGTTGAGATAGGTGGTGCCTATAGGCCGTCCGGTATCCACACTCCTCACAGATGTAAGGTTTTTCACCGGTGTGTTTTGTGATGACGTGTTCGTCTAAATGGCCTTTCTGTGCAGCAGAATAGTCACACTGGTCACATTTGTAAGGTTTCTCACCAGTATGTATTCTTCTATGTTGGGATAGGCGGTACTTTGTAACGGTCCTGTATCCGCAGTTTTCACAGGTATAGGGCTTCTCTTCGGTGTGTTTGATTATGACGTGTTCGTCTAAATGAACTTTCTGTGCAGCAGAATAGTCGCACTGGTCACACTTGAAAGGTTTCTCTCCTGTGTGCACTCTTACATGTATTGCTAATTTGGCTTGACATGGTGCCTTGTATCCGCAGTCTCCACACACGAGAGCTGTGCTAGAATTTCCCCCTTGTCTAGTTGTGTGTTCTGCACTGACCGGTGCTTGTAGATATGAAAAACCTCCTTCGCATGGTCGGGTCAAGTCTTCGTTACAGGTTTCCTCGCTTAGAACGTCTGTTATACCGTGTTCATCTAAATGGTCTTTCTGTGCAACAGAATAGTCACACCGGTTAAATTTGTAGGATTCCTCATTTGTTCTTGTGTCTTGGGATAGACGAGGTATAATAGCCGTTCTATAGCCGCACTCTTCACGCATGTAGGCTTTCTCAGAAATGTCGTGTGGAGACAAGACATGAACGTCCTTATCTTTGTCCTGCTGACATCTTGTAGCTGTTGTCTGCTCTCTAATGTTGTTCATTCCTATCTGTCCTGTATGTAGATGTGATGAGACCCCTTCCTTCCGCCTCTTTTCCTCACTTTGAACGCCCTGCTGCCGTCCCATGTCGGCTGTGTTCTGTGCAATGCTAGTGTCGTTTCCAGGATAAAGAGTGGGTAGGATTAGGCTATACGTTTCTTGGCACAGCTCGACCTCTCGTACCTCCTGCTGTCGTCTCGTGTCAAATTCCTCCTCCTCTTTGATGTAAGCTTCTTTCGCCGCTTGTTCCGCAAGAAGCTCTTGAGTAGGAGGCTCACTTGTAAATTCGTCCGTCGCTGAAATAAAGGCAAGAAGATATTGGAAACCGATCAATTAGGAGTCTAATTCACTTATTTTAGAAGGAAGAAATCTGTTTGAAATTCTGTCTAAAAGTCTAAAAAAAAAACTGTTGTGAAACATTAGACCCTTCTAAAAGCTCTAAGAATTCGCTTTTTTTCCATGAGAACATTTGGTCTGATAACTAGAGCTTCCTGTACAGTGTATCCATAGCTTCTTGTGAAAATACCAGTAGGGTCCCATACCCGCACAAAACTAGTGGACTCTTACATTGACCCCCCACATTACTTGAATGCAAGGAGCTTGTCTGCATTGCTTACCATTTTTCTTAGAGGCCTCTCAACGGATTGTTGGTGAGGTTTGTTGCTGAATCAATCAATCTATTATTATGACGCTGAGTGGTTATATCTGGCAACTTTATGAAGTTTCTCACCTCTTTTTTCACTCTTGTGTTTTTTCTTATGCCGGGAAAGGTTACCGCTATCCCCCGCCCGGTAGCCGCACTGCCCGCACATGTAACGCTTCTCACCGGTGTGTTTAGCCATATGGTCGTCTAAGTGATGTTTTCGCGCAGCGGAATAGTCACACCGATCACATTTGAAGGGTTTCTCGCCGGTATGTTTTCTTCTATGATGGGTAAGGTTCCCAATTTTAGCAGTCCTGTATCCGCAGTCCTCACACGCAAAGGGTTTCTCACCTTTGTGCTTTACCATGACGTGTTCGTGTACTTGAGATTTCTGTTTAGCAGAATAGTCGCAATGGTCGCATTTGTAGGGTTTCTCGCCAGTATGTTTTCTCTTATGTATGGTTAGATTCCAACTTGAAGCAGTTCTAAACCCGCATTCCTCGCATACGAAGGGTTTCTCGCCAGTGTGTCTTCTCTTGTGGTGAGATAAGGCAGAACTAGAAGCCGTCGTGTAGTCGCATTCCCCACACTTGTAGGGTTTTACTGAGGTGTCATTGGCCATGACGTGTTTGTCTAAGCCGGCGGTCTGTGCAGCAGCGTGTTTGGTCCTTACGTGCTCTTTTAAATGGCCGTTCTGTATAGCAGAAAAGTCACACTGGTCACATTTGTAGGGTTTTTCACCTGTATGTGTTTTCATGTGTCGGGATAGTGAAGACCTAACGGCAGTTCTATACCCGCACTCCCCACACATGTACGGTTTTTCTCCAGTGTGGTTTATCATCTCATGTCGGTCTCGATTATGTCTACCTGAAGTAGTGTAGTCACAGTAACTACATTTAAAAGGCCCGCGCTCCCCTTTACAAGTCTTCATATGTTGAGATAAGTGTTGTCTACCGGCCGCCTTGTATCCGCAGGATTCACACATGTATGGGTCCTCGTCAGTGTGTTTCGTCATGACGTGTTGGTCTACATTACATTTCCAAACAGAAGAATAGTCGCAACGGTCACATCTGTAGAGTTTCTCACCGGTATGTTTCCTCATATGTTTGGAAAGGTTGCCCCTATCAGCTGTCCTGTATCCGCATTCCTCGCATATGTGGGGCTTCTCACCGGTGTGTGTCCTTTTATGTCGGGATAATGCACCAATATAGGCCGTTCTAAACCCACACTCTCCGCACGCAAAGGGTTTTTCACCCGTGTGCTTTGACATGTGTTGGCTTAATTGCTGTTTTTGTTCGGCGGAATAGTCGCACTGGTCACATTTGTAAGGCTTCTCACCGGTGTGTTCTATCATATGTTTCAACATGAGATCTCTTTCTTGTGCTCGAAAACCGCACTTCCAGCAAATGAATGTATGCTGTAACACATGGCTGCCATCCTGTACTGTTTCGCTCTGTACATCTGGCTGTGGCAAGACCTGTTTGTCAGCCCCAGATTTGTTAACACCAAACGTTTCTTCTCTTATATCTTCCTGTTGCCGTCTTGTGCCTAATGTCTGCTCCCAAATGTTGGAAGTCTTGTTTGCATGATAGTCAGTTGGTAGCTTTACGTCGTACATTTCCTGGTCATCGCTATGCGTTTCCTGGAATAGCTCGTTCGTTTGCTCATCCTGTTGCCATCCTGTGTCTTCCTCTTTGATGTTTGTCACGTTACTAGGATAACTAGCGGGTAGGTTTGCGCCGTACGCTTTCTGGAATACCTCGTCCTCTTGACCCTCCTGCTTCCATCCCGTGTCTTCTGCCTGCTCTTCTTTTATGTGCGTCTCGTTCGCAGTTCGAAGCTGTGGATCGGGAGGCCAACAGGCTAACCCGTCCATAGGTCTGTGTATTTCCTGGAACAGCTCGTTCTCTTGTTCGTCCTGCTGCCATCCCGTGTCTCCTGTCTCCTCCTCTTTGATATGCGCATTTTGTTCCGCATGAAGAGGCCCCCGTGTTAATTCGTCCATTCCTTAAATAAAGGTTAAGAAATATTGAAAATTAGGAACTGACAAGGACATCACGTTGTAACATTACCTCCAAGTACATGTTGTGGATACGAGTACATTTGTGACCAGCCCTGACTCTGTAATCTAACCTTGACCACAACCTATAATATCAATCAACGGGTCTCCGATATTTGACCACGTTTCCTGCCAGTATCCCCGTGCAACGTGAATAGAATGTCGGGGGTTTCTTTTTTTTTCTTTTTTCTTCACCAAAAAGCAATGGTCTTCCAAGGCTATTCTCCAAGCAGAGGTTTCGGTCGAATGGGGTAGGAGTGTCCGGGATTTTTAACGTTTCTCTCCCTTCAGAAACGTAAAAATCCCGGGTTCTCCTACCCCACCTGACAAAACCTAGATGCTTGGAGAACATTCCAATCCAAGGCTTACTTCGCACTTAGAGGGAAACTTGGAGCTTTTTTGAGTGGTTCAGAGTTGATCTAATATACTATTAGATAAATGTTTAAAGGTTATATGAATTTCCATTTGGCCCATCTACCCCTGTCGACCCCCCCACCACTATGTATGGTACAGTCCCTAACATAAATACTGCGATCATTGACCCCGCATCCTGCCAGTTCAACGGTACGACAATAGAGTGTGGACAAACCAACCACCCTCCCCCCTTTTTTCAATTGCCTATGAAAGCAAATAATTCTCCCTGGGGTCTTCTACCTCTGACGACCCCGCCCTCACTATATATCGAACAGTCCCCAATATACATAGCAAAGTCTGCGACCTTTGGTCACACTTCCTGCCAGCTTCACCATGTGACGAGGCCCAAGATGAATCACCTACTTCGCGATCTTTGACCCCACTTCCTGCCAGTTTCTCAGGGCGACGTGACTAGACTATTGACGATTTCTTTGTTGTTCTTTCCTTCATAAGCAAGCATACGAATTTGTTCAAAACAAAATCAGTTTCCCAAAACGCACTCCTAGAGATCGCTACATTTTTTGTACGTATATGTAAGGTACAAGTCAACAGTTGGCAGCTGTTACGTATACATTCCACGAATTAGTTACACAGCCCCCCTCCCCATCAAAGACCGATCGCGATACACACTTCTACCTTTAATCTCATTGCAAGAGGCATCAACAAGGAAGCGTTAACGATAACCAAAGGTCTTACCTGTGAGTTTATGGCGGTAAGCGAGCTCCATGACTTCTGGAATGCCGTAGAAATACGTCAGTTTGAAGGATGATATATTGGAATCGATGCCGACGTAAACTGAAATGGCGACAGGCCGACACACGAACAGGTCAAAGGTTAAAGGTCACAAACCTGATACTGCTTCAGTGTGGTGTGTACCACAGATCGCTGCACAACGCTTAAAAACTCTCGACATGCTTAGGGTTTCGTCTTCTTCACCTTCTTCATTTATGGTCGTCAAAAATCACCATGGCTATAGGTTTACTGCGTTGGTTGGTACCGAGTCCCATTATTACTGACTGATGAGTCCAATTTCATGCAGACCCTGGTCCGAGAAACCGTGCATTGTCAAAACGCTTGCAAAACTTTTTGGTTTTGAAGTCTTCATGTTTCTTTTTAGCAGCTTCAGTAGCCGATCTCGTCGACCATTCTGCATGTCTGCCAGATACGGCAACTACGGTAAGAGATAGATGGTGGACTCTACACCCCACCCCACACACACATGATCAGCGGTGTCACCCGAAGGTCTGTATCGAATCGCCAAGCATACTTACTGGGTTCGTGGGCTTTGGCCAGCTGACGCCATTTAGATACAAAGCCAAGGAGTCATTGTACATTCATTTGATGCTGACGAAGCCAGGGACAAATCTAGAAATAGACTGATAGTTACACGTTCAGGGGGTTCAACTTTAACTTGAGTTTCGGCTATTGATAAAGGGAGCAGCAGTTAGCCGCTTTTCAGCTATCTACCCCCCCCCCCCCCCCGGAACCTTAGATAGAACGTGGTTTCTTTGGCCAACAGCAAATGGAACACGCGGAACATTTTTGGGAATTTCAAATTTGTTTTCCCTTTTTCATGTATTCTAAGGAAATTTTTAGGAATTCTAAGACAATAAAGATTTTTAAACAAGGTTAAGAAAAAGATTCATCAAATAGATACCCCCTCTACAAAATGCAACGGTTATAAAGATTTTTTAAACAAGGTTAAGAAAAAGATTCATCAAAAAGATACCCCCCCTACAAAATGGAACGGTTGTGTTCTGACATGACGTCAATAAGTGGTGTGTTATGGCGTGATAACAGACCACTTATTGTGGGCAATGGAGGCTTCTGATTGGTCGACGCCATCTACCTATGTGATAATTATTTGTAATGAATGTGAATGAGCAGACAGTGGGTGTGAAATACTCCTTCTGTCACTCGCGCGCCACCAGATTAGTGGTAATTGCCTACTCTGCAAGTGAATGAACCGGGCTAGCGGGCCCTGATAAATTATTCATCTCCTAGTCCCCGCTAGAAATCTACCGGGTGCCTTTCAGTGACAAGCCACCCCTCCCTCCTTAACCTTGTAGCGCGAGGTCATCGGGTCAGAGTAAGCAAAACACCCAGCGCCTCTTTTTGGTGCAGAACATGGTTAACAGGTAAGAGGGATGGAATGATACAAGAGATTATAGGAAATGTATATAAAAGATATTCTAGTATGCGAAGGCGGAAGAAATACAAATTTCTGATATAAGTTTTAATATAACGCACGAAATATCAAACAACACTTTAAAAAATTAATGCTAATCGTTGATTCCCATCACCCCTTCCTGTTTTTCAATAGTACACGACCCGGGAGATGCCATTAGGGCAGTTTTGATAGGGTCCAGATGGTGTAATGTAATGTCTAATTACGGCAACTAGCAGATGAAATAGAAATATGAAAACAGCGATATTCATTCAAGATATCTAAAAAGTCCTTTGTAGGAAAATACTGAATGACTGTGCGTGTGTGTAGTGGGCGGACCACCCAACACCCCCCTCCCCGTATACAACGTGATACACTGCTCCTAAACTTTCTTAGGATACCTGTTCACTCTTTGCATTGCTTGGCTGCTGGTATTGTTCAAGATTATGTATGACGTAATCCAGCATATATACACAGTTCGCAATCCAGACGACCCAGCTACGCAGCAGAGTGGCCGTAAACTCTGATAAACAGTTTTATCTTGTTGATATACCGTCGTATAAATGCCATGGTACTACGTGCGAGCGAGGCAGAGTCCGATAACATTGTTCTGTGTTACTTGCAACACTGTTAATCTTTCAGTAAAATCGGGAGTGTAACTCGGCGTCTGGCTCGAACATTCAGCTTGAGTGATCTATCACTTCACACACTACTGAGAAGTCCCTTTTTTTTCAGAATCTCAACCATAAACAACAAACTACTATATATATATATTTACCCCTTTCTCCAAGCCAGTCGTCGTACATGGTCACATGTTGCTTTAACGAAATAAGAATCACCAGGGAGACCCGGTTTCAGGTAAAGGAGCTACAGTTTGAGACCAGTGTAATACAAACTATATTACCTACATGCATGGTAGTGTTGAGTTTCGTGTGGCTACCCCAGATGTAGTAAACGAGACTTCATGGCGCCGTTTTGGGTACTTCACCTATTTGGTATTTCAGCTATTTAGGAACAGACCATAAAAATCGCCCACCCCTACGCGTTTCATAAACTATTCCAAATACCTACCTTGCACTTTTTTGTTTGTTTTCCGCACAAGGCTATTGGCTAAGTGCAGGTTTGACGTCACTCAGCACACAGATCCTTGGATACTACTTTTGTTGTGAGGTACAAAAGTGCCAGCTCAAAAAAAAAGGGGCCACAAGTTCTTCCGAATAAATGCCTCCCTGACCGCTGTACCACGACGTTATTTTCTGAACGAAGAGAAGCCGGAGATTCTCAAACGGTATGTCTCAGATTCAATTTTTTAAATTATGTCTCAGTCACGTTTTACGTTTGTGTCCCACCTTGTGGTTAACGTGCTTTTTCTAACTGTTGGAAGGGGCCGCCTGGGATTTATAGTCACTGCCGGGCTATTTGGAGCAGCGGTTAGAAATCGTGAATATATTAACAGGGCAGCCTCTGCGCCACAGTCGTTAGAAACCTTCCGAGGGCCCACCCGAAACTTTTAAAAAAGAATACCCGTTAACCTTTTGGTGTTGCATCGGCTTGATATTGTGACGGCAGTAAGTCGAAGTTCTCAACTTCAGAGCCTAGAGATTGCGGCCTTAGCGGCCTTAGCGGGGGGTGGATAGTTACAAATGTTGGTGAGAAAGGAGTCTATTTTTATATGGCAAGCCGACATCGGAGCGCTTAAGTTCTTCTTGATCCTGACCCACTGTTCACCTGTTGTATTTTTTGCCGGTAAGATATGGGCCTCAAATACACCCGTTGCTACGTCAACTAAGTCGAGCACGCTTGAAAACGCTTGTCGAGCACGCTTGTTGTCCCTGACAGCAACCACACAACGCACCAAATCAAGTTGCCTTTGGAACCCTTCTGTTTGCAAAGCTTATCAGTTCGAGGTACAAAGGTTCATAGTTACATCGCCAGCGGGATAAACTTTCAGCCGACGTTTGACATCTAATTGTTTGCCTTTAGGTAAACATGCAGGTAGCCTAGGGACAATATATTTTCACTTAAAAGTGGCGCCCCTTGTTTTGTGATAAGACTGCGAACCCTTTAAACATGATCTAATGTAACATAGCAACCACCTCAGTTATTGCTAAACAAGTGTTATAGGGCTTTATGGAAATTAAAGTCTCCTTGTGTCGATATGCTGTCTCCCTGGTTTTGAAATATATTGGATATCATTTGAGTAGTATTTGCTTTTCTGGTGTTTCTATTTTCATGCCGGTGATCATACAAATGAACTTATTATTTAGAATTAAAAACACAAACACAAAGGCTTCATTGGTACTAGGGAGACATTTTTGGTCAATAGTGCACACCGGGCACGCTTAAGTTACAAACTTTACCCACAGCAAGTAAACGTTGTTACACAATTCATCCGAGAATGAAAGATTCAAATGAGGCTATAAACATGCCATCTATAACGAGCAAATACTACAGAAAAAGTTGCCAAAGGCAGACATGATTTCCCATTATAATTATCTTTTTTGTCTTTTACAGTCACCTTGAGATTTTCAACGTGGTACTGGGAATAAACGAACAAGGATGACTAGTGAAGGTAATCATTACTTACTTATCTTAATCATCCCTCATATTCATTGATACGGATAACAAATATCGGCAATAACGTTAGTAATATGATTTCCTGAATGGCTAATAAATAATTCTTCCGTGACTATCCCGATGGTCATAGTGATTAATGAATACTTGTGTATGAATACCATACGTTTATGAATTAAAAATGATTAAATCTACTTGTTTATTACCCAACATTAAAGTTATCTAGATTCACAAAGTAACTGAGTATATTGAGTGTGTTATACTATAGCCTAGAACAGACTTCTTCTCAATTCTTTGTCACTTGTCAGGGTGGGAATAGATTTTTTTTTCACATCTTCAGAATTAAGCTCCTCTAGTAGTGACTTCAATGACCTCAGCGACCAGGATTCGACGTCAGAGGATGAATCTGAAGTGACTAATTTGCCCGGTGGCTTAAAGGGAGGATCATCAAAACAGGTGTGTTGCAAGGCACTCACAGCCATCTGCAGTTATTATTACAGATCTGCATTTTCATGTTCATGTGTGAGAGTTTTTCTCAGACGATATGTAGATCTCATATGTATGAGTGACATTATAAAATGTTTCTTGCAACTTAAGCTAAAAAGACTCATAGGGAGAATTACCGGGTCCTGATGCAATCACAGCTACCTCATTCATATGTTCTAAGATGATATTGAATTTCACTGGGGTGTTTTGATAAATGTCAGCACTGATGCACACTGATAATTAGCCGATTCAGTCCTTTTGGGGTTCGCAAGATATGATCATACAATATGCAATCCAAAAAGATGGTACCGATGGATTGTAAGTAAGGATACAGATGGCATTCTACCTTTGTTACGATATATGACATGTCTACCCTCTTACTTGGGAATTTAACTTCCATATATTAAGTGCCCTAAACATACGAGAGGACTCATCCGTGGTGACAACGTCAAAGATATCTTAACTTCGACTCTCATGGGCTGGTGCCTGCGTAAAGCAGACATTTACATCGTCACTCCTTTCATTGACAAAAAAGGTCTAGGTGAGTAACAGTGTCCTGTTTATTGGGATTTACTCTTTGATTATAATTCGGAGAAAATCATTAATGTTTAGCAATCAGGTAGATTTGGATATGAAATAATGATTTATGTTCTTTAAACAATCGGGCATAAATGCTTATCAGAAACCTTTAAGCAACACGATCCCACATTCTGTACATTAACGATCTCTCCGGATTCAACTCATACTTCATTTCACTCCAGCATCGAAAAAAACGATTAGATTACAAAAATAGAAAATAAGCTTGTAGTGAAGCTTGTAGCTTGTAGCTTGAGCTTCAGTCTCCTAAATTACTAACAGTAGGTCGGGGAATTTTTGATTCCACGTTAAATGTACCTCTCTAGTTCTGCTCTTTGCTCTTTATGGACTTCCAAGGGTATGGTCACCTTGAGGTCAAGTAATTCGCTCCTACTGATTTCAAAGCAAATATTTCCGTCTCAAGGTGATAAGTGCATTTGTACTAGATTTTAACGCATTCAATGAAAATGAGCCTTTCATAAAACCACATGCATCAGTTTTTGACGCACCCTTGTATTTCTGGTATGACAGGTCTAATTAAGGAGGCCATGAAGGACGACGAGATCTGTTTGAAAGCGTTGTACACCCGTGATCCTTGCTACAAAAAAGTCACACTGAAAGAAATGATGAATAAAGGGAACTTTTCCAAAAAAGATGTCTGCAACCTGAGAATCGGTTCTCGTGACAAACGTTACTTCCACTGCAAGTTTCTTGCTGGCAAGATTTCTGACGATAAGGTGGAAGTGCCAACTTAACGTCTCATCACCTCAGCCACAATCAGCTAGATTCAGTGTTCACGTATAAGGTTAAATGGGATGTCTTTAAGAAGAGATACCTAGACCCTTTGGATGATCGCACTGTGGACTTTCAATGGGTAAGATTGGCTCAGTGTGATGGAGGATATTCCCGAACTTGCTTTACCCATTTTAGTATTTCACCACATTCTATTGAATGCATTGCGTGTTTTCATTTCGTATTCCAATTTAAGTATGTATCTAATTTTCACTCAAACAATGCTTTTGTGTTCATAGCTGCTAATTGACAGTAACATCAATCTCTATTACCATTTGCTTCATCAGTGGGTTAGTTATTAACTGCTATTTTACGATTACAGTAATCTTTGCTTTCATGAACTATAGAAATCCAATCAAAATATGTTCATTGTAAGACATTTTGATTAACGCTGTTCTTGATTGGTGACATAATGTATGCTGTTTTTCTCGCAGCCTCCAGATGAGACAGAAACGCCTGAGCAATTTGCAACTTTTTCGGAAACGGTGAGTCAAGTTAGTAACTGTCATCTGACAGTGATCTATAAATAGTCAGTCGTTGTTGATAACTGACATCTGATTATTACAGTTAACAGGCTGCATAATGTAAAACAAATATGTTTTTTCGACTTCGACATTTTTTAACAACACTGTCTTTGATTATTTGCATAATTAATGCTGTTGTTCTCAGGCGCCTAAAATTTTAACGGAAACAGTGGGTCATAGTTAGCAGCTGTTCGTTGAAAAAAAGTTATTGATTGATTATAAGTTCTTCAATAGAGCACATTTTAGTTCAATTTTAACAACGTTGGCGATAGTTAATGGCATATTATTTTGGAAAGAAAAAGTTTCGCGATATGGTACTTTTTGACGATAAGCTACACACTTGGATACATTTATTCTCCACGTGACGTTTAACCAAGAGATCTTGTTTAGTTGATTTCATGGGCCAGGGTCGGCTGGACGTCACTTGTTCTCCTCTCATGACCTTCAACCTTCTCCCTGCTGCCTAGATCTGTAAGTTAGTTACTGATATGTTTTTTCACGGTTGTTTCTCTTTCAGTCTTCTCTCTTCGACGACCCACTCGATTCGGATTGACAGTAAGTTATTGTTAATGACTGCTAGCTGACTATTACAGTGATCATCATCATCATCGTTCATCCGGATTTACTTACAGTGATCAGTAGTTGCATATACTAAAGGAAAAAAAAAATTATGATTATATTCTTAAACAATATTTATTCCCATTTTGAATTACATCAACGTTGCATTTCATTGCTGCGATTACTCAAAATGTTTCTGTTTCTTTCAGTTGTCGGATGACACGGAATCCTATACGGAACTGATGTGATAGTGCTTTTTGTAGATATTGCGATCAACAAGTCAGCAAAATGTTAAAGCATACTGTACGGCCATCTTAGTCGTAAGTTAAGAACTGGTTTTGATTGGATAGGAAAATGAATTCTCTTTCCAATTTTATCCCATTGTGGTTATTGTAGGGCAGACAAAAGTAGCAACTTTGTGTATGGTGTGTGTCTGTCTGTCTGTGTTTGTGTGTGTGTGTGTGTGTGTCTGTGTGTGTGTGTGTGTGCTACAATTATACGGCTTGTAGTTTGAATCACATGATGAATTAGAATAAGCAGGATGCTACAAAAACGTATTTGATGCAATTAACAATATGAATGACAAATTCAATTTCTTAAATGTTTTAATGTCGTTCATAGTATCATTAATGATCCCATGTTTAATCTCTAGATAAATGTAGATGCGAGATGCAGAGGGGATACAGAACATTTGCCCTCCTAATAATTCAATCTTGGATAAAATGGCTTTTTCTCAATCCTATGTTTTATTGTGTTTTTATGCATTAGTCTTGTGATATATGAACAAATCTGAGTCGAGAGTATACGAAACTCCTTCAAAAACAATAATCAGAAGTACTCAACATAGACAGATGTCAACCTGTTATCTTATTGATTCTTTTGTTGCTATTTTGCATTAACTAGAAGTAAAAAGTAATGTGCTGTCAAGATACACTCCTATAAAGATAAATCAACCATATCTGCACAAACTAAGCCTTTTAATTTGAAATCGTTTGAGAAGAATTAGAACGTTGCTGATTCGTTCCTTGTTTATTAAGTACATGTACATAAATGTCATGTTTTGGGGGGAATAAATGTTCAAGACGCACTTTGGGTGGTTACAAACCTTCATTGTTTACTGATCGCTGTATCTATTTACATGAATGTATCCTGCTCTACTGTCCGATGTCGGAAGGTGGAGTTACATGCTCATCTAGTTTTAGTTTAGTGTGAATATGGATCTCTTATTCGGCTTAAATCACTTTTAACGTGCCTGATGCTTAGTGACAGAGTTTGATACAATTTATTTGGTAAATATGATTGTAAGACTATATGTTTGGAGCTGTTTTAGACGAAACTAAATTGCAAGGTAAAGGTACAAAAGCAAAGATACAAAGCCTGTAAAGGGGCGAAGGAGTGTCCTTACGCGTTAACTGACTGATGCTATAGTTGATTTTTAAAAAAGGTTTCATTTGGCATATCCTTCATTAACAGCTGTTTAAAACTTGACTGTTTAATTCCTTTACCATCTGCAACAGCACACCATAAATATGATTCAAGATTTTTCCTCACATCACCCAAACCAATGCGGAAAGCAATCCATTGACACAGGTATTAATGCCTGGTAAAATAAATACATAAAAAGGAAATAAAATGAAATGCATTTTATACCATCGACACCACAAACCGCCCTTCGAAGACCTAACTCTAAGTCTAGCACAACAACAAATGAAGCCATGGGATATCACCGTTTCCACGTTAACGATCCGTTATGTCTGAGAGAGACGGTCGCTATGATTTAGACTATTTCAAGACATAATTATGTAATCCTTCAACCAACCACAAGCAGCACACCACAAACGTTGAGGTAATCAATTTTTTTAAAAGAATTCCACGAACTAACGCTGGCAATAATCATAAATGAAGGTAATAATAAACCACTTGTAGAACAAGACGCCCTTGAAAGGGCTTTATTCCAAGTCCACAGCACACCAAGAGATGAAGCATTAGGAGATCAATGACGAGTTTCCATGTTAACTTCGATCCGTTCTGACGGAGAGAGACGCCGGCTATGATTTAATCCATCTCCTCTCTGACAGGCCGATCCTGCACTTCAGTCGTGTCTGATGGATTACTTCACGGGCATCAGCCAATGTCTTTGGGCAAGGGCAAAACGTCCGGTTAGTCAGGTCGAAATGGATTAACCACATGGATGAGACGAGTCAATTTGAACGTGGAATTAAATCTGAGATTCGTAATTTTTCATCAAATGCCGGCCTTGTACGGATATATGTCGATCAAGATTATTTGGTAAATGTAAAATCACATTCGTTTTCTATAATTCGGTCAAAATTTATTACCGTATAAGGGTCTTTTTTGAACTCCCGGTCAATCAGGTCAAAAGGGATTAACCACATGTGGAAGACGAGTTGATTTGAATGTATAATGAAATCATGGATTTGCTAAATTCAATCAGCTACAGTCCCTTGTGTTTATTAACTTGTTGCAAAACATCCGGTCAATCAGATCGCAAGGGATTAACTACATGTAAAACGAGTCAATTTAAATATTGAATGAAATCATTGATTTGATCAATGTAATCATCCCTGGCTCTTGTGTATCAACTTGTTGCGGAATATGCAAAGATTACATGTATTTTCGTATTGCCAATCAGATCGACAGGGATTAACAACATAAGACGTGCTAATTTAAACGTGAAATCCCTCATCCGGGATTAGGAAAATCTAATCAACGACCGGCCTTGTAGGTGTAGATCAACTTGTAGTTGAGGGTAAAATCTCATTTAAGGTTAGATAATAGCATGCTCCCAGTTCTCTTACTTTTCACTTCATATATTGTGATACGCGCCTTCTTTTCAAGTTCCTAACATTCAAACTATTTGACTTAAATGACGATTATATATAGTCTTTAGATTCCTAATTAAAAAATCTTAAGTGGTCAAATTACATTTTTTATTTCATCTACTTGAATTTGATTGGGCTTTTTTTATCGTAAACGTTTTGCAAGTTAGATGCAGTTTTAGGGGAGTACAAAGTAGGAATCTCTTATGACAATGAACGATGGCACCTTAACTTAAAATTAAGGTTTGGTGTTCTGTCAAATTACAGTAGAATTTAAAAAATATATACATTTAGATTCATTGGTTGTCGTAGCTTATCTTCGTTCAGTAGGCTGGTATCTTAGACTCGGCAATTTCCTCATTCAAGCACTAATCAAGGTGCAGTTCAAGAAGACAAAAGAGCTCTTAAATAAATAAATAAGCGATGGCAATTCTCACCGATGTGTTTTTAACAATACGATAAAAGATTTGCATTACAAGCGTGATTTTCTAGTATGTCTCAGCTTCCTTAAGTCGGTTGACATCTTAGAATCGGAAGCCCTGACAGAATTAGAAGGCACGGCGATGTCCGTCTACAAAGGAAGCCCTGCTAAGTATTTATTAAGGTGCAGTTCAAGAATACTTCAAACAATGGGGCTCTTGAATAAATAAGCGATGACAATTTTCACCGATGTGTTTTTAACAATACGATAAAAGATTTGCATTACAGGCATGATTTTCTAGTATGTCTTAACTTCCTTATTAAGTCGGTTGACATCTAAGACACGGATGCCCTGACAGATTTAGAAGCCACGGCAATTTCCTTCTACAAGGTCGAAGCTCTGCTAAGAATTACTTAAGGTGCAGTTCAATAATACTTCCAGCAAATGAGGCCTTGAATAAATAAGTGATGGCGATTTTTACCGATGTGTTTTGAATACAATAGGATACAAAATTTGTATGTCCTGCATGTTCCCTCGTATGTCTTAGCTTCCTTTAGTAATTTGACATTTTACACACGGAGGCCAGGACAGAATTAGAAGCCAAGGTAATTTCCGTCTACAAGGTCGAAGCCCCGCTATGTATTACTTAAAGTCAGAAGACCCCGAACAAAGGAGCTTTTGAATAAATTGCGATGGTAATTTGCACAATTTTTTTAAATCTTTAATGCAAAATGATGAACAAATTTGCATGATTTCCTAGTATGTCTCAGTTTCCTTATGTCAGTTGACGTCTCAGACACTTTTCAGGACCAACGCTAACAAAGAGCCCCTGACAGAAGCCAAGGCAATTTCCGTCTACAAGGTCGAAGCCCTGCTATGTATTAATTAAGGTCACATTAATATTCCCAGGAGACGCCCTGTCTGTCTTTCCAGCTTTCACTTTCGCTTTCCCTGCTGAGCTGGCCTATCTTCCCGTCACACCGCTGCACACCTGGACCCCCAGGTCGGCACATTAATCAGTCAGGTGGCCTCGCAGGTGACCTTGTCGGCATTCTCATTCATTAAATCGCATCTGCTTAAAGCTCTTGATATAAGCCATGCGACTACCCGCAAGACGGTAAATTGAGGACATTTTCTTGAAACAGTCGTAAATATGCAAACTTAAAACAGATTGTCTTAAGTCAAGGACCATACTTTAATCACTAAGTGGCCTCGTAGGTGACCTTGTCGGAATTCTTATTCATTTAATCTCAGCTGCTCAGAGCTCTTCACATACGCCATGCGACTACTCGCGAGACGATATACTAGGGATATTTTCTTGAAACAGTCGTGAATATGCAAACTTAAAACAGATTGTCTTAAGTCAAGGACCATACTTTAATCACTAAGTGGCATCGTTGGTAACCTTGTCGGAATTCTTATTCATTAAATCTCAGCTGCTGAAAGCTTGTAACTTACGCCATGCGACTACTCGCAAGACGATATATTAGGGATATTTTCTTGAAACAGTCGTAAATATGCAAACTTAAAACAGATTGTCTTAAGTCAAGGACCATACATTAATCACTAAGTGGCCTCGTAGGTGACCTTGTCTTATGCACTAAAACCTCAGCTGTTGAAAGCTTGTAACGACTACTCGCAGGACAGTTGTCTGGTGACAGACTGTGTTAAGTCAAGGTTTACACATTATATAATTAGGCGTCATCAAAAGTTACCATGTTGGCATTTTTTCTTTAAATCTCAGTTGCTGTAACCTTGACACATTAGCCATGCAACTGATCGCAAGAAGGCAAATTGAGGATATTCTTTAAACAGTCGTGAATATGCAAATGTTTTATAACAGATTGCAAGGACGATACATTAATCACTAAGGCGTCATTTAATGCGACCCTGTCGGCATTTTTATTCATTTCATCGCATCTGCTAAAAGCTTGTCACATACGCCATGCAAGTAGTCGCAATAAGGCAAATTAGGGAAATTCTTGTCTGGAATATGCAGTTGTCTTGAGACATATTGTCTTAAATCAAGTAACATATACATTAATCAGTTAGGCGTCATTTAATGTGACATTTTAGCCATTAAATCTCATCTGTTTAAAGCTTGTCACATACGTCATGAGACTACTTTCAAGAAGGCAAATTGAGGATATTCTTAAAACAGCTGTAGAAGTACGAATGTCTTGAGACAGATTGCATAAGCTTAAACCAAGGACCATACATTAATCACTGAGGCGTCATTTTATGCGACCCTGGCGGCATTCTTATTCATTAAATCTCATCTGCTTAAAGCTTGTCGCAAGACGGTTAACTTTAGGGTATTCGTGAAATATATATGAATGCAGATTGTCTTAGATCAAGGACCATACATCAATTAATGAAACCATACATTTATCACTAAGACAGCATCGTATGTGACCCTGGTGCCATGGTGGCATTCTTATTCATTAAATCCCATCTGCTTAAACTTTGTCACATACGCCATGCGACTAGTCGCAAGACGGCAAATTTAGTGTATTTTTAAACAGTAGTAGCTATGCAGATGTCCTGAGACAGGTTCTCTTTAGTCCAGAACCATGAATTAGTCACTCAGATGGCCTCGTATGCGACCCTGTCTGCATTCTTATTCCTTAGATCTCATTTGCTTAAAACGTGTCACATACGCCATGCGAGGATTAAGGTGGTAGATATGCAGATGTCTTCAGACAGACATTGTGTCGGACACATGTGTCTTCAGTCAAGGACCATACATTGATCAATTACGCGTAATTCTATGTGACCTTTTTGGCAGTTTTAGTCATTAAATCTCATCTACTTCAACCGGTTGCAAGTCGGTAACTTGAGGATAAACGTTTGTTCTTACAATAGTCGTGAATATGCCTTACGAGATGCAGCTGTATTATGACAGGTTGTATTAAATCGAGGATCATGCATTAATCAAAGAAGTCACCTTTCATGCGACCATATCGGTACACTTATACATCAAATCTCATCTGCTTAATGCCCCTGACAGCTTTACAATTTTAGCTTTGTTGTGAAGGAAAAAGTTGACTGAAAGCGTTTTGAGATGTCTTATGGCGTGATAGGTTGTTGTGAATCTGTTTCGACGGTTGGTCCTGCCATTCCATTACACATGCACCGCGGGCTCTCTGCGTTAATCATTGGAGAGACCTCTCCAATGACCCAGGAGCCATTCTTATTCATCAGCTTTTCTCTACTTAACAGGACGACCGATAACAATTGACTTCTGTATAGCTGCTATGTCAGGAAAGCTAATGAGATTTTAGAATTACTATATATACGCGCAGCATTTTATATTCATTCTAACTTTAAACAAGACTTCAATCGACGATATGAATGACAATAACATCACATTGGTAAACGGTACACTATCATCAACAGGAAGAACGTTTTGTGTGTGTGTGTTTGTCTGTGTGTGTGTGTATGTATATGTGTGTGTATGTGTGTGTGTGCGCGCGCGCGTGTGTGTGTAGGTATATGTGTGTGTGTGTTTGTGTGTGTGCGTGTGTGTGTGTGTGTGTGTGTGTGTGTGTGTGCGCGCGCGTGTGTGTGTGTGTTTTACAATGGTAAGGATTCTACGCTTGGTGTTGTACTGGCAAGAACATCGCTACCGTCGCTAGGGGGCCACCCTTCTATATGGCCTGCCCGAAGCCTCTACCGCTGCACCGAAAACTCCTAGCCACAGCCAGTGGAGCTGACTTCAGTTAGGCGTCAGATGTTCATGTGTGGAAAAATGAGTTAGGCGCAGTGCCAATCACCAGTGAAGCACACAGTAAGGACATAGTTGGCTCGACAGATGTAGTTTCCGTCTGGTGTCGAGTTCATCAGCTCTGAGACTGCTGAAGAGGGGACTTCCTGGAGTTTCTTGGCAGGAATAGAGGAAAGAAGACGTACTTCAGGGTAAGTCCTTAGGAGTCTTTCGTGAGAGAGTCCCGATATATCGTCTTCGAAATTAGTGGAATAGTTTAATGGTTTCTATAATCTTAAGTTTAATCCTCACTTTCTTTTCCCGTGGTACAAGTAAGATACGTGCATAGTGAATGAATGGCGTTGCTGTATCGTGATTTAGATATATACTGCTTTGATGACTTACTGCTGACACAGGCGAAGTCATGTAAACCAGGGTGTAACTTTCTGGTCGCTTGAGAGTGTTCTTATACCATGTACCTGTTGGCAGGGGTTCACGTTTTCGTCTTTGAAGAAATACAAAGATATGGATCAGATAGAGCAGCTCAATTGCATTTCATTGCCTTCTAGACAAGTATAAGATGGCTGAGAATGAACCTTACATCTGATATACCATCCTACATATTTTCAACAGGTATTTAAAACTCTGTCTTACAGTTATGATTTAGCAAGAGTATCTATAAACATGATCTGTTCATACATCTACACATGTACAAAGAAGCGAGAAGAAGTTGACTTTACTAGATTAGCTTAGCTTATCCTTTTCTTCTACCATGTATGTTTACACAATGTACTGTACATATTTCACTGTATATGTCACTTAGATGTTAGTTAGGTTTGTGTTAAACGACCTGTATCTAGCCCCTCGGGGCACGAACATACAATAAAGGTCTTCAATCAATCAATCATTATCATGGAAGCTCCCCTGTGTTGGTAGTAATCATAATACAAATTTTAGCATCGTTTTAAGATTACACATTGTTTTGTTCCTTTTGTTGCACATTGTTACTGTCTTAAATCTATAAAACAGCCTGCCTTTGAATTAAGTTAGAACAAAAGAACGACAAACGTGGCGAGAATGATACTTCCGTGGCTTTATGAGGAAAAAACTTTCTCGTGATAGATACATCATTCACGGTATGTCATTGATACAGCTCGTGAGAATCGCACTACAAGAAGCAGATAATGATCAGAAAGGCTCAGAGTTAAGATTTTGCATTAGTATCGTGTACTACATGACTGTAATCACTAAGATCACTAATCCTAATTGAAGCCGGCGTCGTCGAAACATAAAAGACGTGCGGTCGTGACAAGAAACTAGAGTCTGTACGAGGGGCGATCAATAAGTTCTCGGCCTCACAGAGAGAAGGTGTACAACTCATATTTCGTGGTATAATTATCTAGTATGACGTCTTTTAGCAATATCCACCAGATTTTTGTGGTCATTGCTTTTCAGTTGACGTCAATTTAGAAATCAGTAGGTAAGTGGCAAGAAAAACAAGGTTGAACTGTGGTCAGTGCTGTGTGGGTTGAGTTCCTCATGCCATGAATCGGCATGAAATATTCGAAGACCTTGTCAAAATGTTTCATGAACATTCCCTTCTTATTTCAACTTAAAAGAAGAGGGTATCTGACTTTCAGCAAAGCAAGTTGGCCCATGTCTTTATCCTTCAACCTCACCTAACGTAACTGGATATCGCCTGCAAACTAATGATCACAATGATTTGAATGTTGGTAGACATTCATAAAAGCCGTTGTGCTGTAAAATCATTCCTTGATATTTGAGTTGTGCATCTCATATATGGGTGAGGCCGGGGACATATTGATAACCACTCGTACTACAGTGAGTGAGAATCGGGTTTTCCTTCGGGCACTGTGGGCGATGATTTTCAAGAAAAGACCAGGATTATGACTCGCCATTTGTATCTTGCAATACATGACTACAATACCAGAGCAATCTTTTTCTATGTTGTGTGTAATGCTTAAATGTTTGTCAAAAATACCACAGACTGTCAACCGTTATGATAGTAGATTTACCACCATTGATAATATCAGAGGTCCTTGCCGCTATACATTTACCGTTACATTTCAACAAGATACTATTGTATTGTCTTAATTGGCTTAGAAGCACCTTAACGTACATAAAGTATCCAATTCAGCCATTTGTAACCGCGACATACCTTAAATTGATTCTGATCTAACAAACCATTTATTCATTCCTTATTATAATATGCCTCTTTTCACGCAGACAGCGACTTAACAACAGAAAAATGAAATGGTAATTGAAGAGACAACGTGACACGAATACATAATCCTGTCCTTGCTATATCTGACTCCAACTTTCTCATACAAGTCCCATAATTCCTGGTATGTCATTGCTAAATAGCGTGTGGATAGCCTTTCCCTAAGCGGACTGCTCAAAGCAGATAACTTTCAGAAGGGTCAGCTTTCTGACACCGGAGTCAAGTTTTGAATGTCACATTCGCAAAGCACCGTTAAAAAAGATCACGTATAAGCTGCTTTTGAAATATGTAACCGCCAGGGTTATATGACCCGAGACTTTGACGAGTACAGCCGAACACTGGCTGAATGTCACGGATTATGGGTATATTGCAACCCGCTGACCCAAAGTGCTGCTCGGGTCAGCATGAATTGTAAACGGCAGCATACATTGACGATCTGCAGCGTCGAATATAAAAAAATTACGACACTGATTGGAGAAACTGTGCTTTGTACTCCTACATTTTCGTGAGAACAGGCAAGTCAAGTAATGTAGAATATAGTTTACGGTCAGGTATAATATTCCTCCATTTAAGACTGCTCCTAAAACCGACTGCCACAATGGATTTATGTGGATGATCCAGTGTTCTAGATCTGTGGTCATCTTGAAAGTTTCGTCGGAAATATTTACTGCTCTGGTACTTTGATGCATAAAATGTTTGTTTGAAAATTTATTGTATTTAAAAGTTCCTGTCAATAACCAGCCTTTGTTTAGTTTTTCTATAACCTTTGATAAATTTCCGTGTTTTGAAACCGTAACTTAGGAGGGGTGATGAATATCTATTGGGCACAATGATTTGAAGTTTGGTGGATATTGCTAAAAGATGTCACACTACATAAGTTTTCCCCAAAATTTCAGCTGTGGGCCTTATTTTCTGGGTGAGGCCGAGGACTTATTGATCACCCCTCGTAAACTTTCTATTTTTGGAAAGGTCCTGGAAATTTCCATCATGATCAGAACAAAAATAACTCTACTTCCTAGAAGCAATCGTATACTTAAAAAGGGACACATGCGTATTCTGTCGACTGAAGTCACGATCCGTTTTTTAATCATTCTAACGATAACCACATTGATCAAAGTTTGTCACCAATTATTCCTAAGTTAGGTTAGCAATCTGTATTTGTTATGATTATGTATACAACGTTATGTCCTTTTAATCTTGCACTGTATATATGTCTGTGTTTGTATACTTTTTGTGTTGAACCCTGGAAGATTAGTCGCAATTCGACTAAAGGGTATCGAAATAAACCAATAAACCAATAAAGTTAGCATTGCGACTGTTTTGTGACTGCTTATTCAAGACTAATGCAGTAAATAGCTAGAATGCTTAAAACGACAAAGGCTGAAAGTGAGGACAACGATGTTGACAGAATAGATTTTTGCCTTTAAACAACAAGGTACGCAGGCGCAGAGTGTCGCCTGAAGTCACGGCCCGTCACGTGGTGATCGATGAGACGTTTGCTAAGTTGACCTTTTCGTGGTCGATACTGTCTTTTTAACGATATTGATTAGCAAATGGCTGGGACAATCAGATTGTTATGCTCCGATTTGAGTAACAAAAATAAAAGAATGCATAGAAAAGTCGTCAGAATAGTTTTAACTAAAAGCTATTAAAATGTAGGTGTTTTGAAAACAAAACTAAGATAATCTTGTAGCTATGAGATCTATTCTGGTTCATAAAAATAAGTTGACTATAGGTTACATATAGCCTTGCGATGTAATTTTAATCAGTAAAAGGGATGAGAATTGATTTATTATATAAGTAAGAATAGGACTAATAGAAATCGTTAAAGTTGAAATTTAAAAAAGTCAATACTACATACAGCTACAAAGGTTATTGGATAATCTTGAAGTTGATAGCTACTTTCTGACGTATGGGGCAGAAAAAAACTGAAACTCACGGCTTGTAGCGGTCCTTTTCTTTTAAACATTTTTATATTGCTTTAGATTAAAACATTTATGTATTTCGTTTTGTCAGACGTAAATGATGAAGCTTTCCATTATCAATGAGCTTGCTAATCTAAGACTGGACCTGTCGGGGGTTTCATTATTATTACATCATGCCGATTTGGAAGATTAGCTGTGTCTGCTACGTAGGCGTTTGCACAAGCTTAAGAATTAAATACTTGTCACATGCTGTTAATTTTTACCGCATTTATATAGCTTGCGAGATCGAGCACTGGTATCGTCAACATCATATTGATTGTTACCATTTTAATTAAATTTAACACATCTCAATCTCTAATCTTAAACTATCTATTCATACATTGCACAACCACAAGGTATTCATAACCTGAACAAAGAAGTTCTATCGTAGAGTTTGAATCGTCTTTATATAAAATAAATCAATGTTTACCATACATTCTTACGCCGAATTTTCAACGCTTTGATCTACTGATAGAGTGTGGAATACATTTTCAGATGTCAGATAACATGATCTATGTGTCTCTTGAAAAAGGTTAGGGTCTTTGTTTAGGTTTTGGCTACGGTCAGTCGGGTGACCAGAAGCACAACAAACTTTTCTAGGCCTTAACAATACCAGTTTTTCTTTCCTACTTAACGTCTGCACGGTTGCCTTGCTTGACACAGTTTTTAAGACTTCTGAAAGGCAAAGACCCTCAAGTAGGACACCTAGATTCTCTGCCTTTTCCATATCCGCTCTGTCTTAAAATACTTTTAGTAAACGCTGCGTACGTGATGCTATAAAGGTCTTGTTAATCACCAATGATTTTGAAATAGTACTCGCTATATGAGGCAATAAAGATCTATTTAGTTACAAAGTGAGTCATCTAAATCTAAGCACGCTGCCGAATCACGTTTTCAATCTCTGTCAATACGTAAGGTGAAGGGTAAAGAAGACGCAGTACGAAAACACTTTTAGCTTATCGAATAAAGGTATGTACGCAGGAAGTTTGTTGTTCATTCTAACCAAGTCATACCTTCTAAGAACAGTATTGTTAAACGATCTCTATCCAATTTGGAAATATTCTTTAATCTAGTACGCGTAGGCATTATCAAAAAGAAACACAAACTTGAAGGACAAACATTGGGCCTATGATATTCCACACATGAAATAAAGATGCGGATGTTTCTACATGAGAAGGACTTCCAACTGGGAACATAAACCACAAGGGGATCTTTAACCATGTATGCCGAAAGTGTGGAACTTCAGACTTTGGTCTCAGATGTACCAGCTGAGAGAATGATGGGTCGTGTCGGATAAGCTCGATAATCTAGGAGGAAGAATAAAGTGGGCCACGCTGCTTTAAGATCGTAAGAAAGAACCATGCACGTTTGCTTCCTCATCTATTGAATATGAGATACTTTGCAGACTAGCCAGGGCTAGCCTTTTTTAAAAACCACAGGCTAGTTGGGCTGCCTCAGCTGTATGTCCTGAATAGTCAAACCAAAAATAAATAGATGCAAATTTTTTGCATCAAAGCTATATTCTTATTAACATCGGCTCCATCTTATTTCTGCCTGCAACGCTTTATGATTTATGAAAAGCGTAGGAATTGACAAGTGCAAAATAGAGGCTGAATACTTAAGCACGGGCCCCTGCTGTGGAAATAAACTAATGCTGTGTGTGATGAAAGAAAGACAATAAAGTGACGCTTCTGTTATAGGATTAACGAGGCGATACCCACAATATCTGATTTTTCAAACAGATAACCAAAATATAATTTACAATTGATGAGAGAATTCACAAAAAGGATCCAAACAAGTTTTCCAATATCATGTAGGAACCAGATGTTATTAGTTTTACATTCAAAGCGTCAGATTATATCAAAGTGTCTTTCATGTGCTTTGATTTCTAATTACCTCCTCCTGCGCCTGATACATCAAGCAAAATTGTATTAGGTCTTCAAAGGCTGTAAGAAATGTGTTATATCCACCAGGTTTCATGACAAAGTTGATGTAGTTTGGTACACGGGCAAAGTGATTAGCCAGAACAGAAATCTGACCAAATACATATTTTTCAAAATTCAATAATCATTCATTTATTCTATCTTCAAAACATCTGGTAGCTCCTATATATACAACAAGATAGTTGTTTTCCAAGAGGGCCCAGAGAACATTAAACAAATGATACACGGATTCTATACCATATATCTAACGTATATACAGAAAATTATGTAAAAAAATCATAGTATGGAACAAGTAATACGGCACCCTATGTGTCTCATCTGTACTAGATCTTTAGCACCCCAAATGAATTCCGTGAAGACTAATATGGAAAACGTCCGGAACATTCTTAAACACTATTCCGCAGAATACCTAAATGACCATACTACAAGCCGTCTGCTGCTTCCGCACATGAAAGGTATCAATATTGCCTTATTTCCTCAGGCTTGCATGGGGAATTACTTTCCACGCTTCAGCCAATTAACAATTCCTCAAGTATCACTTTCATAAGTTCCTCAGAAAAAGCTGGGTTTGCCTACGGTAAGAAGATGCCTGGCTAATACAACAGCCTTTGAGATTAAACCCTATACTTTAGAGGTTCAGCATTCTGTAGAAGTACTTTTGCTTTAAGGTATAATCAATACAAATCGATTGATCATCAAGCTCAAGTGGTAGAATTAACTTAGGTAAGAAGATGGCTTGATAGCTTCCTGGGCTCGAAAAAAGCCATGTCGTTATTCTTGGTGGTTAAGTTTATTTCTCAATATACGGTATGGGCATGTATCGCCATCATAAAATGTAGTATTCAATAATCAACACTCTCCAACTCTTCACCTTTAAAAATTTCTTCATTAGTGGTTTTACCTTATTTGTGTCTATGATAAACTATGTTAAACTTTGATGTTTTGACATGCTGGAACTATCGACAAATGTGGTATGCCATGTGAAACGGTAGAATACAAGATGATGAAAGGTGCTTTCTTGTGGTATCAACATTCTCTTCACTGTCTTTAACCCCCTTAATACATTCTTTAAAAGTTGGCACTGATGCAAAGACACGAACTCATGCTTTCTCTACTTTTCTCACGGAACTGCATGAAAGGGAATTCATTAGCGGACATTGCACCAGGGATAGATTACACTATCAAAGCAGCCTTCAAACGTGCCTCAAGCCGAGATCAGAGACTCCCCCTCTGAGTTCGCGAATTGTATTTCCGTGATCTGATTCTCACAGAGTTTTCCCGACGTTAAAGCACGTAGCATGCGTACACGTGGGTATTTGATTTGCAGCAAATCTTGTTGGGTCTGGACTTTGAAAACTTCATTATTACCCCGTGTAATGCCACATGTATGGCCGGAACTGACTTTGAGGTTTAGTATCCCCTATTGCATGTGTTATTCATTATCTTTATTTATGATTTGTTTTTGTTGAATTGTATTGATACATATTCTATTAAGCCCATATCATTTCTAATTTGTACTTACGGTTAGTCTTCATTTCATTATTTTGGTATACTGCCATTGTTCGTTTAAAACGGTTTGGGCGAAATATGGGTATCATCACCATCAACATCATCATCAACATCATCATCATCACCAACATTATCATCATCAACGACATCATCACCATCAGCAACTTTTCAGGCGACAGTTACTGTCAACAAAACATCAGGAAACGCCTTTGTCCGAGCCAGACTTTCTGTAAAGGATAGAGCATCTAATAATAAAGAGGTAGTATGTTTAATATGTGTATATTTAATAAGCATCAACCAACCATGCGTTCTATATTGGGTAAGGGTCAGTTGGGCCGTTAAGCAGCATAAATAAGTGTTATATCCCGCAAATCTTTTTCTGGAACATCGCCTTTCCTTCCCTCAGGGGCTTTCAAGCCATTCATGTTGATTATCAGAGAAGGGAAAACCTATAGTCACGGTCAACCGCCGACCTTCTGTAGGGCTCCTTATCTTTTGCAAATGAAGGCAGGAGTCGATGATAAACTCGTCACTATTCGTTGGGTGGCACGAAAAGGGCACCCAGCCGCCAGCACGGATTTTCCCGATAATTACTTAGTTCACGATTGAACTTATAATTTGAGGTTCAAAGGAGTGGGGATAACTAGGAGAATTGATACTGGTGCCTTGAATAAGCTAGTTAGACGTCAGAAAACTGATGAAATCTCAAAGCTAACAATATTTCAATATGCTTTTATTACACATATGAGTTGATGGTTTCTTTTTTTGTGTCGGTCGTTTATGAAAAGTACAACTCCATGAAATCTGTATGACATTTAGATTGTAGTTAACGTCCATAGCATGTTCGTTTAAAACTTCAGATGTTTAGTTTTTCGTATAGAGTTTCTCAATCATTACATATTTCATGATCGGATTCATGTTTATTTCAACGCAGCAATGGGAATAAACTGAGAGGATAGGTTGAGGTGTCCTGAAAATGTTAAGACACCAGGAACACTAAAGAATAAGTCAATAAGTTGGTTTACAGAGCTTTAAACATGATATCGATGTCTACCGAGGGAGTCTAATTTATCTGATTGGTGCCGTTGTACGATATAAAACAACAACTTTTTGATTTTTGTAATATATGATGTATGTGGGGTGTGATGTGCGTGATATGATGTATAAATATGCTTTGTTGTAACAGTTGATGTGATGTTTAAGTGTATGGGAGGCCAACTTGCAAAGGCGCTTGGGCACCTGTTTCGCCCTCCGTTTCACATTGTGAACAACTAAAAAAAAAGGATTAAAGAAATAAAGAAACAACGACATGCAGGACAAAACAGACAGACAAAAGAAGATCAAAGACATAACAGCTAAGTAGATTTTTGTCTATGCTTAAGTACTCGTTGTGAAATTCATATTACAAAACATATTGCTAATGGCCCTGGATGAATTGGGTCTAACCTTTCAATTTACAACGGCTATGACGACTACAAAGGGCAAGTCAAACTCGCCCTTCCGTCATGGAATACCTTAGCTGATATCAGACTTTCACAACGGAAGCTTAGCAATCACCAACCCACGTTCCGGATGACGTCAGGCCTTAGAGAGCGTTGAATTAATCAAGGAGTAAACCGGGTCTGATGGATGGGTGGCAGCGCGGAACATTTGCTGGGTTCTCCCGGGAGTCGCCTTTGTCGGACATGATGGATGGGGAAGGTTCGCAAGGACAATTAATGGCGTCTAAAGCGACTGGGAGGTCCCGCATTAGCGTTGACTTTCCGTCGTCCCCGACTTTTATCCCTTGGGGAGTGATCAGCGTGAGCGTAACAAGCAGTCATGGATCTCTAAGTTTGTTCTTTGAAGACCTTCCAAGACCTTATCAGCAAACACGGGGGCGGAATAGACTCCCTGAGACTTATTTGGCGTCACGTTTTGGTAATTGGATGGTCACAGGCGGTGGTGAGGTGGTATAGTGGTTAGAGTTGTTGACGTAGGATCTACAGGTGTAGGGTTCGAGTCAGGCCCCAGTGTTGTTCCCTTGGGAAAGGCACGTAGTACCTACTTCCTTCCTCTACTCAGGTGAAAATGAGTACCTAGCTTCAGATAGCCGCGTCCTCTCGAATGAGACGTGAATTAAGCCGTTGGTCCAGTATTTGAGGAGAGCCACATGACGAGGAGGTCCCGAGTCAACGTAAACTTTCCGTCATCCCCGCCTTTCATCCCAAGGGGACTGATCACCTTGACAAGCAGTCATGGATCTTTAAGTTTGTTCTTTGAAGACCTTCCAAGACCTTATCAGCAAAGACGGGGGCGGAATAGACTCCCTGAGACTTATTGGGCGTCACGTGTTCGTAATTGGGCGGTCACAGACGGTGGTGAGGTTGTCCTGTAGTTAGGGCTGTTGACGTAGAATCTACAGGTGTAGGTTCGAATCTTTATCAGGCCCCAATGTTGTTCCCTTGGGAAAGGCACGTTGTACCTACTTCCTTCCTCTGGCCAGGTTGAAATGAGTAGCTAGCCTCAGTTAGAGGTGCCCTTTCGTTTAGCCGTAGGTCCCGTGTTTGACGAGAGTCAAACCTCGAGCACGTTAAAGATCCATCCACAATTATAAAAAGAGGTCTGATCGAAAAAAAAACTATCAGTCTGGTGGCACGCAGCGTGTACTCACTGCACTGTACAAACTGCTGTGTTACTCCTGAAGGCAGTTTGTCGGCTATACGAGAAAATATTCACTTGAAAGCGTGTCTCAGAGACTTCCCTATACTTTTGGACAACCGCTGACGTCACATACATGTGTACCTACGCAATCGACCAATTGAACCGGAAGAAGGCTGTCGTCAAAAAAGTCCAGTAAGAAATCCTCAGTGAGCCTACCTTAGCCTTAGATATTACATTTGAGCTATTGGTGATGATCTAAGCCGCGAACACAGATGGACTTGGTTACCACATTGTTCATTCGGAGAAAAAGCATGCATGTCGCTGCTTGCAAAAGTGCGATTTAGACTGACATGAGGGTGATGACCGATTATGCACCGGATTCAAGCACTTATCGAGAAAGAAAATCCGACTTTCCATGCACGGCGTGGGAATCGGTTCTGCGAGCACTTACAGACACTGCTGAAGGGATCAGAATGCTACATGGCGACTCGAGATCTAGTCCAGAGACAACATGGCTGGTTAGATATGATACGAACTCACTGGCAGACTTTGAGCAAAAGTTGCCTGATTCAAATATGTCAATGGTTGATTATCTAATAAAAAAGATCACTTTCCTGTGGAAAATAACATATTGGCTAGATGCCGGTTAGAGAAACTAGTGGACGATTGACAGTGTGTAAGTTGTTTTATTGAAATATTTTCAGGATAATATGATAATATTTTGTCTCTTCTTGCATGTATTTCAACTTAAATCTCCCGTATCCTCCCATGGAGAAAATATTTTGATATCAGTACGAAACGCCACGTTGATGTATTCAACAACAATTCCCTTTCATCGTTTACCTTTTTTCACAATACTAATGCAGAAACGTTAGCGGTTTTCACGGCGATTGTTTCACCACGAACTTAGTAAGATCACCGGGAACAGTTTTGTCCAATACTGTAGCATTAAGTGAAAATAGCTCTGCTGTGGACTTAAAACCACCGCGGACACTCAATTTCTCCCCTAGCGTGAAATAGAAACAACGCGAACTTTAAATGCATTTCCAGTATGTGGAGGTCACTGACCAGACAATGAAGACCTAATAAACGCTGTGCATCTTAAATTAAGCCCCCCTCTCACTGGACCCACGGCACGCTGGCAGCGTCGCTGCGTCCTAAACTGGATTTGTGCTTCCCTTGACTTTAAAATGGGGATATCATTTAAAACGTATGACCAAAAAAACAACAACACGCCTTTTTTTTTTTTTGTCAATGAAAGTCGTTTGAGTGCTTTGTCAATTGGATCGGCCGCAGCGACGCCGCCAGCGTGCCGCGGGTCCAGTGAGAGGGAGGCTTAAGATGTCTTACACCTTCAGAATATGCGGGCTAACTGTTTCTGACAAGTAACAGTTATTAGCTACTGGGGCGTGCGTTGATGATACATTCTGGCGTGCGGAAGTGCGTCAACAGGAAGTGTGGGTGAATAAGAATCCCCAGGGGCCATTTTTACTTACAAAAGTACGCCGCCATAGCCGGACTGCAGTGACGATGATGAGTACTGCATTGTAACGACACCAATTACAATTGCATTGAGTAGAAGAAGAGAAACTTCATTGCGAGACAATTGGAATTGGTACAATGTATGGCAACTTACGCACATGACAGTTGAGCTATTGCTAATTGTTGACAAATATAATAACTAAATCTAATCTATCTATGACTAACAGTAAAAATAATCTATAGAATAATGCACATGCTAACGCTCTAGAATACACTATGTTGGTAACAGTATGCTGTGTCAGAAATGTATGATTTGTCTCATTTTTGCACAGAGTTATATACAAATGTGCCTACATGGATTGATATATGAACAGGGCATGATAATATCATATAGACTGTCTCTGTCCTGGTAGGTGGTTATATTGTGTCGGACGTGTATAAAATAGATTGTAACAATCCTTGCCGGTCATCAGCATAAGTTGGACAATCTATAATGAAATGAATAACATGTGGGAATCGAATGAAAGTTGTAATGTATAAAAACGTGAGGAAATAACGCTAAACAAATTTAGACAATCATCATCTTCATATTTATCGGTCGGCCTTCAGTTAAAAACCAATTGAATCTCATAAAGGATAGATTGTGTACAAAAAAAGATGTAATATGATGAGACGAAATATGATAACGTCGTGAATAAAAGCGTAAGCAAAAAGCCGTAAAACCTACAATTGCACAAAATAAGTCAGTCTGATTTGATATTAAGGACTGCAGTATGAATTTGGTGATAACTGCTATGACCTTATATTGATACAATTATCATTATCATAATCATTTGTAGACCATTGATAAAGAAATCAAATGAATCTCTAGAAAAAAGAATGCCTGAATACAATCAAAATTGAGAACAAATTAAGATGCCATAAGATAACGTTAAAAAATGAAGGGAATGGTGAAACTTTTGTTAAGTAAGATCATAACAACATGAATTAGTATGGTAATGCAGTTGATCAGAAAAAAGAACAGAATGAAGTGAAATTTTATGAGACAAATATATAACTCATCATAAAACTGATGAAAAATTATCTTATGTTTTTAAACTTATGTTTTTCACAAACACACAGACATATGCACCTTAAAACACATTAACCGTTTTGGTGAAGCTTATTTAAAAAAAAAGGATCTACAATAAAGTTTAACAAATACATTGTAGTATTCCGGATGTGCATCATCGGCAAGACTGCCTGTGTTTGATCTGAGGAAGCTCTGACAGCTTTCACTGCCCTAATCAAAGTACTGATAGAGGTACCGCTGGCTGCAATTTACCACCATTATGATAACTGTCACATGGCGATAGGGGTATGGTTTCTCATAATGGCCAGTGAACTCCTCTCCCTAGCCTGGAGCCCAGCCCTGTAAGCTTTGGTCCGCTCCCGGTGTAGTTACCGAGCAGACAATGGCAGCGTTGGGAGTGGACAAAGGCTTAAGCTCCCCTTTCACTGGACCCGCGGCACGCTGGCGGCGTCACCGCGAACGATCGAGTCGAAGGATTCAGCGAATTTCATCGACAATGTCTTTTTGGTCATACCTGTACGGTTCAGCAGCGTGCTGCGGGTCCAGTGAGAGGGGAGCTTAAGAAGTCTGGACTCCAGGCTATCCCTTCCCCACGTCACATGTGCGTCATGTGTTCGGTTGATAGTTTTCCTTTGACAGTTTTCATATTTCTTATCATAGTACTGATAGCATCGCTGCCGGATGCAATTTTCTAACATGATGATAGAGTGCCATATTGACGCCCCCTTTGCCATTGACCCTGCTAATGTTTAATCTAACTGGTTGCCTGTACAACGGATCGAGCTGAGTAACAGCAAAATACACTGAGAATACACATGATGATCCCCATCTTGTGTCGATATATAGATATTCAGATAGCACCGAAATATTTGTATTCCTTATGAAGTTAAATACACTTGGGTATCATAATCCCCATCTGTACTTACGTTTGCAACTGTATCAACAAGCTATCTGCCACCCAAAAAAAACAAGACCACAGCCCGTCCAGGTCAAAAGATACAAAAACAGAAGTTCTGCTGCAGTACCAAGGTCACATACTTGGAGGCCCAAAATTCACCTTGAATTTCGGCTTTATAACACCTGCCCACATACCAAATATCATCGTAATCCATCAAGAGGCTCTTGAGTTATGCTGACTACAATAGTCCAGAAGCACACACACAAACACACCAAAAACAATATCTCCATTTTTTCTTGGAGATAACAAGGCAAAAGGAGCGGAACCTGTACATTATAATATACATTAGCCATAATTGTAGATATAAACGTAATGATCTCACTTAATGTGTAATTTTTCATCGTCACCATTACTTGTAAGAACATCAATGTACAATGAAGGTCTTTTATCCATTCATTCATAATCAAGTAATATGTAACAAAACCTTTGTTAGAGGAAACGCGTTGAAAGAAAATGAAAGTATGAAATGAAAAGAAAGTATGGAGATTAATATAGAGAAGAAGAACTTTATTGCACGACAATTGTACATGGTATAAAGTATGGCAAGAATTCGTAAACATAGTACAAAGTAGAAGTATAGAATAAAACTTGGCATCCTAATTAATAATTCAATACAATAAGGGCTAAGATACATTTTGATATAGCATCCTAACTACTAATACAATACAATAAAGGCTATAGTACATTTTGATATAGCGTAACAGTTATAATCGAGTTGGTTTAATCATTAGTTTCGGTGTTTTTCCTAATGTGAAAGCAGTCGTTAAGATATTTACCTAGTATTTTCGTATTGTGGGGATTGTTGCATTTAAATATGTACTCAAAACAGTCGGTAGTATCGATATAGCATGTAGCAGCAGAAGGATGTGTCTTCAACGTGCGAAAGACAACAAACAAAAAATGAATGCATGAATATGAGACCACCAAGGGACGCCACTTTGGCTGTGGCGTGTTACGAAAAAAGATGACATCATTTTCAATCTTCAACATTTCTTTCAAAGTTGTGACAACAAGTATAAAATCATATGCAATGAAGTCATCATCTACATTGAAAGTAAATTTTATTGTCAGAATTACGAGAGATCTCATTCTAACATCAATGGAGCGATGAGTAGGTAGACGAAAAAGGACCATGATTGATAGTCATATCGCAAAGTTATAATTAGTGCTAATTGAAGTTCACTAATGATGATGATGAATCAAAGTGCAGTCTCATGTTTTTGCCGTTATCTGGAAATATTTACATCAGCCACTACGACAGAAGGCATAATTCGTTTGAAATAGCCATGCCATAATTGAAATATTATGATTAAGGTAATAGGTAACATTCAAAAGTCATGTTATTTAACGCCAATGCTGCAAACGATATTATGATTTTCACATGTAGGCATCTTAGCGACGCGATATTTTCTGCTAACGTTAAGTTTCAGTAATTCTAGTTGTGACATGCTGATAATGGGCTCACGATATTGGCCAATTATCATGTTGAGATTTAACATCGACAGGTCTCGTATTAGAGCTGGTGAAATGGCGAAACTCCGCTGAGGTGATATCAGTGAGGGGAGCGTTCATAACAAAACTAACAGCTAACAGGCCGTTGGCCTAAAGCGACTTCAACAGCCATCTTTATTGCCCTGATGAAGATGGCTGACAGCTGTCGAAACGTCGGCTCTTATGAAATGCTTGGTTGTGAATAAAAGAACCTTGCTATATTATCTATCATTCTTAATATCCCAAATCTCCAATCATGTTTACTTCACCTGGCAACAACTTTCATTTCCTACATCGCAGAAAAGTCCCTGCCAAATTGCTTATACCTAATCCATAATCATAAGCACTATCTCCTGCGTCAAAAGATAGTAATTTGGTTTGACAAAGTTTATACTCATAATAGAAAATCCGCCGTGGGCACGTAGCAACACAATTTCCGTAATGATATTGCTGATGGCGGTGCTTTGTTCCTGTTAGCTGTAATAGACCTCAATATCCCACTGACTCACGGAATTACTATCTTTATATCCACATTACATCCACCCTAAATCACATTCGGTTCGTTTGTGAACAGATAAAACTTTGACTTTTACTGAGGACGTCCTTGGCATACAACAAAGTTGAGTGATATGCAGTGTAATTACTCTCCAAGCAGAGGTTGGTGTGGAAGATTTTAACCTTTTTCATCACCATATGCCCCGTTTTTTGTCCACCAAACATGGTCACAATCTTCCCCAACAACATCTGCTTGGAGAGTACAGTGTAATCTACGTAACGCTAAAAAGAAAAGCCAGGTTGTGTATTGTACACAAGTCTAGCGCCCCAAAGGATACTAAACTTTAAGAAAATAGATATATTGTTATGAATCGGCAGATATATTTTTATCGGAAAGAGTAGGGGTCCTTCCCGGTGTGAGCCTACAGTCCTATGACCGCACATTGGTTCGCCCTTGGTAATAACATCCGGCTAGTTGGGCAACCCTAGAATGTACATTCTGAACCAATAAATAGGTAAGTTGATAAAAGTAAGTGACCACTAATCGTAGGATCGTTGTAAGTGACATGTACCACTAATCGTAGGATCACTGTACGATCGCAAACGGAGATCATTTTTGGGATAGCCATGCGTGTTTTCAGCAGAACTTAGCTGCCTTGGTACAGAAACAGCAGCTTAGATCCTTGTCTGCAGTTCTTTCTGTCACAGCTTGCTTTGAAATTCGACAACATCAAAATCGTATAACGTCCTATAGCGGATAATACCTCGTCATAAGAAAAGACTTCTCTCACTTACTCACTTCGGATTATTTCTGGCATGGTACCTTTAAATTACAGGATGCATTGGATGACACATTGGTGAATCAATCAATACTCTACTTAACAAGGATTCATATGCATTTAGAATATTGTTAACTTATAGCTCGTTATGCAGTCAATTTTAATGTCTTGTCCTTGTCAGTAGGGCTAGCCCTTTGTGATAGCCTCAGGCTAGTAAGTCAGCCCTGGCTGTGTGTCCAAAATAGCCAAACCAATAGATAAATGAATAAATGACTTATAGTTTACTTATGGTGATGTAAAGCAGATGTCTAACGTTGTTACCGGTTGTAACTTTTATAGCATGGACGAAACGTCGGAGTTGATTTCGTTTCTCAAGTTTATTAGATATGCACAGGCAAGACCAGATAAATCGACGGCCTTAATTATCAATAAACCTCAAAAGACCTCGTGGTTATACCGTGCCTTGGTTTTACAGCTTGATTTGAAATGCAATATCCATTCTTGGTGATTTTATGTGAACACTAGCCTATAAATTTGACTATCAGAGCAGTAAATGTTCATGTTTTTATGCGTTTTGACAGTTTTACAATACCGTAATCAAAATAAACGATAGACGCTCATTGCAAATCAAATAATTGAGCAATGGATTCTATCACATGGGAATATCTTTACAATACCACGTTTTCCCATATTGATGAGTATTTTCACCGCAAAACGTGTAATGCACCGTGGAATACATTGATGCTTCAAAAGTCCTTTTTGTATATAAGACAAAGATAAGGTCAGTCGTTGGACCTTCTGGAGGTAGAATATTTTTTACCATCAATTGTCTTTTGACCCTTATTTACGAAATTTTTACCCTTCTCGTTTTGCCATGACCCACTGTTAAACGCATCAATAAACTTGACCTTCGTCTTACTTTCATTATTATTACCAGACAATTTAACGACTACGCTCGTTCACCTAGCGTCGTGCTTTATTGTGAGGAGAGGTCTGTATGTCAGAAAGGTGACTACCTCCAAAAGTGATTGAATACAAGAATTGCAGACTTGCTTGATCGTGACCTCAAGACCCTACATAGATTACAAAAAATGTTATAGGCGCCGACTCGATATGAGATTATGTCATGGGCATGGCTTGCTTGCAACAGCATTGCTGGGATACCAGAAATATTAGTGCTGAAAATGAAGGAAGCTGTCAGTGAGCCTTATTTCAAACGGATTGAAGAAATCTACATATGGTTATTCTCTGAACTCACTGAAATAACTCAATAATGTTAATGATAAAGGAACATATTTGACAGACGTGCAGTCACTCTCCCATTGGGTAAACCAGTCGAACTGGCCTGGGCACGTAGGCAGGTTGGCATTTGATAGGGAAGTTACGTTCAGTCCATTTCAAGATGTCTTATACAAAATGTGACGTCGGCGTGGCGTAACGGTTAGAGTGTTGAACTCGGAATCAATAGGTCCCGAGTTCGATACTCACCATGCCCCGACGTTGTGGCCTTGAGAAAGGCACTTTACACTACCTTACCGTACGGTGAAGTGACGCCCACCGAGCCTATTCGGCTAATCTGTCAAACTGTGTGCCAAAAAAACATACTGCGGATCTGGTTGCCGATGTGCCAACCTTTTAGCACATTTGCCAATGAGAACCGTTATTTCTTTCTTTTTTTATACAAAATACAAAATACTTTGTACCTGTCAGTGAATAAAGGTATTATTCAACATTGTGTAACCTTCACCCACAACAGCATATAGAAGCTGCATCATGGACGTTAGTTTCGTGGACAGATGTGGTTTATGGATTCAGACGTTGTCTGTAACCGTCTGGTGAGCCGTCTTGTTTTGGTCTGCATTTTACGCGGAAACAGCTTGTAATCTTTTACTTTGCTGAGAAATGAAACGTCAGATGAATACTTATTCAAAAGCCAACGAATAACACTACAGAACACCGCTTTACGTGCATAAACTGTATATAAATCCATTGATGATCTTCAGTCTAGTTGAAAGCGTAATGCCCTTGTCGTGTTGCTGGTAAAGGGCTTTTCTATGATGTATCATGTGGCTTAGTAAGCAGAAAGGTCTGACCCTTCCATACTTAGACAATTTTAAGGACTTATCACTGAAAACCATGCTAACAATGGCGGTTGTAAGGAATACTTTAAACGGTATTAGATCGGAGCTCCCCGAACGAAGTGCATTCAAGGATAAGCAACGTGTCCAACGAAACGTCGAGTACTAATCTATATCAAGCAACATAATACGTATGCTTATGATCAGTTTTCCTCAGGTAAGAACAGAATTTAAAGACTGAGATTTATAGGATTCTTCGATCAACCATAAGGACCAGGTGTGGCGTCGTGTGGCGTAATGGTAAGAACATTAGGCTGTCAAACAATGGGACTCGGGTTCGATCCCGGGTTGATCGAAGTCATGTGTGGACATGCGCCCCGACGTTGCTTGTGCCCTTGGGGAAAGCATTGAACACAACTTCACTCAAGTGAAAATGAGTAATGGTTACTGTTAGAAAAGAGAAGGATGAATTGTTTTAATTTTTTCTTCAATTTCCGTCCCTCGGATAGGGCTTTAAATCGAGGTCCCGTGTATTGGGGAGAGCCACACCCCACGCACATTAGAGAACCCACGACAACTTCATAAGAGTTGGGGCATACCCAACGCACGTTATTATAGTACCGTGATTGTGTTGCGACTTGCAGATAGATGCCTGTTTCTCTAGGCCCTGTTTGTGCCACTATCGTAGTCATCAAATAAGTTGTCTTGCGGCTTTATCTTAGAGCACTAAAGCGTTTACAAATTCTGACGGTATCTATCATTCATTTATGAAAGATTGTAGACTGAAAGACTGCTATGGGACTTCAGCGTACTTGATAGATGTGTTGTTATTCTGAGGTAACGTTTTCACCGTTATTCAGTGAACCTGAATACGTTTTGGCTGTAGGCAGCAACACTGAGCAAACGGCATTTCAAATAAATCGTAAATTTGGTTTGCTCATCAAAAGACCTGTTATTTGCCTCACAGTGAATCACATTCCATATCACGGTACGAACATCTGTGTGTGTGTTTGTGTTTGTGTGTTAGTGTTGTTGTGTGTGTGTGTGAGTTTGTGTGTGTGTGTTTGTGTGTGTGTGTGTTTGTGTTTGTGTGTATGTGTGTGTGTGTGTGTGTATGTGTGTGTGTGTGTGTGTGTGTGTGTGTGTGTGTGTGTGTGTGTGTGTTTGTGTTTGTGTGTATGTGTGTGTGTGTGTGTGTGTGCGTGTGTGCGCGCGTGTGCGTGTGTTTTGGTGTATGTGTGTCCCGGATGTTTGTGGTCAACATAACTTAAGGAGGTCTGGATGTGTGGTGTGTGATTCTGATTGTATATCTAATTGTGGATAGTTCAGGCAAATGTCCCATAATCCATCTAATAGATAAATAGTGGGTTTTTTTACTTGTGACATGTGTAAATTTGTTAAAATTGTACATAACCATGTACATATTATGCAAATCTAAGAGAAATTTGCATAATAGAGTAGTGAGGTATATAATGTTAAAATCAGTAAAATAGAATACTGAAATATGGCTGTGTTTATGGGGGTATCCGGCGGACGTACAGACGACGCAATGATGCACCTCTAAAGAGAAAATAGATATCATAGCATATAGGTCAGCTGGTTTGCCCGCAAGCTACTGATTGTTTTAATTTTTTCTCGAAGTTCCGAACCTGCGTCAGCATTATACAACCTTTGAAGTCCACATGCGTAGGATGATTAGACCGCCCATGGGGTAGAATAAGTGATACTGGTCACGTGATCTCTGTCCGGCTAATCAACCAGCGAGGCGTCAGTTAACAGGCAGTGCAGTTTGGCGACGGTAGGAATATTTGGCGGGTAGAAACGGCGGCTGCCGGCAGCTCTTGGTCGAAGTCTTCTACCCTGCGAGTTTTACAAAGGGACGCTTCTTTAACATCCACAGGTCAGTTGATGCTAGCAATGTGTAAGCTGTTTTTTTTCAATAGAAAGGTTGATAGCAGGTAGATTTGTTGAATATGTATGTCGATATATCATTGTTGTTGGACAACAGTGTCAGCAAGACTCATCTGTTTTGAGATGAGATTTCTGATTGAAAATTGATGTATGTTAAAATACACACGAATATGTCAGCCTCAAGAAGTGTGTACAACTAAGAAATGTATTTCGTATAAAATTTGGTTATTTGCTTTGTCGCAGGAATGATGAGATTTCATGATTATTTTTTGCCTATGCTTAAGCAGAGCAAATTTCCTCCTTCCCTTTTCTAACAGTAACCATTATCCGCACTTATCCCCATTGATCCTATCCATCTTACCAGCCATTATTTATGCATCACCAATCACAGGCGTTAATCCTAGAAAATGCACTTCCATAATTACAATTTGCAGAGACGCTTACACCTACTCTTCGCAACAGGTCGAACTGCCTACACGCGCGATTACAGGAGGTCTTCACTTGTCGCACATTCATGGAAAATCTTATTAAAGCCCCAATATGTAAGTTTTGGCGCTAAAATTAAAATATATTATTATTTAAAAAATCTAGATTCAGATAACATGTACAACCATTTTAGCATATTTTCATAATGAATTCGTCTATTTCTGGCATATCTGGTGTGGGTTGTGACACAGTCAGGCTAGGGTCACATTTCCAAGCCGGGCCCGACCGGGCTGTTTGAGAAAACAAAGAATGAAAAATGAATATCAAGAATATACATAGCGTATGGTAATGAGAAATTTTAAGAACGTTTTGTGTGTTTTGTTGTCTTTTATATAATCGTTTTAGTTCCCACAAGCTGCCCAGCCGGGCCCCAAATTGGAAATGTGACCCTAGCATCAGTGGGGCTTTGATATTTCATCAATTCTGTTGAGTAACCTGCCCTGTGTTAATGTGCTTGCACTTTGCAGAAAGACTGCTGAAGTAGATCAGTGGAAGAAGCAGTCTTCGGTGAATTGAGCTTGCATAGTGTTTCTTGAAAATGGCAAGGAAGGTTCACCGCGAAACGTAATTAGGGATAAGCGTCTTCTAATGGCTCTAACGAGGCAATTATACCTGGTAATGATTGTAAGCTGTCGTGGGACCGAATGTAAGAGGTTTGTTTTCTTCAAATTATGTGTTTGTAGTTCGCAACGTTGCAGCTAATGTGTTGTTGAGATGGCATTCTAAATTCAACTTGCATTTATGAATTCAGTATTGCGTATCACTTGATACCTACAGCTAATCTATTGTACGCAAATTATTGTCTTTAATGTTCTGCTAAAAATAATTGAAAATCAATTGCGAAAAAAACGAAATTTCACTTAGGTTCTATATGTTCCGATAGCTTTATTCTTTATAATCAAAGAAACGCATCCGAACCTCTGAAATATGCAGCTCAGTGTCGTGTTTTTCGTTCCTTCTGCATGTATGGACCAAACATTTGGAAATCCGGCTGCTGTCAGCCGTATATCTGATCGTATAGAGAAGGTTACGCGCATAGACATGGTCGTACTGCGCTCTCGCTACGACCTTGAATGTGTGTAACACTTGACTTCATAATTGATTGGAAAATCATGCGAAATGTACAAGAGTGACTGAAGAGACAAGAAAACATAAAGATATACGTTTTTGGAGGTTAAATTCGTTGCACGCTCTGTCAAATTTTACGTCGCAGCGCGATTGCATCGAGGTCGCCGCCCCATAAGAGAGCGGGGGTGTAAGAACCTGCCACATGCCACCTTTATCCATGTGTGTCCCACAGTTCAACCGTTGCTTTGGTGAAGGGGTTACAGTGTCCGTTTTGCATCAGGCGCTTACTGGTCGCGGCTAACTTAAACGAAGTACATATGCTTTCGCTGCTTTAAGCTTATGGGGAAGAGTATGTCAGTTAAACACATCCCGTTACCAGTGCACTACCCCCCTTATGCAGTGCCCTGTGTGGCCCTGTGGAGTATAGGGTTAGTAGTCTTAACACCATGCAGTTGCAGTCAGTCGTTCTTAAAATCTCCCCACTTTGTCCTGCCCATGCATTGAGAGCTTTCTTAGCTCCCGACGTTTTCTTTCTGACCGAAACGGTCCTTGTCCTCTGCCTCCGTGGTCTGCCCTCACTCAGTAGGCTCAGTTGGTTCTTACAATGTCTTCCTTTTCAAGGTTTGATGGTATTGGATCCTATAGGGCTTCCTTATTTTATACTATACTCGTCTACACCATATAGCGCGTATACCCATATATTGACCAACCGGATTAGAAGCTCAATAAAAACTAAGGCTAAACGAAATTGCCTTTTTACTCAAACTGCCGTCTGAGCCCTTAAGCCCCCCCTCACTGGACCCGCGGCATGCTGGTGGCCAATAGAATTCACAAAGCACTAAACAAATTTCATCGGCAAAAAGCGAAACTTTTAAAGCATTGTGCATGCTTTTGCTTATTTTTCAATTTCGCAAACAGCCCGGCCGGGCTCCAGACTGGAAATCGGACCAAAGCATAAAAATGTATACATTTTCTGGATACAGGCCAACTGTGAGCCGCACCGCAGACATTGCCCGTTTCCTCTGTTCCTCGTGCGATGGGAAAATTGCGACGACTCTATTAGCAAGTTGGATTGCTTCATTTTAAAGCTCGTTTACCTCTGAAACAGCAGGCGTCCTGTTCTTTGATGGAAGCAGACCGAATTACACGCTGTACAGAACAAGCACCTACGGAGAGCCAAAACCCTGCATCATTAATTACCCAGAAAGGCAAGTTTTCACACAATTACGCCGGTGATTGGAAGCAGGGGACCACAAAGTGCTTGGACGCTCTTCAGCCATTTGTTCACAATTTGTTGCACACCGGGAATAGAGCTCATTTGTCGTTTTATGTAACTCCCCCCCCCCCCCCTCCCCTCTCACTGGACCTGCCGCACTAGTCTACTAACTACGCCGGCTCTAGGGAAAATATTTGCCAGCGTTTCACCTGCAGGCTCCTAGAGTTGCCTATTTCACCCACTCTTCGTAGCCGACTCCTTTCATACAATTGACTCTCTTTGGCCAATTACTACAATTTTCCCCGCGGAGACTGGTAGAGGCTTCTGCGGGACGTTGGTGACCTCACGTTTGCCTCCGTGCGACCTATTGTCATCTAGATATCAATTAATCAAAAGCGGGATTTACTATGCAACATCAATCTAAATTTTACCAACTTTCCCAAACATGATACCTCTCTCCATCGCTCTGTATGTAGTTACGTGCACAATAGCACTTGTTTAATCCAATGCCATGTGACAATAATCTCCAAGCAGATCCACACCGGGCGCGAAAATCGTATATGCTAGCCAGAGAAGGTCAGTCAGCCAGAGAGGGTCCAATCAGCCCGGTAGCTGATTGAACCCTCTCTGACTGACTGGACCTTCTCTGGCTGACTGACCTTCTCTGGCTAGCATATACGATTTTCGCGTCCGGTGTGGATCTGCTTGGAGATTAATGTGACAACTTGAATTGAATTCATTCGGTGTATCAAGTATAATGGTTACCGAAATACGGAGTGCGAACCCCGGGCCTGTTATCGTCATTCCTAGCCATGAAGTTAGACGTGCATTTAATTTGTGGAGCATTATAATTACATAAGTCTTGGAATACGAGACCTTCCTGTGATATATTGTCATCTCGATATCAATTTGATCTGGTATGTATTATGCAATGGAAAAATCAACTTCACCAACCTTACCAAACCTGCTTGCGTCCCCCTTCCATCTTTTATTATTCAGTAACAGTAACTTGTTTCATCCAATGCCAATGTGACAACTTGAATTCAAAAAAGAAATCAATCGTACAGTAAGGGATGCAACTACGCCAATTTTTCCAAACTTGTTTTTGCATCAATCTGTTTATTCGGTGGGTATGATCCAATTATAGAAAAGAGAAAGGAAAGAGATCTCGAAACAGTTTAGCTCAAATGAACTCAATGAACAGATGAGCTAATCTTCCACTGGTCGCGACAGAGAAGACAGACGCTATATACAGTATTTACAGGTTCATTGTACCGGGGAAATTCCCCTAGCTCTTTTCGACAAGCACAATGAACATTGGATCACAGCTTAACGTCCCGTCCTAAGGACTGCGAAGCTTTCCGGTAGCGAGCATGTCAGATGAGCGACACAGCCGGGATCGAACCCGGAGCTTCTGGTTCCAGAGGTAAGATCACTAACCACTGGACTACGCACGCTCCAATTATAGAAACACTTGGCGAAACCAATTTGCCAAGTCTCGTATCGACCATTAAAACGCCATTTGCCTTGACGGATCCCAGCTGCAGGGTCTGTCTCTCCCTCATGTACAATTTATCAGCATTTACATCGGCGATGGATTCGTGCTGTCTGCAACATCCTCAAGCAGCAAACAGGCTAGACAAGGAGGTCTTGATTATTCTCCAAGCAGAGGCTTTGATCGAGAGGGGTAGTTTTTTAAAGGATTTTTTTACGTCCCTCTTCTCTCTCATCGTAAAAAAAAAAAAAACGGACAAAACTACCCCTCTCGATCGAAGCCTCTGCTAGAAGAATAGGTCTTGATATCATTCACGTCGCAAAAGGTGAAGATTTATGTCCTTTGCACAAATTTTGGCACTTATCTCCTTTCTAGAGTGTCACATGGCTATTGTCATGAAGTTTCTGCTAGGTATCATCTTGACGAAGTTTGGCCTTTTCAAACTGTAAGAGAATCAGTATGCATCTAAATTTGACAATATAAAGGACACCGAACGCTAACCCTTTGGGTGATGACATTGTCTTCGGAAGGTTTGTTCCAGCACCTTTCAAGCTTTGCGGTGTCTTTTTTGGCTGCTCGAATTTCGGCATGCAAGATCACAAGTAATCATCCGGGCTCGTGTTGCGGAAAGGACACAGCCGTCAGGAGGAAAATGAGTCGAAAGACTTTTCGCAAATCTTTCGCAAAAGGTGAAGATTTATGTCCTTTGCAATCACAAATTTTGACACTTATTTCCTTTCTAGAGTATCACATGACTATTGTCATGAAGTTTCTGCTAGGTATTGTCTTGATGAAGTTTTGCCTTTTCCATCTGTAAGAGATGTCAGGGAATCATTGTACATCTTGATATAACAATACAAAGGAATCCAAACCCTAACCCTTCGGGGGAGGAGGTTGCCCCGGAAGGTTTGTTCCTGAACCTTTCAAGCTTTTTTGTGTCTTTTTTGGCCGCTCGAATTTCGGCATGCAAGATCACAAGTAATCATTCGCCTCGTTTTGCGGCAAGGACACAGCCACCAGGAAGAAAATGAGTCGAAAAGACCTTGTTACACATGAAAGGACACATCTTTTCACACGTACTAGCAAGCATAAAAGTATGGTAATATTGGACTTTGTCAAATATTAGATGTGTAATGATTGATATGTTCATTATCTGGGTACGGGCGTGTACTGTAACGACTACATTATTCATACTTAAGTCGTCTATTATACGTGACTTTATACTGATGGGATGGGAAAATAGGATGCTATTGAGGAAAGTTGAATTGGACCGAATATGATTGATGGTATCTCATAACAATACTTTATTCTATATGGCTTATACTACGTTATTTGTGTATTTATGATTATTTCATGGTTAAATGCATGTGGTCAATGTCCCCACTCAGCAACTTTTATACACTTTTTACTACAATACAAAACTATTTTGTGATTTCAAAGCCGGAAGTCTTCGGATGAAGCCTTCAACAGTTCCAGAAACTTCTTTGGTATCTGAGTATCGATTTCTAAGATATCTGGTTCCTTGTCGCCTGGGAATATAAGGTATACAAAGGAAGGTCGACAGCTAGAAAGTTATTACTCCCAAAAATTTAGAAATTAAATGCTGTTCAAGATGCAGTATTATCAAGAACAGAATTTTCGAATCGAGACTACCACCACGTTTTCGATGTTTTTTATTGCTCTTTAATGTTCTCATGTAGTATCATGAGAACAGAATTTTCCAATTTAAGTCTACCACCAATTTTTTTTCCAAAGTTCTTAATTTGCTCTTTAATGTTCTCATGTACTACTTGTATTGCGAACATCTTTCCATTAGAAAAAAAAGGAACTAATCATTTGATTAAAAATGTTATGTTCGGTTGGCTTTTGGAAAGGTTAAACTAGGGATTACGTTTGTTTACTACTGATAATAAAAAAGTCTCTGGCTAGGGTCATCAGATTGCGAGGGTAGTTTAAACTGTCCATCTGCATTATCGTCCAATGGGCGACAGGCGTCTTGAATTGCCCGGCTACGTGCATTGCATGCTTATCCCACTAACGCTGCGACACGTTAGCGAGCTAACTGCGACCGAGTGATTTTGCAAAGCGCTCAACGGATTTCGTCGATAGAAAAATAATATTTGTGCGTTTTATGGTCTTTTAAGCCATACAGTTAAAATAAATTCATGTTTGCATAATGTTCCCATCATAAAGTCAAAGGTAACACAAATCGAATCTGGGATGCAGCGAGGTCGCCAAAGGTTCGCAGTCAGTAAAGATAGTGGCTTATAATATACGGTCCAGGCGGTTCGACTGTTTTACACTCTTTTAACAAATCGCCATCTAAGGAATACATTAACCTAATTAAGTTTATTGATTTCCTAGTTCTTTGTTATGATGTATGGCAGCAGCTGTCTGCCTTGGTTGTTCTCAAACTCGAGTTACTCTTTAATCTTAACTGTTCCATTAAAAACTGCATTACGCTAGAAACCTCTCAGACAACTCTACTTGCGGATAGTTGATTATAGTGATCAAACACGGAATATTCAGCGTTTTCCAATATATTCGTCTGCAGAGAATCAGATGAAATTATACACAGAAAAAGTATGTAATATCTAGAAACCATTCCATTAATCTATTTTCAACCGGACTTTTTTTACAGGATAGATTAAGGAAGCCATTTACATAGCTTATATAATTTACCACCATCCCTTGATAGAGACAGGGGCGCCACAAACATTCTGTAATTTATGATCCACTGCTCACTGAGTCAGGTGTTCTATCTGCATATCGCGACGTTATCTAAGGACGTGGTGGATTTTTAATTCCTTGACAAAGTCTTAAGCTGTACAGTCGAAAGACTAATTCTTGTGTTCGAAGTTGAAGTTCAAACTTGTTCCAGAAAAAAACAATCATAAAATCCGTAGATGCCATTTAACATTGCATCTTGCAGAGAGCAACGCTCAATGGCCCTTTAAGGGACAGATCATCTTGTAGAATAAGATAAGTTGATCAACAAATCATTTGATACAAAACTTTACCGCATAGTAGAGAAATAAGTAAAGAGCATCTTGCAGATTAAATATAACTTTATCTCTAAGGATCAGAGATACGTTCGGAATAAATCAGTTTAAAGATATTACAGATACATAACGCGAACTCTATGTCTAACAATAGATGTTTTTCACATCCACAAGTATCTGATAAAGATAACTGACTTAAGTAGTAATTAACGGATGATTTATGATGTAGACAATTGCTTAAAATCATGTGCCTTAAGCCGAAATGATAAATGAGAAGTTTTTGTCTCCTCGATTGTACTCTGGGGATGCTAGAATATACCCAAGCGTGCTATTAAGTTGATAAGCCACAGATACAATGATAGAGTTGTGGCTAAGACTAGCGTAGTTGGTAGTATAATTCTAACCTATTGAGTATACTAAATTTAGATGAACTAACTGAGATAAAATAGTTCTTATCTGATGCCACTATATCAATATTGTTTACGAAAAGAGGTCAGTGATCTTTGCAGGAAAGATGAGCTAACAATGTATTCCTAAGAATATCTTATACTTAAGACAAATAAGATGACATGACAAGCTAAAACTGATCACATTACTTATAACAACATCTGAAATAATAATTTATTTCTCAGATTGGTAATATAATAGAGATGCCAAATAATGCTCGTGAACAGTGTTTTATCACTTTTAAACTAAGCGTTGATTAAAATGTTCCTAAACATTTCCAAAGTTGCAGACAACTTAGATGACATGGCAAACTTATACATGGTCAACTAGATGAACTTTTCCTAAACCATCTAGAATCACATCAAATGAAGATATCCTCATGTCTTCTATATTGTATATGAAAGGTTGCTTAGATGACAGGTCTGCGTATGCCATCATTTTTGTCCATGCAAATCATCAGACAACTTAGGCAACTTACAGAGCTAAAGCTGACATTTATTTTTCCCGGAAATCACATATTATAAATTATTGCTTAGATAATGGTGTAATCACGTTCCAACGGACGTGACACCCGCGTCGCTACACAGACATCACATTTTCCATCGGAAATGAAATATGCGTGGGGTGATCACAATCATGGAGCAATCAGATCAATGTATTATTACTAAGTGCTTTGATCTTTACGCGTTATTAAACTTTTATTCGGGAGGCAATGTCATTCCGCGAGTTTCCGTAGATCTAATTAGATATAAACCTTTCCCGGGAGCTTTCCGTGGTAACAGCATATAGGGTTAATGACCCGCCCTGAGGTCTACACGGTGTGATAAGTCTTGGTCGTTCCTATAACCACCGAATAAAGTGCCGGGGTCGCGAAGCGATCGAGGCACGTCATGAGGTGGGTATAGGAACGACCAAGACTTATTACACCGAATAGACCGAAGGAAAGCGGTTTATTAACGTTATTATCATATATCCATATTTCATATAGTAGTTAGTGGTACTTTGTGTTGTATTTGATTTGTGTAGTATTTGTCTTAACATGAAATATAAAAACAAAACCCCCTGTCATTTAATGGTAACGTTCGAACACCGGGTCCGTACGAAGTTTACAGACTCGCGGGTCCATACGAAATTCACAGACCTGCTTTTCGGGTCTGTATGAAGATTACAGAACTGCAAATGGAGCCTTCTGATTGGTCAGCGATATCTACCTATATGATAATAAGTTATATGCCAGGCAAGTTATTCTATATGCGTTTAATGATAGCTTGTATCGCCACTAAGAAGAAACCGTGTTCTGAAGAAGTAATAGTCACCCTGTGAACAAACTGCAGGTGAGAGGCTATGATAATTGTCAGATTAGAAACTTTCGTTAACCCCCATTCTGTTTCTTTCATCCGTATATAGATTGATAGTTCACGCCATTTTTGCAATTGTGGTCACTAATTGCATTGGTGAGGTTTACTTGGTCTTCTATGTTATTCATTCTAAAAATTTGAGGTTAAGAACACTTTTCAGGGAAAGCATCGGATTGTATTCTAATCTTCTTGAACCCTCTATCTCTTGCATACCAACTTGGCTTTACCTAACCCTCTAAAGCTAGACCCGCGGCACGCTGACGGCGTCGCTGCAGCCGATCAAAGCACTCAACAAATTTCACCGACAAAAAAACGAATATTTTAAAGCTTTGTGTGTTTTCTTGTCTTTTGGGTCATTCTTGTACGTTTTTTTATAATGTTCCCTTTACAACGTCAAGGGTAACACAAATCCAGTTTAGGACGCAGCAAATCCACCAGCGTGCCTCGGGTCCAGTCAGAGGGGGGCTTAAGATCTTTGAAATTAGACATACCGAGCCACGAGCACCTCTACGCTTTATCTTCATGTGATAAAAGGACAGAATGGTCTCAGGTCATTCCCCGTCTTAAATGGCCCTGGACTTAGTCATCTGGCGCCGCATCTGCAATTCCATTAATCCTCAAAGGGTCAAGTTCAGAATCCGAATGCGGTTAAAGACCCTTCCCTAAGATGTCCTCAGATCTTCTTTCGTCGGAGTTGAACTTCAGTGCTTGAATTTCCATGTCAAAAGGTGTTTTGAAAGATTTCTAAGGCGAATGATGTTGAGGTAGGCTCATCGCACATCGACAAGTGACTATTAAGCATGTTACTGTTAAGAATACCTTTGATGTACTCAAGAGGAAAATGATTCTCACGTGTACATCTATGTACAACAGTTGAGTCTATTGATTATTCTAAATTTACATGTATGGATTTTTTCAGGAATTGGTAGCCCTGCTGAATGCACAAGTGATCACGGATGACAGTGCCTTTGTCATCGGCCATTGTTCTAAGGCTACTTGTGTCTTGAACTTCAGTGCTTGAATTTGCAATGCCAAAAGGTGTTTTGGAAGCTGCTGTTTTGTTTTCAAGGCGCATGATGCTGAGGTAGTTCCATCGCACATCGACAAGTGACCATCAAGCATGTTACTGTTTAAGATATCTTTGACAAATTCAAAAGGAAAATGATTCGTACATTTATGTACAACAGTTGTGTCTATTGATCATAATAAATTTACATATATAGATTTTTTCTGGAATTATGCAGTTTGGTAGCCATGCTGAATGCACAAGTGATCACGGATGACAGCGCTTTTGTCATCGACCATTGTTCAAAGGCTACTCGTGTCTTTGCAGAAATGAATCAAGGCCACAATTACAAATTCAAGACACTTTTGAGTCGACAATTTTGACATGTCTAATCCATCAACATTGACGAAAGATAGATTAATCGCAATCAGGCATATCCTAAATTAATCAACGCTACGGAAGATGGATCATGCGTATGGTACATCTACAGTGACCCTTATTACTAGATAACAATGATATTAAACAAGTGGTCATTTTACGTTGTACACTATAGACAGTCTGCACTAAAAGAAGTGTGGATCATGTATCGCTGACACTCTTATATGCAGTTTGATTTCTTTTGCTGCATTCGAGAAGCAGTTGATTGGCAATTTCATAATCAAAATGGCAATTGGTTGCTTTCAGCTGTATTGTTGCCTCCTGTCTAAACGTTTCTTGGCTTATACTTTTTTCGGCCACCTACCAGTCCTCCCACGTTTCACAAAACAACAGCGTAATCGGTTGTCCGGAATGTATTATCACCACTGGTGTACAATTTTGCACCGGAAACGTACATGTCTTTCCGATTGGGACTACCATTAATCTAATGTCCACTTGCCACCTGTAATAACCAAACGAGCGGTGTGAATCCGCTTCCTGCCAAGAAGCTTACCGAGTGACACACGGAAATGGCACGCTACAAACGCTCAAATTCTTCACAGGACGTTATGCTTAGTTCCTGTTCATCAGATCTCACTCCTTAGAGGGTACGATGGTGTCATTCTCACTAAACAACGCTTCGAGTTAGGTCTGGCAAGTCTAGCGATGTAATGTAATTAGTTACAACCGCGTGCATCTAAAGCTGGTGCGTAAGAACAGCCTAGAAATACAAACTAAATGTTCCATCTTTCTTACAGATCTTACAATCCTGTGGAATCATTTGGACTGAAATGATGTAGACGAATGCCGTGGTCATCGGGGTGTTAGACTATCTACAAGGTAGGTTTATTTAGATTTATATATGCAGTGTGGTATTACGATATGGGCCTTCTCAAACAAGAGGTTTAAGTCCAAGGTTAAAGTCCACGTCCACCACGTAACTTCAAGTGCGTTTACAACTTGTGTTAAGTAAAAGAAAAGAACGTCGAACTTGAAGTGAAATGCTTCAGACGAAGCGTAATGATTTTTAGTTAGCTTATGCAATAGCTTAGGTTTTTAGTAATTCTATCTCAATTGTGTATTTCGTATATGAAAATTGTAGCCATGGGACCACCACACATACGTACATACTGATCTAAATCATCACCATGCACACTATAAGATAGATTGTCTCCTGTTATTCATGTATTAGATAAGCTCTTTAGAATTTTAAGATATTAGAAATAGTTTAAGTGCCATGTTGCCATACATTTTACCTATTGCAATTGTCGCACAAGAAAGTTCTTCTCCTTCATTCGTGAAGGAAACCCTTATTAGTGACCAATGCCGTATATATCAACAGTCCATATGGTGCATATTGACCAGCCAATTATTGCCTCTACTCTGCAGAGAAACCAAATATGGTGTTTCATCTCTAATGTCCATTAGATAAATACTATAATGCCGCTTTGGTCTCAAGGAAATAGTTAAGATCCTTCGACCATCTGCCGATAGTTTTTAAACAGAGCACAAGAGAAACAACAAAAGGTGGCAGCTCGCACATGCTCGCATTCGAAAAGAATTTTCTTCAGATTTTACACGGTGGTTTTTGCAAGAAGTCGGGTTGAATTGTAGGGAATAGTGTTCAAACAGACAGTGTGAAATAAGGAGAAAACGATAGTGGAGAATACCTGGAAATTGACGATTGTTCAATATTGCTTTACATGTAGGTGTTGGACTGTTATTAGCTGTTTCAGACGGTGTCATCGCAGTTGCTGAACAAATGTGGATAACGGTGGTCACTGGGATCGTTTGGGTGGGGCTGATTCAAGGTAAGGAAGATTCAATCATGGTATATGTAAGCATTACCGTGTGCCTAGCTACGAAGCTGTTCTGAATAGTATAGAGAGATCTTTATTCACACAACAAGAACACAGCGACTTTCGTAAGGTCTACTACATGCATAAATACATACATACATACATACATACATACAAACGAATAAGTGCATACAAATGAGTTTGATTACACACAATCATATGGGATAGAGCAACATATCGTAATATCACATGTCAAATACTTATACATTGCTTGTTCTAATGTCCAAACATTCTTTGATGTATATACCTATCTGTACAGAGTAGGGATTATCACATTCTAGTATGTAATTGAATCTATCGACAGAACGGAACGCACTGAATTCATGTATGATGCGTGCTACATCTGCTGATCAATTCAAATTCAGATTGTACTTTTTTTCTGTCGCCACACGCGCATTACAGCCGAAGCCTCGTGCCTGCGAAACTGTTGTGCTGCACCGCACGACGGTTATATAGCGGCTGAACAGTTCAGATTAAGGATTTTATTCTTGGCTTACTTTTTTGCCGCCATACATGCCAATAGCTGCGATTATCAAGATAATATCTCTTCTAAATGAATAAAATATCCCTTCTGCTATTTTGAGGTTGATAAATAAGCAATTTCAAGCAGGCCTAACACGGAAAGCAGCGTTAACCTTTTAGAAGATTTGGTACAGCTTGCGTCAAAACTATACTCTAAAAAGATTAAGACACTACCTAGGGTCGTGGAGTCTCTTTAAGAATAAAATGATCCATCTAAAATCGTCTTATTCTTTACCCAATATGACGTCTTTGAGACGCAGGGAGTTGATTTGAGCAGATTATCTTCTGCACGCTGATGCAGTTTGTGGATTTTGTTTTGGGTTAGAAATCAGATTTATTCTGTAAGTAAAATCTCCATTTCAATATTCCTCCTGGCACACAGCCTTGGGCAATCACTACAACCACATCGGGGTCTAGTCCACAGGCAGGGGTTCATCCCACTTCCATACTCATTCCCAAATGCAGTGTGCAGAGAAATGTACCATTTAAAGACTTTGGTATGACTCGGCCGGGGACCTTACGTATGTATAAGGCGAATAATCTACCCAGAACGCCATTGCACCAGTATTATTATCTACCATCATCTATAGATAGAGATTATAGTAATTTAGAAAATGGTCGCGCGAGCGTGGGCAACTGGGCACAAAGAAGACCATGCCAATGTTACATCATTTATTGACAGAAGTTTAAGTAACTTGGAATCAAATCGCTCATGAACGGCAAAACGATACCCACTAATCAGAACAATCATCAACAAAGGTCACATTCATTAGAGGTAGAAATTATAGAAACTTCGCACCAGCACGACAAACTAGTACAAACTAAAGACAAGCAACAACCAAGATGGCGTCATTTAGAAACAAACTTAATTTATCATTTTGAAACTAATCTCTTGGACACAACACCACATTAACCCATAGAACAATCAACTACCAATTTGATATCATCTCAAGCCTGAATCTAACGTAATTTGGACTAGAATCGCACTATCGCGACAAAACAGCCCCAACTTAAGATAATCAACAACCAATCTGACATTTTTAGTGGCGGAAAATAAAATGTTAAGTGCTCACAAAACACAATCAACAACAAAACTGACGTCATTTGGAGATTGAATTAAATATATTTTGCAATATTATTGCTCGACCATGGCAATCACTACTCTCTAAGGACAATCAACAACTAAGGTAACATTCTTTAGCGGCAAAAACTGAAATACATTCGAATAAAATTGCTCGAAACATTACCCACAAAATGCAATCAACAACCATCATTAAGAGACAATATCTAAAGTAATTTGGGATAAAAATCGCAATTACACGGCCAAAAGTTCCCACTAAAAACAATGAAGGTGATATTATCTAGAGACAAAAAAATTAAAGAAAATCAGTCGAGCACGACGAAACACAATCAGCAACCAACGTGGCATGTTTTACAGACAAAATTTATTTGGGGTTTTGGATTATATCACAAGTGCACGGCGAAAAGTTCCCATTGTAGACCTTCAATAACCCAGGTGACATTATTATAGAAAGAAACTTTTTATTATCATTTTAGAATACTTGAGAACAGGGACAGTAGATAACCTTTCAACTGGCTAGCTTTAAAACACTAAACCGCTTCTGGCCTTACGTAGTTTGTACCCATGTCAGTACCAGATCAACACAAATCTTCTATCCGCTTCAGTTCCTTGTTTCACTGTAACACTGGTAATTCTTTTTGTTAAAGATTCACACCGCATAACATGATCGAACGGTGATCAGTCACTTGGGCATCACAATGACAGATACTCGTCGTTTCGAATCGACTTTATTGTGGGTTGACAAGGGCAGATGAGACAGTTTGGGGACACATGTATGCGTTCTGGGCTGTTGGCTTTTGACAAGAATGGTTCTGATATATTCAGTGCATGTGAATTGGCCATTAACCTAGCCCTGCCCACACACTTATGGTAACTTTCCAGATGTGTCAGTTGACAAAAAAAAATGGGTAAACAGTTTTGTACTATGATTGAGGGTTATACATTGTTTTGAAAATCATAACTTCCGGCAAGCAAGATAGTGTTAGATATGGAAAGGAAGACGGATGAAAAGAAAAATATGGTCTGTGATCATTTTATCTACTAATGACCCATCAGACACAGGAAAAGAAAACAAATCGTGACTTCGTTTTACAATTAAGGACAGGGCCGAGATCTGGAACCATTCTTTGATAACCAAATAAGGTAATCGTGCGGAGAAGCGCCAGAATCGGTTAGCATCATGTTATTGTAGCTGTCCGGTTCAGTCATTCAGGCAGAGATTCGCGTAGGCACGGTAGCCTGAAACTGGCACTAAGTTTGAGTACCGCGTACTGGGTTTGAGGCATTTAAGACGTAGACCGAATTACCCATACATGACTTGATTCTAATCGATATACTGTTATACAATTTTTTGTTGTTAGAATTGTATGATAGAATAGCCTTGTAGTAGTAGTCCACTACGTTCTGCTGCTGCAGTAGTCTGGAAACCCTGCAGCTGAAATCAGTCCTTCTTCAACTCTCCCCACTTTGCCCGGTTCACCCCAAGGCTCCCTTTAGCCCCAGCAGTTTTCGTTCTGACCGCAATCGGCCTAGCCCTTTTTCTTTCAAATCTGCCCTCAGTAGGCAGCTTTGTATCATTGTTAATTATATATTAGTTTGTTGCAAATTCATGCCCGTAAACTAATTGCATGTTGACAACAGTGTCGAAATACAAATGTAAGGTAAAACAAAAGATATACATGTAATACAAGACCATTCTATATTGCTATTCTGCGATAAGTTTCTATATCTACGGTACTAATGAGGGGTTTGATTTCTTCTCTGAAAGCAGTGGAAAATAAAATGTCCCACACTTTCAATGATGAGTAGGTTGGAAGATTTTAAAAGGAATATGATGGTTAATGAACATTGTACCATGTGCGATTGTTGAGCAATAAAGTTAATTCATTCATTCATTCATTCATTCATTCATCCATTGTTGCTGTAGGGGTGCACGGGGTGTTTGACGGGAAGAAGCTGAAGGTAGCGATCCTGAAGGACTATCAGAAGGGAGTCCGTCCGGTCGCAAACCACACCCACACCACGCCCATGAAAATGGGGATGGACTTTCGGCAGATCATCGACTTGGTATGTACAGCATTGCCATAACTCTGACGATCTTATAGTGGACCGTTCCAGCCGAACACCATAAGCCCCACCCTCCGTTCTATTTCGAACGCTACCGTCAAAAACAGCTATTGACGGACAAAAATGGCCACAGCGTACTCTTCTTTACACGTGCCATTTCTGTCTGCCAAGTGCTGTTTTTGACGGAAGAGTGCGAAATAGAACAGCGAATTTCATTTGTTCCATTTGGTGTTCGACAGGAACATTGATATGTAGCGCAATAATAACCAGCAATGTAGATGTGCCAGTTTTTCTTATCGATGACTATCATTTTTTCGCGGAATATTATTCTTTGATATCGTGTGTGATTTTAAAAATGATGATCAGACGATTGTATACAATCGCTTTAGATTGAAATATCAGAAAAGAAGCCGACCGTATAGCCTGTAGCATTCTGATATTGCAGTTTGCTAGATATGTCAAACAATGTATACCGATTAGAATGGTAGCCATCTGCAAACATAGGGTTTCTTTCAGTAGACTCGAATAGATCTATGAATAAGAAGGCATTTACCTGCCAACGCAATACTGGCAAATTAAACGTCAAGAAGATCATTTGGCTTGAAAATAAATCAGTCTTCTGAGTTTTTTTCGTCTCCTGTTTCAGGACGAAAAGAGTCAAACATTAACGAGCGATATTTGGCACAGACAGGTAAGAAGACTGGGTGAACATAAGTAATGTTACAGGAAACACTTGGGCAGTTGGCTGTTCTCTTCAACATAACACTGCAAAACAGCGCTGTTCAAAGGAAAGGAAAGGAAAGGAATCTCGAACCAGTTTAGCTCAAATGAACTCAATGAACAGATGAGCTACTCTTCCACTGGTCGTGACAGAGGAGACGCTATGTACAGTATTTACAGGTTCAGTGTACCGGGGAAATTCCCCTAGCTCTTTTCGACAAGCACAATGAACAGTGGACCACGGCTTAACGTCCCGTCCTTAGGACTGTGATCTTTAACGGTAGCGTGCATGTCGGGTGAGCGACACTGCCGGGATCGAACCCGGGGCTTCTAGTTCCAGAGGCAAGATCGCTAACCACTGGACTACGCACGCTACCTTCAATGGCCAATGGCCTCGGATCCTGACGTATCCGGATAGGAAAACACAGAGATCCGGAACCTCAGATCCGTAAAAATCTAGACGGGCAGTATTGTACTGAAACAACTCAAATTTCCCGACATTAAACTTCATATGCAAGTGGTACACTGATGGGCATACCACTTGCACATGCAAGTTAAGTCGGGTAAATTTAAGTTGTTTTAGTACAATATGGCCCTGTATCCGTCTGGATTCTTACGGATCTGGGGTTCCAGATCTCCGAGTTCTCTTGTCCGGATACGGCAGGATCCTAGGCCATTTCGTGCAGTGAGCGTTGAAGAATACTGGATACGATTTAAAACATGTACTGGTACAGGGGAAACACAGCCAACCGCCCAATTTCATCTCTATTTGATATTTTCGAAAGGGTTATGATCATCTATCTCCTGTTTTCAGGACGAAAAGCACCAAATCCTCTCCAGTAATGTTTGGATGAGAAAGGTAAGAGGGCAGGTGCTATAACACGCATGTCAAGACGTTTTTGGTCTGACGTATGTAGCCTCACTTCGGTGGCGCTTAAGCCCCCCTCTCACTGGACCCGCGGCACGCTGGCGTTGTCGCTGCGGCCGATCGAATTGAAACTTGAAGACCTCAATGTTTTTAAGCTTTGTGTGTTTTCTTGTCTTTTTGGTCATAATTTCACGTTTTGAATGATATTCTCATTATAAAGTCAAGGGTAATGCAAATCAGGTATATGCCGCAGCGACGCCGCCAGCGTGCCGCGGGCCCAGTGAGAGGGGGGCTTTACTACAAACTCTTCCCTTCCTGTCCCTTTTTCACGTTCCTGTATTTTAACAAAAACACTCTTGTTAGTTTGATGTTGTTGTTATATGTTTTTATCTCTAAGTAAAATTGGTCTGCATGACCCGTTGTTAGTGAATGCCTACATACAAATTGTTGATCTAATTAAAAAAAGGTTTATCATTATATCGGTAGCATTTATCTATTTGACGTATCTGTTGATGCTTCTGAACTCAATTCTTGTACATGTCGTTTATGGAAAGAAAACCGAAGAAAAATTAGTAATCTGGATATTTTACTTCTATCGACAACCATTATCTTATCAATTGTCACATCTTAAAAGCAATCAGCAATCTTATTAGAATCTATGTCTTCTTGAATTCTCGTAATGTCCATATGTATCCAGGGCTACGGAACAAACATGCCACAGGCCTTACATAAATACTCCAGGTTAACTAGTAAATAAACGTAAGCTGAATGGCATGCACTGTTATCTCTCTAAAACTCGCCCGATCCCTCCGGCAGTACTGGAAGGACGAGGCCCTGACCTGGGACCCGGATGAGTACAACGGCATGAAGTTCATCAACCTGCCGTCTACCGAGATCTGGCTGCCGGACATCGTCCTGACCAACAGGTAATCACGTTAAGTACTGTCATTTTGTCGGCATCTGTATCAAATATTAGCATACACAATAATAGTGATTTTTTTCGACACAAGCAAATACCGATCACATGTATATATTACTATTAGTGAGCGTGATCATATAGCAACAGCTAGCAAAATAACTTGCATGGGGGATGAAGGTGATTTTCAGTAATGGATCCAATGTTATGAAACAGTGCTCGAGCTCTGTGTTATGAAAGATCATGTGCCGGTTCATGCAAGGGCAGACTTTATGGTTAAGTCTTCTTTATGATGATTGTTGTCCGGAATTTTAGAACACAAAACACTTAACTCGAATCTCCCATTCAAGACTATGTCATAAACAAGACATCCTAGATTATCTTAACCTTATCAATATATCTGAGAAAGCACACACATCACTACCAGCGGACCAGCCCCCTGCTGTAGTGACTTGCACTTGTGTGGCCCAAGGGCTAAGAATGGAGATGGGCGCCCCCTACGCATCTTCGATGTATGGGACCACTTTAACTTTTTTTTTAAATATATCTGAGGGTTTTGGTATAAAACCTGTATTTTTCAGCTCCTCCCTTAGTCACTGACGTCTGACTGTTATCCAACTGCTTGCCAATGAGTAACTCTGTCCCCGCTTTTGTTCACAGCGCCGGGAAGAACCACGATCAGCCCCAGAACAACGTCATCGTCAGCTACAACGGCGAGGTGACCTGGCTCGTGACCCGGATGTACTTCAGCGCCTGTTACATCAACACGTATTACTTCCCGTTCGACGAACAGAACTGCACTTTGACCTTTGCCTCCTGGACTCACAGTGGGTTCGAAATCGACCTGACCCAAGAACCAGAACCTCCGAGCAAATCATATTACGTCAACAACGACGAATGGAAGTTGATTGACATCTACGTCAGGCGTGACGTGGTCTATTACGAGTGCTGTCCTGAGCCGTATCCGGAAGTGACGTATACCATTCGGATCCAACGAAGGGCCCTGTTCTACGTCACCAACCTGCTGGCGCCATGTTGTCTGCTGTCCTTCCTGGTCATCTTCGGGTTCTACCTGCCGTCCGATTCCGGGGAACGAGTCGGGCTGGGGATCACCATCCTGCTCTCGTACTCAGTGTTCCTGCTGATGGTGTCGGAGTGGATGCCGCCTACGTCACGGACTGTGCCACTCATCGGTGAGTGACGTCAACGAAATACGAAATGTTTACTGAAAATTGCTACTACGAACCAAGAGCCTGAATGAAAACAGGCCGATCCTCTGAAGTACCTAATTTCAAAAAGCAATATAACGATTTACAATACCTTAAGGATTTCAGAAATTTGTAAAGACAAGTTCATGAGTAAGAAAATCTTTATCTTCCCATTTGTTGTTAGTCTTATTTTCTAATATCACTTCAACATTGAAAGTATTGGTTCCCAAACTTTCTTGATCAAAACCTGTAGTCTAACGAAATGCTTCTCTTTCTCTCAGTCGTGTACTACAGTGTGACGATGCTGCTGGTTACCCTGGCAACCGCCATGACCATCGCCGTGCTGAACATCCACCACTGCGCAGCGCACACCACGCCGGTCCCTCACGTGATCCGCTTTCTCGTGCTGAGGCTTCTCGCGAGATTTGTCTGCATGACGAGCGTGTCGTCCCACTGGGAGGAGGAGCACCACCACCCCTGGAACATCGAGAAGACCATCAACATGTTCACCATGAGTACCCTGGACAACGGCCACGGCACGGACGCAGACGTGGCCGCCAAGAACAAGAACAAGTCGGGAAACTCTCCGGGGGAAAACGGACTGTACGCGTCCCTACTGCTGTCCATGAGAGAGATCCACAAGGAGATCCGCACCATCAACGCCAGATTCCAGAGAACAGATATCCAGACTGGGATCGAGGATGAGTGGAAGAAAGTGGCGAAGGTCATAGACAGATTCCTGATGTTGCTTTTCGCTGTCGCCACCTGCCTGACCAGCGTCTGTCTGTTTTCACAAGTGCCACATTTCAATCTGTAATGAGAGAAAAACGCGAGGATGTAAATACCTTTAAATAACTATTTAATCAAGATATTTGAACGTTTTGACAATCATTAACGAGAGTGTAAAACGTTGTGAACGACGTAACTGTACAAAATACATATGACTAGTACTACGCGAAACCAATCAAGCTATACAAATAACTGTACATCAAATTTCTAAATCTAAATACAGTACTATAAACCTTGTCAAAATGGTTACTAGACTCTTGTAAATACTTATCACAATTGGCTTTGACGCATATTCTACAGAGCTTTTATTAAATAATTTTAAGTCACCTTGAGTGAAACTAATCACGTTAGAAAGGACGAAAACGATTTTTCTAGCTGATTTAATCATAACAGATCGTTAAGGTCCACTGAACCTGGCTGAACTGATTTCTTTCAATTAAGTCCTCTTTCCAATAGACGGCGCTCTCGCTGCGATCTCGCTGCGATCTTGCTGAGACCTACATCGGATTTGTGTAACTCTTTACTTCATAATTGAAATTACTAAAGCTGAGAGACTAGCCGAATCTGCCGACCATTTTCCGAGACGCAAAGAGCCGAAGGATTGGAATATCATGCAAAATATAAAAGTATAATTGAAAAGACAGCAAAACACATAAAGCGTAACAAGATTCGATTTTTATCTATCAAATCCGTTGAGCGCTCTGCTGAATTTTAGGTCGCAATGAGCGCTGTGCTAGCAGAATGGGGGTTTTAAGAAAAAGAAGAAGACAATGCCATGTAGGTCACCGTCTTTTCAATTGCCTGTATAAATTAGTGTAAGCGACCTGGATGTAGCCGATGCTTATCTGGATTCGTTACTGCAGTCAAACTGCGAGATGATGATGTATATTGTAATGTTCACGAACGTTTGATCTAATGTAGATGAGTTTTCATTCTGATCGTATTGCTGAATCAAGGAGGGTTGAATGAAGAAATTTTAGGTTTCTGAAGTAGTGAACTATAAGAACAGCACAAAACTCTGTCAAAGCTCCAGCTAGGGGTGAATAAGTATTTAGGGGTGGCCTTAAAACTTTGTGACGTTTTAGGTACATTGACAGCCAATAGTAGCCAAACTTTTAAAGCTAATTTCGAATGTTTCAACGATAAGAAAAAATAAGATAAAGTGCCCGGGTACACGCCTGAATATACCGCAAACGCCTAATCGCATTAGCTAAAAGAGGATTTGTGTTCAAGTGCTAAATTTACAGTAGATGGACAATACAATTTCAATGACTTTGTGGTATTCAATAGGATAACAGTAGACACGGAACCAACTACTAATCCTATCTACTATCTATAAGTAAGTACTCTGTAAGTACTTGACGTCACGACGTGTAATAAATATGTACAGTAAGCAGAGAGTTTCAAACTGTATGTTGTTTTAGCTCGGACATTAACACATGTTTAAGGAACCCGTCAGCATTTATTCATTTATTCACACAGAGGATATGGTTTGTTATGAGAAAGTGCTGCTGTAATTGAGAGTCACAGGAGAATGTGTACTAGGTAGGTTTTTAAACTATGTGATCGTTCTGTGCACATTTAATAAATGTGTAGATCACAAAGCTCCTCCGTGCAAAGCGTCTTCTTGTTAGGCATGCGCATTCCAGTGGTAATGGGCCCTGCCTTTTGACTAAGGGAGATCGAATCTATGCTTATGCTAGGGTCTCGTTCACCAGCCGGGGCCCGGCCGGGCTGTTTGCGGAAACACAAAATCAAAGTGTATCTCAATCAATATGCACAAGCTATGCACTTAAATAATGTTTGGTACATTTTGTGCCTTTCGTAGTCTTTTATATCATACTTAACGCTCTCAAAGCTCGCCCGGCCGGGTCCCGGCTGGGAAATGTGACCCAGGCATAACCTGGCATTCACGTTAAAGGGTGCAGTCCTTAAGGTACCGTTGGTTACGTCTCACTTGCCTGATCTAACGTAAAAAATGTATGCAGGGATACTTGACCGACCAGACACAGTAACTTAAATGAATGCGGCAAACGGTTTTCGGCCTGAAGTTAAATCAAACTGTTATTTTGAAGAAAAAAAAACGTGTGGCGCAATGGTTAGGGCGTTGGACTCAGAAAGAACCAATAGGTCCCAGGTTTGATACTCATCATGCCTTGACGCTGTGTCCTTGGGAAAGGCACTTTACACGATATTGAAATATCTACCATGACGGTGGAGTGACGCCCACCGAGCCGATTCGGCTAATCTGTCAAACAGTGAGCAAAAACAGAACACACACACTACGGATTTGGTTACCGATTTGCCGACATCTAGAAAATTTGCGTCTAAGAACCGTTAATATTTTCTTTGAAAAAAAGCAAAAAAACAATTACTTTCTATTAGTAAAATTGCGATAACCATACAATTTATGGATGTCCACTAGTCAAACGTAAAGGGAAAAAAATTCACAGTATAGAAAGGACAACTTCCTATTTTCAACTGTCGACGGCAAGGTGACTTTGAACAGGTGCACGACCCAATGATATTTCATTGTTCATCGATTAAGGTAAAAGGTTGAATGCGTTTCAGGGTCGGCATCGTCTGCCTCCAGGTTCAGTGGGAATGGATAACTCCTGGTCTAAATTGTCTTCTTAGATCGCCTGTCAATCTATAACCGACTTCATTAACTTTCACTCAACCGTAACAATGACTTTATTAATGTTTGAATAACAGGGTCTATCAAACCACAAACGCCAGTATGTTCGCTCCTAAGGTGGTCAGAAAGATAAACTTATGTTCAACAAATCATTCGAGCAATCAAGCAAGAAATTGAATGATACATCTTTTTCCATTAAATCAAACTGACATTAAACTTTAGGAATATGTAGACTTAAGTTTCTGTTGACTAAATTAATGAAACTAGTTTATATCATCATAAACTTATGTTCAAGAAATCATACGAGCAATCAAGAAAGCTATCGATTTATACATCTGTCTCCATCAAGTAAAGATTAAAATTAAGGGATATAATGCTAACTTAATTTTTTTGACTAAATTGATTAATCTAGTTTACATTAAAACAATGGAAATGGAATTAGTGGTTGACAAGATATGCTGTATATTAATGAGATCAAATTATGGACTTCAATCGTGCATTATCAACTTCAAGGTGGCGTCGCGGCGGCGCAGTGCCAGGGTCTCTGGCCCAAAACAGAGAGATCCTTTGTTCGAATCCGGGGTCCCCTAAATTGTCCAGTTGACGTTGTGCCCTTGTGACCTTTCCCAATGACACAACATCAACTGGACACTTCAGTCTGAAAATGAGTACCCGGCTCCAGTTAGAGGCGTCCCTCGGATAGGAAGTTGGTGGAGGTGCCGTGTTTGGGCTGAGTTACACCTTGAGCACATTGAAAATGTCCCACCACATATGTCGCAAAGAGTAGGGGCCCTTCTCTTGTGAGTGTATCAAATAAATCTTTCCGTATATGCAGATTTTACTCTTCAGTACAAACCTGGTGTGTTACGCTATGAGGCGGTTTACAGGGTATGCAATACAAACACAAACTTCCATAACCAAACCGTACTAGATTTTCAGGAAACAAAATCAGCAAGCTGGATGTCTCATTCGGACCGATGACACCATCTTTCAGAGGGAGTAAATTTATGCTCAATCAGGTCGAGTAATTCCCATCATTAGTTTCAGTTAAATCAAAGGCACCGTGCCATTTCGGCGTGTCTGATTCATGGCGGTCGTTAAAGTAAGTGGCCCCTAACCGGACATGTGTCTCCATTTAGACCCACGAATCATCCGAAATGATCCCCCTGTGTCTGCTACGGTTATAGACAACTCAATCAAGTAAAGTCATAATTCGTTTAGAATTTGACTTAAATTACTTTCCCAGCTGCTCGAACGCATCCAAAGGTCTTTACTGTATCACACACTGTCTGATCTAAATGCACTCGTATGGCCGATTCTGCTAATGTTAAACCTATTACCCGACCGCAAAGTGCGTTTTTATGATAGAACACAGCACCGACAGATAATAGATAATACCTGATATCATTTCCCTAATATCAAATTGCAGTTAGATAATCTCATGACCTTTAAGATTACATGACGAGTGCCGTGAGTAAGTGTCTAAATGCACTCGTATGGTGGATTCTGCTAATGCCAAATCTATTTACCGACCACAATTTTTTTTTATGATTGAACACAGCACGAACGGATACTAGATGATACCCAATAACATATCCCTCATATCAAGTTGTAGTTAGAAAATCTGATGCCCTTCAAATTACACGAAACGTGCCGTGAGTAATGTTTCTCTGGTTCTTGTTAAGGAGTCCCATGTGGTGTGCTGTCAAGTATACAACACACCGTATGCCAGTGTCTAGACTAATCAAATGGGAAACTTCAGTTCAGTTCAGTTCAGTTCAAAGTGTCATTTCAAAGCTTCTGGTTTTATTTTTTAATTCACTTTGCCATTGTACGACATCAATAATCAGTAGCGATTTTCTAAAATATATTTTTCTGCATTTTGCAGCATAAACTGTCTTATTTCACAGCTTTTTAAACAAACATCAGCATGGACGCAAATGTATGCGCGCGCGGATGCCATCCATATCAACAAAATCCACATGGCCTTACCTAATGGAAAAATAAGACCATCACCAACGTATGTCAAGAAAGAGTTCGCTTGCAGAATATTGAGCAGACTTCTGTGCTTCTTCAGGATGGCTTATGCTCTTATACATGACACGTCGTCTTTCTTTTATACTTAGGCACTTTTTTTATCCAATACGGAACCGATTAATATGGTTTAAACAATCATTTCCTCATCTGAACGTTGCCTGTAGCTGCAACTGTTGTTATTTTGATACTTAAAAGCAATTTGGACGATAATTATGGTGCAAAGTTCAACCACCTTAGCATGCCGAAGTCGTTACAGCAGTAAGAACCGAAGATTCGACAGGCAAGAAGCGAACTGGTGTCGAATTATGCTATGATTTGACATATAATTTTTTTATATACAACCAATTACTATTCTGTTAGTATTTTGTTAGTATTATTGTTGTCTGATATGTCATTGTTATTATTTACTACTATAATTATATTATGAATTGTTAGAATTATGTTATTTTTGTTAATTTAGATGGGGGAAGACCTTGTATAAGCCACTATGGCTTTTTTTCTTCCCCCAGCACATGTTTTTTGTTTGTTCTATTATGTAAAATTGATTTTAATATGTGCAAATAAACCAAACCAAACCAAACTGAAACTGTGGTTGTTTTGATACTAAAAAGCAATTTTGTCGTAAAGTATGGAACACCTTAGCATGCCGAAGTCGTTACAGCAGTGAGAACCGAAGATTCGACAGGCAAGATGCATCCATAGATGGAAGCCAGAACCCTTCACAGCTAATGTGTTCAAATCCCGTGGCGTGCGATAACAGTAAGATAAGGCTCGTTCGGTTCCAGATAACGGGTAAAGCGTCGTTAAGGAGGCATCTGCATTCATTAACGCTGCCACAACAACATCAAATGCGTGGATAGAATTTCCATTAACCAAAGTTATGACTGGTTGGCAGGGTCTGTACATGTATGATGCTTTATTTGTGGAGCCAGTATAAGATACAAACACACAAGTAACGTTACGACATGATTCCAGATTATGTGAAAGCTGAGAAAGCTTTATTTTCAATTTTTTTTTCTTAATCATCATTATTACAGAAAATGTATGTGAATACATGAACCGTCATGAATGAAGATGACAGGTCACGGATACAATTAGAGCTTGTAACAAACAATTTATAAGTTTACGGATACAATTTGTAGAGTTTGTGTTGAATTTACGATTACGATCAGCCTTTGAACGGTTAAGGTCGGTAGTTCCGACCTTGGCCTTTTCTTAAGGTGATGTAAGGCAGTAAAATATAACTCAGCATGCTTGAAAATTGCGAAGACTTCGTCAGGGCATGGAGTGTCAGAGGTCAGGATTGTAGGTAACGAGAGCAGTGTCTGCGTAAGCCTGGCTTTCAATCCATCAACGGAAACAGAACGCCAGAAGAATTAAAACATAACTTCTGGCGTGGTCTCTGAAACACAAGGCAGACGGGATGAATATAGATATGTTAAATCATGGCTGTTTAGAGATCTAGTAACATTTAATTGTTCAATTATTTCTTTAAGTACGTAGTAGAGTGACCTAGACACATTGTATTGAATGTCTCGTTATATATATGAAAATGACTGTCTAACTGAAGGCACTGCATAAGTTCTGAGCTCTGATTTTAATTCTGATTCTAAGTTGTTCAGATGTTTTAAATATTCACTTTTGTACAAGGTTTTCAAAAATACCATGGTGAAGATTGTCCGCTCTAAATCATACAGGCTAATACTCGCACATTTTATTAGTAATCTACCACAATTTGGCATGAGAGTATTACCTATGAAACTGCGAGCCGTGGATAGGGGGAAGCGTAGATCAAAGTAGAATATGTAATGTAGTCAACAAAAGTTGCAAAAAAAACAGGATACGCTTTGTTAACGATCAGACGTTTTAGACGGCACCCACAGTACTTCATGAAGCGCATGCATTGCATTGTGTCTTTTTACGTGAATGCCAACCCTTCATCGACATATGTAATACGTCAATGATACGGGTGTAAAACCTGCTCTACATGACATTTTCAGCCGAAGCTTCACCGTATGACTTATGTAAAGCTGCACTTGACGCGACCTGAAGATAAAAGCACAATGTGTTCAGAGCAAAACATGTTCTAAATGCTGCACCTTACCTAACATGGCATTAACAAGATGTCCTATACGTCCCAAGGGTGCCTGATCTATAGGGAATATCTAATTAATATTCAGCGAACAAGGTTCTAAAAGACTAAGCGGATCATCAAAAGGTCAATTTTCTTTCCGGTTGATATTTTGCCTTGAGCTGTTGGTAACGTAGATTTGTTATGGTGATGATATTCATATCCGTACCCTTGAGCAAAACACCATATAACATTTATACGGCTAACTAATATATAATACCCAAAGGGTATTTTCAAAAATAACATTGGATGGCATTGCGGTAAATACATTAATTTCGTAAACTAGTTGCTATGGTAGATTAATCAAAGCTAGTTTTGTTGGATCTGGCTTCTTCTTTGATTGTGGCTGAAATGATACACTTCTTCTACGATGTGTGGGCGCCCCTTATTTCAAAGTTTTACACGTATTACATGCTTCTTCCCTTTGTAACATCTTCGTAATCCCTTCAACAAAAACTATATCATAAGGCGTCCACAATTTTGATATTCTATTGGCTGTAATATTGCCAACGATATTACAGTGAAGCAAGAAAAATTGTAATTCTTTTATTACAAACTGGTTCGCCCACATATATACACCTACCCTTAATACTACAAGTAGACAGGGCTGTCCTCTTTAAAAAAAGCTTTGAACAAGCACACGCAGATACGCTTTCGATTGAACCCCCTACAATCTGTCTTCATTATCTGCCTCTGAGAGTACGAAAATGTTTTTGATGAATATATCTAAGTTAAATTGACACAATGCCTATCTAATTTACGGTAAATGCCGGTTTTCACGGCGACCATTTCACCGCGAACTTCAAAACACCGCGAACATTTTTGTCCAATACTGTAGCAGTATGTAAAAATAGTATTGAAGCAAACTTAAAACCACCGCGAACACTCCATTTTCGCCTTAGCGCGAAATAAAAAAAACGCCAATATGGAAGAGCTATCCTGCATAGCAATGCAGTAAACGTAGAATCCGTTAGAGGGCTAAAGTGAAGTTGAGCTTCCTTTAATGCGGTATATCCTTACATAATTATCAGGAAGTCATTGTAGTAACTTCAGACAGAAATGTCTTACACAAGGCTATAGGCATTAAGAGTACAGAAACAAAACAGACAAAATTGTTCGAGTCGAACATGTATCACACAAGAATGCCTTTCTGTTCGGACAAAAAAGATATGTTTGTCTTCGTCGATTCTCCAGCTATATCGTAATATGATTTTAAAACACATCAAACATGATTTTTACAAGGAGTAACGTAGATATAAATCAGGAATGTCTTTTTTTTAACGATGGCTGTAGACCAGAAAACACATTAGAATGAGTATACCTATTTACAGGATATACTTGTACATAGAATAGTATTCCATGATGCGCATTTAGAAACTTAAGATTCTCTATCACATCTGCCCTTAACTCTTATTACGTAAGCTGAAAGAGCTACATAGTGAGCGTATATGTGCGTGTTTGGTTAACTATTTACAAATGCATTTGACATCTCTGTACACATATATGTTACAATATCGAAAGCATCATTCTTTCGTGAATAAAGAATGTTATTCTTTCTCCTCGACTACATCTCTCTGTTCTATTACGTTGACAAGATTATAATGCAATAACATTGAACTATTTATGTCTATGTAAAAAATCATTTTCTGTTCCAAGAGAAAATGTATCTCTTAGTTTCTCCATGTAAACTATCCCTATGATATTATTTCAGACCTATTTGACCTTTTCATTTTCATACCGAGAATATATTGTCGCTCTGACTGCAGCTCCTTTATTCTATCGTTAATTATTATCATTCCTAATCAATATTCATATTTTCGAGGGCGCTGGTTAAGCTGTACATTGTTCGACTACATCAACTACAGTACGATATACTGCGGAGATTGAATAGTAAGTGTTGCCTAGTGTAAGCTCGCAATGAAGTTGTATGAAATTACTTAAAGGTTGGAATAGAAAACAAAAGTAAATCTCTATTAGATATAGAACAAGAAGGTAATATACTATTTACATTTTACCAGTTTATGTTAGGAACTTGAGAAAACAGACAAACACACGTCAGAACCGTGGCCACAGTGAACTGAATCATCAGTACCCGGTCCATCACCTTAGCAACGACTTTCCACTCATCGGCCAAAGCCTTTTCCGAATCCGCGCGATGAAATCTCTCGTTTATTATGCAAATCTCTTTTTGAATCGAATACAGAGTATCCAGGAGGTGAAGATGCTGCCCATTGTTTACGGGCGTTTCGTTCTTGGACTCTTTTCGACAATCGTCACTTTTTGGGGCATCTTTTGTCTCAACAGAATCAACCTCAATACGTCTATGACTATGGGGATCAAGTTTCAAGTAGGAGACCGGGGTTTCCGCCTGTTGGTGGCCACGGTTCGATCGCGTGTTCGTCGACTTGGGCACGTCCATGCGACAAAGTCTCGCGAGACAGGAGAGTACGAGAGTTCGGATCCATCCGGGCACTTCAGCGGTGTCGGCCGCACAGTGGTGAATGTTGAGCACGGCGATGGTCATGATGGTGGACAGGCCAACCAGCAGCATCGTCACGGTGTAGTACACAACTGCAGAGGGACAGAGGAAAACAAGAAAGAATTGGGGTATATGTTGTGGACCGATGTTAAGGCCATTGTACACAGATACAGGGAGTGTAACAGTTAGGTTAGACAACGTAGGCTTGACGCAGAAAAGTTACAGGAGCCAGACGACAGAGACTGAAAAGCTACATGGTTGTATCCTTGACCTTATATATATATAACGACTGCGGAGCCTGGACAGAGGAAATCAAGAGAATTATTGAATATTGCTTCTAGCAATCGGTATAGAATAGTTGTTTTTATAAAATTAAGTTGATGGAGGTTAGACATCCGGGGAACAATTTTGGAAAAAAATTGTCCTGTTATTTAAGTAACTATTCTTGACGTTGTTGTTTTTATGTGTCAAGTTGGCAGGGGCGGGTTGGACAGGCCTACCAACAGCATCGTCACGGTGTAGTACACAACTGCATATGGACAGAGGAGCAGAGATACATTATTGAAGTATGCTTATAGCCATCGGTAGAGTAGAATTTATACAAACCTGTTTGTTTTCATGCATTTGGGCAAAACCTTAAGCCCCCCTCTCACTGGACGCGCGGCACGCTGGCGGCGTCGCTGAGGCACATCGAATTGACGAAACACTCAACCAATTTTATCGATAAAAAACGAATCTTTTAAAGCTTTGTATGTTTTGTTGTCTTTTTGGTGATTCTTGTACGTTTGGAATGATATTCTCATTATAAAGGCAAGGGCGACGCAAATCCAGTTTAAGACGCAGATACGCCGCCAGAGTGCCGCGCGTCCAGTGAGAGGGGGGCTTTACATTTATGTTTGTATTCATCATCTCATCTGGACGTCAGGGTTCCATACACCTATCCCCCATAGCGTTGGGTAAGCCTTCCAATATATTCATTACGTTGTATGCAGCTGATACTAAATGTGTTGGAGGTTGAAATAAGATTACATGACATTTTATTGGTGCATTTGTTTGGTGCATTTGTTGATTGATAGAGCTAGCACTAGATAAAATTCGTCTCTTCAGGTTGCGTATTGTCTTCTTTATCAAGTTACATTTGATGAAGTAACATGTCAGGTTCGAGGTGGAGTAATCAAATTATCATCGAAGACATCGATCTTCTTCCTTTCTTCATTACAGAGACCTTGAAAATATCATCCTTATTCCATTTAGTCTTATTGGATTTAGCTACGTTACGTGTCGGAAGATTGAGCTTCGACGCGGTAAATTAAGTAAGTCCTTGTCAGTCTAATGTAACCGCATGGCATTGAGCGTCAGAATAAATATTAACATTTGCAGTTACGTAACTACGAACTTGATATAAACGAGTTTGCTACGTCATCGGCGGGGATGAACGGAACGAAATCGTTTTACATATTCATCGGTTAGTTTTAGATAAATCCCAAAGTAGACAAATAATATTGATATGTAGATATGTAGGATGATACAGTTATTAATCTAGATAAGCAGCTTTTATACCTTTTTTGTACACTGTCCTTTTATGTATGTTATTTGCATTTAGCCTTTGGGCATGAATTTGCAATAAACTTATTTATTAATACATTGGTTTACTGATGTATCTAAGATACTCCTCCTATAACATGATTAATCTTAAGTAAGATTGAAAATGTGGGAGAGAGATTCATGGTACCACACGAACCCTGCTGAATACAAATTTCGTACATTCCACAGTCATCTAGTCTGTAAACATGTTCTATGTAACTTACACTGGGGTATCGTTATTAGAAGAGAAGAAGAATAATGTACATCGAATGATAAATAATAGAAATGATTAAAATTCGTAATGGCTTAAAAAGTGACTCTCCTATCAATTGTGATGATGATGGTGCAGTGTACTCGTACGTCAACGGTCTTAAAGCGAAACAAGAAGGAAGAAAATATAGTCAAATATGACTTTATTCTTTTTCATTTAACTGATATATGATTTTTATGACTGCGTTATAAAGATTCAGTTAACTTCGGTGTGGTTTCAACATTTAAGTAAGAGTAGTCCATAGAAATGGAGTTTATCCTAGCAAGATGATGGTATATCATATAGGCCTGGATGGACTGAACGCAATACAGCAATGCCTATGCATGGTATTTAGGCCTGGATATTACATAATTTAAAGAAAACAGAATACAAGCGAATGTAAATCAAATGCAAGAACATTGGAATAACTTCATTACAACATCGCGTTACTCAAAAAACAATAGTTCAGGGTACCACGACGGCCTCACCATTAAACGAGACGGTGGAAAACAGATGAGGTACCGCTTGTACATGTAGCTTTGATCATATTCTTAATTGTTGCGTAAGGCAAGTCCACTGAGATGCAATTTACTCTAGCACGATATTTCGATATAAACTACATATGCATGCTCGAGTGGACCGCGGCCGTAACAAGTCAGATGGGATTAAGGTTGATTGAATCGAGGCTGTGTTTTCTCATTCCCGATCCTCTGAAGGGAATATAGTTCAGAACTTACTGCTTCAGTGATCTCACGGAAACAATTAATGGTTACCTAAAGATGAATACAACTTGACAGAACTGTATGATTGAAGCAGTTATACAAAGGTGGCATTACTCTAGATAAAACTTGGTCTCAAAACTGGGTCGCTTAAAGGTACAGTAGTCCACAGGGAGACAATTATTTCCAGTAAGAAGTGACAATGCATGGCTTGGATGGACAGTCCGAAGTCGGAGATTTTTAAGCTTAGTTTTTACAATCTTTTCATATAAGCTTTGACCCAACCAAGTGGATGTGATTTTGTGTGAATGCTGCAGTGATGACTGCTTAAAAACAAATTATGGCCATGCAAACAGTTAATGATTACCTAAGGATGAATACAACTTGACAGAACTGTATGATTGTAGTAGTTATACAAAGGTGGCCTTGCTCTAGATAAAACTTGGTCTCAGAACTGGGTCGCTTAAAGGAACAGTAGTCCACAGGGAGATAATTAGTTCCAGTAAGAAGTGATGATGCATGTTTGTTTGGCTTGGATGGACAGCTCAGAAGTCTAAGATGATTAAGCCTGATTTTAACAATCTTTTCATATTAGCTCTGATCCAACCAGGTGGATGTGATTTAGTGTGATGACTGCTTAAAAACAAATTATGGCCACGCAAACAATTAATGATTACCTAAGGGTGAATACAACTTGACAGAAATGTATGATTAAAGCAGTCAATGAAACATGGACCTTGCCCTAGATAAAACTTGGTCTCTTTGCAGATTTGTTAGGATAGGATGGACTGTAAGATGTCGGAGATAATTAAGCTTAGTTTTTACAATCTTTTCATCTTGGCTCTGACCCAACCAAGTGGATGTGATTCAGTTTGATGACTTCTTAAAACAAATTATGGCCACGCAAACAATTAATGATTACCTAAGGGTGAATACAACTTGACAGAACTGTATGATTGAAGCAGTCAATGAAACCTGGACCTTGTTCTAGATAAAACTCGGCCTCTTTGCAGATTTGTTAAGAAAGGATGGACTGTAATAAGTCGGAGATGATTGAGCTTAGTTTTAACAATCTTTTCATCTTAGCTCTGATCCAACCAGGTGGATTCGATTTAGCGTGAATGCTGCTGTAATGTACTCTCCAAGCAGAGCATGGGTTTCGGCTGGTTTTTGACGTGTTTTTAGGCGTTTTTGTCGGGCTTTCTGCTTTGTCATCTTTTTTGGGGGGGGTTGGCTAGACAAAAAAAAGATGACAAAGTAGAAAGCCCGACAAAAACGCCTAAAAACACGTCAAAAACCAGCCGAAACCCATGCTCTGCTTGGAGAGTAGCTGTAATGACTACTTAAAACAAATTAAGGCCAGATTAAAGGGGACAGTGCAGTTCCAGTACGTCAATGTGGGGGCTACACGGATTGGTCTAAATGGTGGCCTGTCATTTTGCATTCAACGTAAACCTTGCGAGACACACTGACTCTGCTACTTATGTCCATATGTGTTATTGCTAGTAGAGCAAAATCCAGCACAAATGTTAAACACTTATGATCAACGCAAGAATTTTCAAACCACTCAAAAATAAATCAAATAGATGAATGAATGAATGAATGGAACCGGTTTTTACTGTCCTTAACATTGTGTTTTCTATCAATACAGGTCACTTGTGTTCAAAACTGAATATTATCATTACGTATAAGAAAAGAAAAACTAACCCTACCAATGAGTGGCACAGTCCGTGACGTAGGCGGCATCCACTCCGACACCATCAGCAGGAACACTGAGTACGAGAGCAGGATGGTGATGCCCAGCCCGACTCGTTCCCCGGAGTCGGACGGCAGGTAGAACCCGAAGATGGCCAGGACCGACAGCAGGGCGCAGGGGGCCAGCAGGTTGGTGACGTAGAACAGGGACCGTCTCTGGATCTGGATCACATACGTCACTTCCGGGTAGTGTTCTGGACAACACTCGTACACTGAAAGGGATGAAAATAATGCACATTATAAAGAAGAAAAGCTTCAATGATTCATAAAGAGTTATCTATTGAATCAGATGCTAACGTGGAACTATACATAAGAGTAGACATTTGCGATCATTTTTATATATATATTTGTCGGGACACACAGACAGGGCTGCTCAACTAGTCTTTGACTGTTACAAAGGGCTAGCTCTGCTGACAAAACAAAGACAATGCATATGGAATTGAGGTTTTTATATGGTAAGAATAGCATCAATAGCAATATTTCAAGTACATAGGCTTAAGACTTTTACATATATTTAATTCTTGTTTGTGCATCGAAGGAAAAAAAGGGCAACGATGTTTTGTATTGTCATTGTAAAATACCTTTCTGGACAATACAAATCTTTTCAGCTTAACATTAATTTAGCTGAAGGAGATTACTCTCAATGAAGTATATTCTAATAAAGCAATGTTGCCCAGTTTTGAGCTCTTAATTAAGTACAGAAATCCCAATTGCCTGAAGTTCTTAGCACTTTGGTCTCTTACCTTGATCATGTTTCTCCACGTGAATCTCCACCAGTTTCCACTCGTCATTGTCCACATAGTAAGACTTACTGGGCGGAACCTGTTATAAAACAATTAAAAGCCCATGACATTCTAAAGGCTAGGAGTATTGAGAATAGTGTTTCCAGTGCTAACTCTTTGGTAGTTGGGTAGCCCTGGCTTTTTACTTTTTTACAGCAAAAATAAACAAATCAAATCAAATCTAAGGCTAGGAGCCTGAGAATATAAAGGTGCAACAATGAAAATGTTGCAACAACGATTCATTTGAATGAACTATATGAAAGAAACCGAATGGAATGTATGATTACATAAGATAAATATCATCAGTTTTGATACGGCTGTCGTATTTACTGTGGTACATTTATAATTTGTTTGTGTATTCAAGAAAACACTTAAAGTTGCTCTAGAAATTGGCTGTGTAATTAGTATTGATGTATAAGACAGAGAACACTTAGTGTCTTGGTACAAACCTCTTCATGTGTTAAATTGATCTCGTTCCCGCTGTACGTCCATGACGCAAAGGTCAAAGTGCAGTTCTGTTCGTCGAACGGGAAGTAATACGTGTTGATGTGGCACGAACTCTTGTACATCCGGGTCACCAGCCACGTGACCTGTCCGTCATGGCTGACGATGACGTTTGTTTCCGGCTGGTCATGATTCTTGCCAGCACTATGAAAACACACACAAAAAAATCACATATAAACGGAAAATGATTTAAGACCAACAAAACAACAATGATCTCCAAGCACCATAAAATCCATAAAACAGGATCCAATGTCTTTGAACTTCACTTTTACACTAAGATATGCAATGTTAAGACTCTGCCATACTCCGTTTATGCCAGGAGTGTAATATGTACAAGTACACAGAACATATTCAACAGGGTCCTTGAACCACAAATCCACGTTGTCTCGAATGAGACTCTTGAAAGGTAACACGATTTTCTGACGATAAAGGAAAAGGAAATAATGTAATAGAAAAAAAAATCATTTCGGTACAAGAAGCCTTCTACATAAAGGTGAAGAAGAACCACATCAAACAGTTCGAGAAACCGTCATCTCTGTCAGATCTTCCCACACGAATTTCAGAATCCTGGGAGTTTGATTACGCCAACAGCCAACAACGTTACGTGGGAAGTTCCTACGGGGGTGGGGGTCATTAGAATTCACACACAGAGACTGATAGAGAAAGAAATGCCATTACGCTTCAACAAATGTATAAAATAGATTTTGAATTAGTTAATCAGGGAATTCAATTTTAGATGAAACATTCAAACCTAATACAACTTGCAGAAAATCTAGACTCAAATACAGCTTTTTAAAGTTCCTTTTGGCCACACTATTGAGTTTGAAAGGCATGCTGGAATAGCATACATATTCTACTTTTGTCCACTGATTAGGTCCCAGCGACAACAAATCTAGATCATTATAAGACAGGAAAACGTACAGAATATGCTAAATTTGATCACGGCCCTTGTATGATGCCGTAAAAATGTAATGAAATGTTTCTAAAAGAGAGAAGATAAGGAATAAAATCACCAGAACCCATGAAAACCCAGGGGATTCGTTAGAAGTGAATGGTAAGTTCACCTGTTTGTAAGCACGATGTCCGGAACCCAGACTGCCGAGTACGGGATGTTGATGAAAGTCATCCCGTCATAATCACCAGGGTCCCATTTCAAGTCGTCATCCTTCCAGTACTAATAATTAAAAAAACAAATGTTACAACGGTAAAAACATACATTTTTTGGACGATTGCAGTATGTTTTCAGTACGTTACACCGTGTAGAATGAGCAAAATACCAGTGTGAGAAATAAAGGAGGGCCATGATGGCTGAAGAACAAAAATTCGTGGAACAGATAATTAGCATATTGTTCTTTTCAATGTGTTTTTTTATAAAACCTTTAAGTCGCACTTGCAAAATGTAATTTTCTTTCGAATCGACATAATTCTTAGTTAAAAGTTTCGATTCTTAAAAAGTCCAGTCACTTAAACGTGTTTTTTTATATGGTTAAAGGGACTCTTCTTGTACATTCAAACCACACTGTGGAAGAGGCCAAATAAGCAAAATTATCTACATCATGTTTGGGCTGGATGTTGTGTCATCGCATTTGTTGGAATGTTCAGACGTTCCGTCTACAGCGAAATCACTCAGTCATGATGAGAGCCAGCAAGCGTGTCTGGATGTCAATCCAAAGATCAGACTAGGAGATGACTTCTTATCACAACCACCACACATACAAACATCAACAGCAAAGTTTCATGTTTCATTTGAAGTGCTGCAGAAGTGCATTGGATTATATTGTAATATACGGTGCTAAGATAAACAATTGTACATAGTTTGCACTTTGATGCACCGTTAGCTGTGCCTGACATATGTAGAGAAGAAGTTTTTTTGTTTCACAGATGGACGGATATCCAAGGATCCACTACGTGTAAGAGCCAAGGGTGATGGTCCATTAAGGCTTCTTTATACTTAGATCATGGTTCTTAGTTCCTAGCCTCTAAAGGCTCCAGAGGTGGCTTGAATGAGTAGAAATTGGCCAAATAGACAGAGAAACATGAAAGAGGAGTTAGTCTGCTATAGGGGTACAGTTTGCCGCTCAAGGATGGCATATCGGACCCTCTCTCCGTAACCGAATTACTTATACTATTCACTCTATATGTCTACTATTTTTCCAGCCATCCGTAGGGGTCTGGTAGAGGGTACACACTTCTTGGGCTAAGCTCAGCTGCTAATATGGTAGTTATCTCCTGACAGGGAACATGCACAGTCGTACAGCACTTAGGTTACGTTTAAGGGTGGCCATATACTACCAGATGGGACGGAATGGCCCAAGTATTATATAAGATTACTAAATGCTGGTAGCTTGAAACCGTCACCTGTCACTGCCCGAAGTCACTTAAATGACGGGATAATAATCCAGTAATTTTTTCTATGCCGAGACCCTGGTTCTTAGATCAGCAGTAAATCTGGCAGTGATCACATGACAGAACGCTGTCGTACAGCACTTAGATGGACGTTTAAGGTGGGCCGATTACTATACCCGGCGGGACTGAATCGCCCAAGTAAAGATTACAAATGCTGATAGCAAAGAACTAGAGCCTGACGTTCCGTTACGTATCTCTGCGAAATGTCTCTGAACCCAAGGAATGATTTCCATTTAGATTTATTTACGCTTCAGCCCCGGTTATCAGCTTACAGCTGGGATGACAGGTAGGTCATGGCACTGTCACATGGCATAAGGGTGTACTGAGTATTACCCGGTAGGACTAGATCGTAAAAGTATCAGATAAATGTACTGATAATGCTAGGGTTGAATTTCTAGTCCGGGTCCTGACCGGACAGCCTCAGAAATCGAAAACTTTGGATTCAAGGACAAGAAAAACGTAAAAAAAGTACCCAAATTATTCAATAGCATAATTTTTGTACACATCCAATAATATCAGTTCAGTATATTGTTTCCGTAAACAGCCAGCCTGGGCCCCGGTTAAGAAATGTATCCCTAACGCTAAGGTCACAAATCCCAACTCGGGGCCCGGCCAGGTAGTTTGCGGAAACAAAAAGTATTATTTAAAAGACAAAAAAACAAAGCAAACGATGCAAAAATCAGACAAGAGCACTATCCTTGTATAATCTTAACATGAATTGTTTGATCTTTCATAAACGCAAACAGCCCGAAAAAATTGACCGTAACATAACCATAATGAAAGTGCCGAAGCCTGATGTTCCGTTACCTGTCTCTGCCAGATGTCACTGGTGAGGATTTGGTTCTTCTCGTCCTGGGCGGCAAGATGAAAGAAAATTTGCCCTTACAATTACACTAAAACTTTTTTTTTATGAAAAGATTTTGAGACTGTATATGCAAGACAAAACTAAAAGTATACTATATTTCAAGGTTTGGTTGGGTGCTAAGCCAGATTCGTCTTCAATATATTCTCATATCGTTACTATTTTCTTTACAATCATAGTCAAATGACAGATCACAATAGAGTATTTTAAATAAAAAGAAATAGTTTCTAACATCCATTCCATGCATTGTATAGTAGTGCTTAGCTAATTCAAGAAAGTGTGTCATGATATTGTTTTTATCATTTTAGTTTTAGGCAACGCACAATAACTAATATTTCTATCATAGAATTCGCTATTGGTAAAATGTTACCTAGCATATGGTTGTGTTCAAATTTCCAAAGTAAAACTATGATAACAGGAGCATGCCTGTACCTACCAGGTCTATAATTTGCCTGAAGTCCACTCCCAGTTTGAGAGGTGTCGGGTGTGAGTAGTTGGCGACAGGTCGGATCCCCCTCTGGTAGTTCTCCATCAGCTCCTTCATAAGCTTCTTCCCCTCAAACAACGGCTCCACTTGGTGAACTATTCCAAAGCAGAATTACGAAAAACAATTTTCGTTTTAGTTTTTTTTTTAACGTTGTACTAAAGCCGGCGTCACAATTCATGCGAGCGTTGGCCGAATTTGTAGATCACCCGAAGCTCGCCGAATTTCAAAATCGCCCGAGCGTCGACCGTATTTTTCAATGAAAATCTCGGACGACGTCCGTCGAACACAAAAAAACTAAAAATCCCCCATGGGATGGTACCATCTCTTGGACATGGACGAATTCACTATCGACTAACTTGGTAAAAGGCCAATATTTGGATCAACTTTTCTTTCTAAAAATCGCCCGAAGCCCGCGTAATCGACAGGACGTCGGCCGTGCTTCGGTCGAAAATGCACATTTGAAGGTCACCAACACGTCGGCCGAGCTGATTTTTCTTATTTGTGACGGGGGCTTAAAGACAGACATATGGAAAAAAAAAATTGACCAAAAATTGAGTTAAAGGAATATACAAAAAAATCCTGACTCGAAGAATCAGGAATCAACAACTGGAAAAAACAACATTTTAATTTGTTTTGATGAGCCGTATAGATAACTTATATCTAATTTAGTTGGAAACACTAAAACTTCCGCCGGTTCCACTGTAATGAAATAATTTTAGAAGTAATGAAAAAGTTAAGAAAATTCATTGTATTGGGCTGTCTTAAAGATTTCTTACATTTCCCTGTCTGCTGTCAATTGTCATGCCGCAAGCGAACTGATCTCTTTGACATTCAACCCATCTTCTAGCGCCAGCAAAGGTCATAGACTGACAAGTCAGGAATTACGTTTAATCTTATTTATCACATAACGCAATTTGGTAGAGCTGGTAGCAAAGGTGAGGCAATGAGAGACAGCTACAGCCACATAGGTGCCATAAAGAGTGGACATTGCATAGAAAAATGCTGACTGTATGACTTTTCAAGCACGTACTACATATATATTACCTGTTAATGTACGGAATCATCAAAATTTCGCAAAAGTTGGTTGGAAGGAATATAAAGGTGATGTGAGTTTGAAATATTCGGTATGAATGTGATACATTAACCCTCGTAGTCTGCTGTGGATCATTTTTATCTCGTAAGTGGACCGATCTATCGTCTGCAAATGTCCTAAATTGGCAAGTCAAGAACGACATTATTTTACTTATTGCAATTTTAATTTTAAAAGTACTACTGGTAACAATGGTGAAGCGATGAAAGACACGGAGAGACACGTAACCTCCAATATTAACGAACATTGCATAGAAAAAATGCTGAATGCTGGGTTCTTGGCCGAAGTAGTTACGCTACACGACCCCACAAAGATACGGGAGATATAGGAAAATAAGAAAGAATATAGTAAGAGCTGATGTGTTTTCCGGCCTGAGTGGGATATTCTAATTTACGACGTAAGTCTGCTAGGATCATTGTCATGTCGTGAGTAGACTGATCTATACGGCATTCAACCCAGATCCTAAATTAAAAAGTGAAAATTTACATAATTTCATTTATTGCTTGACGCAATTTGGTACAACTGGTAACAAAGGTAAAGAAAGAGGAGACACCAAGAGTAAGTACAAAGGTGCGGTGCCAAAATGAAAGAACATTGCATACTAGGAACATGCTAAATGCATAACTCTCCCATATGAGGACCCATTACAGCTATATATGGATGTGCGGAGTCACCAAACTTTAGAAGGGGGGGGGGGGGGGGGGTGAGTGGAATATCTGAAGGTGTATATAGAGGTGATGCGCGTCATGAATATTCTGTATGAGTCTTAGATTTTTATCTACGTAGTTAGTCTGCTGCAGATCATTCTTATCTCGTAAGTGCGCGTGGACCGAGCTTTTTGACATTCAACCCAGTTTCGTAAGTCTGCAGGGTCCTAAATTGACAAGTCAAGAATGACACCATTTCATTTATCGCAATTTAGTACTACTGGTAACATGGTTACGAAGCGAAGAGAGCTAGAGTCACCGACATTTTTAACTTTTAACCCAGTTCCTAGCGTCTGAAAAGGTTTTAAATTGAGAACTCAAGAACGACAATATTTCATATATTGCATTTTAGTACTACTGGTAACAAGGATAAAGTAAGCGAAGACAACTAGAGTCACCGAGCTTTTTGACATTCAGCCCAGTTTCTATCGTCTGCAAAGGTTCTTAATTGACAAATTAAGAATGACATTATTTCATTTATCGCAATTAAGCACTACTGGTATGCTCTATCTAATTTTTCTTGCTGCACATTATCTTGATACTGTGAGTGGACCAAAGTGTTTGACATTCAACCCAGTTTCTTGGGTCTGCAAAAATCGTTAATTGGCAAGTCAGGAATGACGTGATTATTTCATTTATCACTTTACGCAATTTGGTACTACTGGTAGCAAAGGTGAAGCAGGAGCAGACAGCAATTAAAGGCGCAAGATAAACGAATATTGCATACTAGGAGCATGCTTAATGTACGAATTCCCCATATAAGCACCTACTACAGTTTTATGCAGCTGTACGTAGTCATAAAACATTACAAGGGGAGATGTTTAGGAGAGGCAAGTCGCCTCACAAAGGGGTAAAGATACAAGGGAACATGCATCTTATTTTGAAGTCAAGCGCACGCTACAGATCTATCACTATCAATTGATATTATACTTTTTTTAGTTCAATTTATGCCACTGGACACGTCTGCAATATTAGAAATAATTTTTCTGAGATCTATGAATATCCAGATATTTATACATTGATCATAAGATATGTTACCAAAAATGATGTCTTACCATAAATGGTGATGAGCCCTAGACTGAAGACCAGGCGACCCACACAGGCGAACATCTGGGCCCTGTGACGTTACAGCTTCCCTCGACCGGTGCTTAACGTCTCTGCTCACTCTTTAGTCGTCACCGCTGCACATCCTGAAGCACGGAGGGCAAAGATGATAAGATAAAATACTGCGCAATAAGTCTCTGCTAAGACGGTCGTGATCGCTCACAGCACTGCGCGTTGCCAACTGCAGGAAGTAGAACCAATTCGTAATGATCTTAGAAAAGGCAATGAGATATTGCTTCTCATAATTGTCATTGATGGCATTAAAGGAACTATCTTATGGAGCAATTTAATAGCTTCCGTATCTTAGATTAAGATTCGCATTTATTCATTAGAAATAATTGCGGCAACCTCTTAATGTTTGATTTACATACAAAATTGTAACTCAACAAAATTCCTTGCTTGATCCTTATCTATTGCTGTAGGCTGTGATAATGAGGTGTAATGTATGTATACACATTGTTTTATTTAAGTGGAATATATGTCTGTGTTATTTAATCCGTGTAAGGGGACATGTGGAATAACCTTGAAACTTTTCACCATTACTACGAAATGTGCAATATTGTGAGTCGTGAAAGCTTTTACCTTGTTATCCGCACATTGAATGTAACTCAGTATCTCACTGCGAAGTTCAATAACTAAATCTTGAATCTTGAATATAACAGGTATTTGTTCACGGTATCGCGTGGTTTGATTGATCAATACTGATTAACTAGAGAAACAATCACACGCAGTGTTTATGGAAGTAAAATTTGCCGCAGGTTGCGGACATACGTTGAACAACTGTAAACACGTTTGAAAACATCACATTTTAGTAATCTTTTTGGAAACAAAGAAAAGAAAACTTAGCTGTGGTTTAGGAAAAAGTCATTATACTAAAAATGCATGATTTTCAAGAAATTTTCTTCATTCATTTACTTGAATGCTCTTAAAAAGTTTGCATTCATTCAGCTCCCAAGTTTTCGCCTATTAGAAGCACAACAGCAGACATCTCTGATATCCACGGTGACGTTCACGAAGTTATTATCTTTGAAATGAATATCGAGTAATTCCGAGATTTCCTCTATCGATTTTTCTTTGAAAGAGAGGCGGAATTAATGATAAGGTCACCTTCGCACTGTGACCTCTGGCGATGTGAGACACGAAGTTGATTAATGGGCTGCCAATAACTCCAGCTGACATTGAGTTCTAGTCTCCAAGCAGATGGAACGGTTGCAAAAACCGTATCCAACTCGGGTTGCAATAAATACTCCGTTCGCCAGTTGGTCTTTGCAACCGTTAGATCTGCTTGGAGATTAGTTGAGTTCCAGAAAGGACAGTCATGATAGAAATGTTCTTAGACGAAGATTGACATTGGAACAGTTTATAGGTATCCACGTTTGTGACAGAATACTACTGATAAGTGAAATGTTTTTTTAGTAATACGAACGATATTCAGGTTTTAAAAATTCAACATGATGTCGCTTCTTATTTACCGATAATTGCAACACCAATTTGGAATATACATGAATGAAAAAAGGAGTAAAGTAAGGACTTATTTGTAAAAATTTCCTACGAGCTAAGCCCCGACCCACATATAGTTTAAATGCATTGATACTTCTAGAAATCTAAAAAAAATTAAAGAAAGAAAGAAAGAAAGGGAGGAAGGAAGGAAGGAATAGATATGAATATATGAATTAATCTTAGGATTCAATCCAGCTGTACATTTTCCACGGCTATTTAAATCTACAGATTGATACAAAGAAAATTAGTAATCCGAATAATACGAGCAGTCACAGTGCATAGTCAGAGTATTACAGAGAGAAAGCAAAATGTACGTACTAACCCGCATAATGATCTGGTTTGAAAAGCCATGCGAAACAGCAGTTGACCATACATCATCTGCAATGATTATAATGATCATCGTTCTATATATAAGTCAGGAAGCAGGGTTCAGGATGTAGAGATGAAAGTACTATGATCAAAGCCGTCAGTCGTGATAACAGATCAGATGAAAATGATCACTCATCATATTCAACGTAACGTCAGAAAAAAATTGTTTTTTGTTGCTTGGGGGATGGGGGCTGATTGGACATTAGAGCGGTAGACCGGATACATGTTGACTTTTATCCGTTTGCAAATTTGCAAAACTGTCATGTTTGATCCAGGATCAGCCTACACAGTCACATGGAAACGCCTGGTTAGGGGAGCTGGGGGGCAGCACGCCAAGGGTCCATTGGGTTACGGTAAACAATCAAACCATGCAGGAAGTTGCCAACATTTGATCCACATGGCAACGGGCTGCCTGCCATCCTTTGAACAGAAGTATCAAGGATGCAATTAAAGGGATTGAGCTCTTATCTCCAGGCAGTTTTCTTCTTACGCTTAAGTACACGGTTCTTCGTAATCGGTGGATTTAAGAAATCATAGAGACTTCTTTAAATGTCTTATTCTATTAATCACATTTATAATAACCATGAAGTTTGTATTCCATTTTCTTCCGCTGCTTGCCTCCTAGATCTTCAGCCGGCGATGTCACGTTTCATGTTTAATAGCGCTGCGCTACACGATAGGACCGGGCGGATGGAAACGACATCCAGAAGTTTGAAGGCGTGAGTGATTAGCATAAGTGGTCAGGTTTTTTTCTTCCTGCTTCCATGGAGGTGGCGTATAATAAGCTCTCGTGGGAAATTTTCCGTGTTTAGTTGTTGATAGTCCTACAAATCGGTATGTAGGTTCGCAACTGGAAGGCTCGACCAAGGACATGAAGATTTCTTTATGTATTGCCAGATATTAGACTTGCTTTGTGCAAGGCCAGTTGTGGGAGTTACCATGCAACAATTTGCTAGTCTGTGGCAGAACAAACTCAGATATTAGATACTAACTGTGTGGTAACATTTTGCTTTGGTGGAAAGAACAGAAATTCACACACTCCTGTCCCGTGCCAGTTGACGCCTGGAACATAGGGATAGAGTGACCAGGACTTTCCGCCATCAAATCAATTTGAAATCCACTTTTTAAGGTATTGTCTTAGGGTAGCTGAGGAATTTTGGGATGTTTTGAAAAAACCCTTTCTTAAGCTTTATAAACCTTCCTCAACCTTAATTTTTTAAAGGTAGTACCTTATAGGAAGGTTATGATTTATGCAAATCATTGTGATGTCATAACTACGTCATTAAGATTTATAAGGCCATGCCCCTTTTTTTTAGAAAAAAAACGCTCTCCTTGGCTTGTGTTAATTCATTAAGTTATATTGATTAAAGAATGACGCGTGGCTGCGCGAATACCTTGAAATATAGATTTTTAGCGAATTTTTTTGTTTGATAACAAAAAAATTCGCCAAAAATCGATATTTCAAAATAGTCGCGTTGACACGCATCATTCTTTTAGTATTACTATCATGTACATTCCTAAAAAAAAGGGCGTGGCCTTATAAATCTTGATGACGTAATCATGACATCATAATAATCTGCATAAATTATCACCTTGCTTTAAGGTACTTCCTGAAAAAAAATTAAGGTTGAGGAAGGTTTATAAAGCTTGAGAAAGGGTTCCTTTAAAAACATCCCAAAATTCCTCAGCCACCCTTAGACAATACCTTAAGTTAAAAACGACTTGAGAAAACCTGAAAGATGATCTTTGACTATCATTTTGTTGGCCTGTGTCTGTTTTTTTCTTGCCCTTTCGTTTCTCGTGACCTCTGGTTATGACATAGACTTCATGGAAAAACACAACCAAGGCAGTATCTTTACTCTGATAGTGGAGTCAAACGACATTTGAAGCCAACTTATGTGTAAAATCCCCTAAGTCTTTACTTACGGGATTTGCACGAGTCTTTGATATCAAATGTAGGCGAATTAGAAACTTTTCTTTCTGGAAGATTTGATGAGACAGTCAAAGGCCTTGAAAGAAAGAGTAAATGTGCAAGATGAAAGACTCTTCAATGATTATACAGAGACCTTTGATGTTCAATGTGAGCTGATGTTTTCAGAATTCAATCAATTCTTCGCCAAAATGTCTAGACAGATTTTTGTTGCATTAATTGATTCCAGGGAAATTTTCAATGTCAATGAGTGTGATGGATGATCTTTTGAAGAACTTTCTCTTTTGTTTCAGACAGAATCATCATTAAGAGGAGCGATATCATGAAGCGACCCAAGTTTTTGCCTAAAAGTCTGGCTGAAAGTGTTTGGTGGATATATTTCCCGGGTGTGAAGTCGTGAAACCGACCGATATATTTATTTATTTTATTTGTAAATCTTAAGGGCGGTCCCTTCAGTTGACTGAGTAACTGACCAATGTTTATTGGTCTGACTGTTCAGGACCCACAGCCAGTGCAGCCCAACTAGCTTGTGACTGTTAGAAAGGAATGCCCTGCTGACAAAGACAATACAATTAATTTGAGTTATTTTTCGTCTCTGGATAGCTCTTGGAGTACTAAGAATAGAGGTAGACATGAGGCAAAAACCATGAAGGCCATTGCGTAAAAAAAAAGACACCATGTTCAAACTACAGCTAGATTTGCTGATATACTAACGTTATTCGCCTAGTCTTGCTCATGAATACATGTCAGAGCAACCATATTCGTTCCAAACTCTCCCAAACGACCTTATCTCAGTAGACGTACCTTTCTAACATTTCCCTAGTGGCGCCAACCGTCCAGGGTCAAAACGAACGTCGCACTGTCCATATGTTAGACGCCCAATGTCGAATACACCACTATTCTAACGTTTAATATAGTGCATTATTGAGCAAAATGCGAAACAAGTTGAAACTAAATTAAATGAAAACATAAAGTTACAATTGAAGAGGGTTGTTCCATCGACAACTGGCTCGTGCAATTATTGTAGACGCAACGCAACGCAACGGAATACGATACAAAGTGATATGAATGCGACACGACGTGGTATTTTGCCCCATGTCGGGACAGCATGAATGCAAGTAGCATTGTAGCACTGATATTTTAGAAGGCAGAAAAACGAGCCTATTTGATATCAACACCAAAGATTCTCCATGACAAGATATACAAAGCAACTGGACAGATTACCCTAAGAGTCTGACTCAATCTCGTCGGGCTGATACCATAGAGATCTGAAAATGGTATCAAGATCAGATATACTGCAGTTGCAAAAAATGTACTTACAACACAAAGCATACCGAGGAACTTGACGGAATCTCACAAGAGTCAGACGTTTCAGATAACATCCACCGCCTTTCATCCGTGACCAAAATGTAACCTTTGTCGATGTGATGTGATTCTTCCTTGTTGTAAAACCAAGACTAATGTAACCGATATTTGAACTTCAGGAGGGTTCTATTGACAACTGCCTAAAGCATTCATTCTGGTTAAACAGATCGCAACAACACTTAATGCAAGTGCAACTAGGAATAACATTGACAACCATCTTTAAGTAATTACCCAGATCCTTCTGCAGAGTATATATTACAGGAATAGAACATGCTGGTCATAAGCAGAACAGAATCACGGCGATGATGTGTACACAAAGGAAGCTTTGAAATCAACGCCATAATTGAGATCAATGTCGTACCCATTGCGGCAAAGTGTTTAACCAATCAATTGAAAGTCAAGACGTAATTGACGCACCCCCCCTATAGACACACAACCTTCAACCATGTCAACGACACCAGAACATAAATGAAATATGATGCTGCGCACATACGAGTAATTAACGAAACAGACCATACCTCTTTGCTTGCCATGAAATCAAGCAGCATTTTTAATGACGCATCTAACCTTCAGCTCCGGTGTCGCGTCCAAATCGTTCACCCACCAAATCCGCGTATCCAGTGTTGCGTCCGCTGTGGTCAACCACGTTAATCTGCAGTTCCGGTTGGGGCTGAACAGCGTTAAACGATTGATAGAGTGAATATCAACCTACAACACCGCCTGAAGGCTCTTCTTCCACACCATTTGGCCACGTCTCAACATGTACATCATATTAAACCTCCTAACCTTTAGCTGGCTGGAGCTGTCTCCATTACCCGTGAAGCCAACGGCTTTGCGGTCCTGGCAAATGTCCAGGGTTACTGCCTTAGCAGAACGCGTGATGCTTTAGTGATTTTTTTTCTGCAGGGAGGGACCATGGTGGTCTTTGAGCTTACAACTAATATGAACAAGGTTACGTGCCCATCAGTGCAATTACATCGGAAGGTTGTTACCTATGGCTACGTCTGTTAAAATCATAGTCGAATACTAGGGCATTAAAGCTTCAGTTTAGAACCAATTTGACAATTTGAGGATACGGAGTCGGGGTCCTTTCGTCTGGTTTACTAGTCTATTATATGGCTGATGCCTGTAATTTAACAAGTCACGACGGCCGTGTTCCACCACAACAAAGCAACTAGCAAGCTGCATCATTCCTCAGACGAGTAACCCCAGTAAATTTCATTTCAAAAGATTTATGCGTTTAAAAAATGTGCAGGTTAGTAAATTATAAAATATAAAAAACGACGTGCCTTGGTTGGCAGGATAATGGCCATTGTGACCTGGCACACGGACAGGTTTGGATACGACACGACCTGCATTTCCATTAACAAGTTTTATTATTATTATGGTGATAGACCTGGGGTACTGGAAACAGGAATCCAGAGGATTATATTATGAATCTAGAATTACTCTTCATTCAGGTTTGTAAAATATGACATATCATAGACGACGTGCCTTGGTTAGCAGGAGTTGGCAGACGGACAGATGCATTTCCATTAACAGTTTTTTTGTGGTGATAGACTTGGGGCACTGCAAGGGGCATTGTGTCTAGCACAAAATATGTTTTATTCAAAGTAAGTAGTGTTGAGGAGATTAGACTATAGAAACGACATACTTTAAGATTAGCTGAACATTTTGCTGTAACGGCAAGACAGGTTAAAGTAGCATTTGATGCAATGAATTTCTAAGATGGCATAGAAATTTGTAAACTAGGCGTCGAATAGCCAGGTGACAAGGGCTAGAGGAAATGAGATCTAGAGGTCACGGTTCGATTCCTGGCGTCCCTGGCTAGACGTTGTGCCCTTGGGGAAGGCACAACCTTCCTAACTCCGCCCAGGTGTTGATTGAGCACCTGACTTCGGTTGGGGAGGTAAAAGGCAGTAGAACAAAATGGGATGGGTTCTGCCTTTCATGTCCATCCAGAGACACATTGCTAGTGGAAAACAACCCACTGCCCACACGGCCGCGGGGGTGCCAGTAACTTTACCTGTCATTCTTTCTTATGATTTTTACAGTTTTCTTTTATTCCGTTACCGCGATTACAAACCGACTACTTCCTAAGACCGATATTATAAAAGCTATCTTATATTATAGTAAAAAAACTGATGGCAGAGATGCGCGTCCTGCCTGTGGTGTTGCTGCATTATACCGAAAAAAAGTAAGTTAAGTATGTGACCGGTCAATGGACGAAATCAACAAGTCAAAAACGTTGGCATAATCAAATCCTAGAAACAGAAGGACTCTTATTTCATCATGTTTCACTTACACGTTTGGTCGTTATGAACTCATATTACTTTACAATTTATTGTGTGACTAAAATGACCTGACCTAGGCGTAATAAACAGCTGAAACGAATTTTAGACTTAACTGAGCAGACATTGTTATATACATTATCAGTATCCCTCATAATGTGAAGCTAAACCTCCTTCTTTTGATATGGAAAATCACCATTTAATTTAGAATCGTATGGATTAAGTAGTTGAGCCCAACATGCAAGAGTTCGGAACTGACCTCACAGGGCAAAATTAACCCATTCTTTCAACAGTTTGTCATTAAGTTTGTATTTGATATCAGCATAATGAATAAGAAGTAATCTATCACAGGGGATGAGTGAAACTTTTGTTGTTTGTTCTCGACGGTGCGAAACGACACGTTGACGAAGTAATTCATCAATTTGATGGATCCGGGTGATTCAACGTTTGTCAATATCGTGTTCCATAAAAATTACTGTTCTTATAAGACGCTCTAAATTGTCGCTATGGAGCACTAGTGTAGGATTTTATCATATGGTATTGTCAACTGTTGCTTATTCTGTATATTCTAGTTTTAACTGAGTTTTAATCTCATGGTATAATGTATTACGATTTTAAGAAGCACATGTCATTATCAATTTTAAATGTATTGCAAACCACTATAGATAGTCAACATAATTAAGACATGGTGTCTGCGAAGTTGCACTTTAAGAATAAAGTTTTAAGTTTCAATATCTTCGTTTTTTTTACGATACGGTCATAAGATGTTTCATTTTTTGTTCATTGATAGAATCCTTACATATCTTCTTTTTTCTCAACACAACATCACATACGTTTGTGAAGGTTAGACATCCAGGTAAACGATATATAAAAAGAATTCAGACTCTACAACTGGATAAGGATTCGGAGATTCATTTCCGGACGTTTCGAGTGACATCCATCACTCTTCTTCAGCGTCACTAAAACAACATCAAATAACATAGCAAAATTTCACGTTGACTTTCAATGATGCTGAAGTCAAAAGAGTGAACTGACATCAGAAAGGATGTTTTCCTCACATGTATGACCATGTCTAACTGCACAATAAACGTTTGAATAGGGAATGATATTTGTGTGGTCTCTGCAAGCTAAATCTATTCCACTGGTCACACAAGCACCTTCTTAGGGGCACATTCTCATGTCCACTTCCTTTGTAACTGATCCCAGACCTTTCCCAGCCCAAGCCCTCTATGCCCCCTTGGTTCTGGGTCATTCTGGGTCATACCAGTATCTGATGTCGGGGTGACACCTATCATGGCAGTTTGTAATTGTTGTAAATGATATTCATTAGCGTTAAGGTTAATATATACATTTTAAAAACGAAGTTTGCCTATGATCAATACAATAACTGGGAGAATGGTCATTATTATGGAAGGAAACAGATAACAATTACGATTCTCTCTGCTCTGTTAAGTACAGCCCGCAATTACCCTATTAAATGTTGATTCGTCACATTTCATTCACAGCAAAGTGGTTATTTGGGACGATTGACAGCAATTGAGGCAACAAACTACTAGTTTATAGTGCATGATGATAACCCAAACATCAATGATTGGTAATTGCATAGTTCCTGTCTTTTCTTGTTTTACGTAATGGACTTAAACAGTTTTCTGTCATACCATGACAAAAATGGCTAATCATTTTATAAAGAGTCACTTAACTGGTAATGATTCTATGCATAGCTACTAGGCTCTCACATCATTGCAGAGTATCACAAAACTTCAAACTTTACAAACTAGGTCAAAAGATACTAAAGCGGAAGTTCTGCTGCAGTACCAAAGTTCACATACCCGGGGGCCTAAAATCGACCTTGAATTTCGGCTTCACACCACCCGCCCACATACCAAATATCATGATCGTAATCCATCAAGAGGTTCTTGAGTTATGCTGACTACAGTAGTGCGGAAACACAAACAGACAAACACACACGCAGACGTTCAGACACACGCACACACAGACACACCCACAATTATATCTCCATTTTTTATGGAGATAATAACTCGACAACACAGCAAATATGTCTCACCGAATTTCCAAGCGTCCGTGCTGTAGACTTCACCCGGTTCGACTGACTAATCACTTAAAGACACATGACCTTCCATACACGTTACGTCATCAAATGACCAAAGGTGCGGTAAGAAGTCGGTGCCGTCCCCCGTCCGTGTTGAGTGCCAGCCGGTGTGAGCTTAAGTGAATTCCTTTCCTTACTCCCTTCTTTATTACTACAGATTGTCTACTGGATTCTGCGCACGTCTTGGCTTCATTTTACGGCTACAAGACAGTCTTCAAGTTGATTAATGTGTTGTTAAGACGCCTCCCTGACTCCAAGTCGACCGTAAGAGGTAGGGCTGTCTGCTCCGACACACGTGTCTCTGTGAGTGATAGTCTTCAGGCAAGAAAGCCAGAAAGTCGATATGTCCAATTTTACAGCAAACAGTAGGGTGATAAATCAGGTGGCAAGTCACTGTCTTCGTGTTGCTTACTACACAAGTCACTGTCTTCGTGTTGCTTACTTTATTTTAGGCCCTGAAATGATTCACCTATATCAGAGGAAACAGCAAAATTGATTAGCTGTATGTAATACATATGTTTTATGATTCCATACCTGTTCCGATGTATGGGTGTAATGAAGCCAATTTTTCCTGTCTACAGACGACGAATGCGCACAGTCGAAACGTTAACGTTCAGTTTTGTTGAGAAAAAGAGAGCTCTTTGATAGTGTTGGAATTGTAATGGGACCTACAAGTCTACCGCCAAATCTTCCTGTACTGTTCAAAAGCACCTCCCAGCGGAAACAAGTAGTCTCTCAGACACTTTCAAATTTTTCACCTGGTGATTGAATTTTAGAACACTGACGTCATATAATACAATCATCTGGTGAAAAATTTGAAACACTGACGTCATATAATTCAATTATCAGGCGAGAAGGCGTCAGCACGGCATAAGTTACAAACTGTGGAAAATCTCAGAACTATGACGGACTTATGTGAAACAACTTGAAGTAAGAATTTGACTTTGGAATATATGAAGCATAGCATAGAAGGATTTTCAATTTTCTGTGTAGCTTTCCTTTAACACCCGCACAAGCATACAAAACAGAAGTGCACACAACACATATATGTATACACAAACCATTACAAGCACATGTGCAGCCACCTTCTCCCTCCGACTCTCATGATCACACACAACCCACCCCCTCAAAGTATCCAAAGTCTATCTGCTTTGTTGAAAAATATCCTACCTGAGATCGATTTGGTGACGACAAACGCTTTGAAATGTACCGACTACATAATGTTATCGGTAAGTTGGAACCTTGTCTGACCTTAGCCGAACAATGAAACAGCTACGCCGCCGAAATATGTGCTCATCACATGAATGTCTGAAAGTCGTAGGAAAAGTCAACAACACGGGTACAATGTGTAAAGAACCTGCTTCAATCAATGTTTGTTCTAGATACTACGAGCAGGCCGTGAGAATTGGTGGACCCTAGCCACGAGACTGTGTGTTTGACCTAATGGAAAGTTTCCCAAGTAACAGAGCAATTTTGATCGTGCAAGTTTCAGTGAGGTTAAGTTGAGGGGCACATTCAACCCGTAGTACATAAAACGCATAGCATGAAACTTCATCTGAGTTGGTGGAATGAATTTTGAAGACTGTTGCCGTGCAGTCAAAGCAAAATACCTTGTGCTGAAATTGTTTTATTCATTCTTGTTTTTCACACGGATATCGTTAAACATATAATAGAGACTGAAAATAGCGATCTTGTACATTGCTCACAATCTATCGTTATACAACAAATTATAGTTCACCACTTAACAGCTAGATTAGACTCCACAAAATTCCAAGGCAAAATGAACCTATTAAATCCAATAAGCTTTGTTTGATTGTTGCAAACACTGATTCCATTCCTATTTCAGAGTCCTTTTTCTCGCAGAGTGGGAAAGATGACATTCCTGGATTCCGTCACTAGTTTAACCGCACAATGTTCCGTTGTTGAAAAACTGGGGGCATACCTTACAGTTAAAATCATCGTCGTATGCCAACGCGTAGAAAGTTACAAGCAGAGCTACATAAACAATCGCACCCGCTGCAACAGCCCTGAGATTCCAGCTGCATCCTTGTTTTGCCCTAATGTCATAATAAGTCCAAAACATTTTGCCAACAGCAAAGAGAGGCTTTAGAAACATGATTGGCCATAGAACCCACGGGTTGTCTACTGTTACCGTGGCTATTTTGAATTGGCTGTTGACATGGGTTAGCAAGGTGGCTACGAAGACAGTGAGTAAGCCGACCAGATCGTTACACAAACTGTAGAGCAAGGCTTTCATGTCTTCTTGCGTGTTCTTTGAGGCGTATTCTCTGTAGTTCGTCACCCTTATGCAGTAATCTTTGTTGTTGCCATTTCCTTCGACGCCTTTTTCTTTGCTTCCTTTTTCGAAGTCGTCTTTTCTATTGCCCGCACTTTCTTGATTTTTTTCGCCACCCATGTCCATATAATCTCCCTGTAAGTTACTTCCATAGCAGCAGCAACGGTCTCCACAAGCGATGACGACAAGTTTTAAAGCAAGAAAGATGGGGCTGGCGTTGACGAATCCCTCATATTTGCACACATATTTCACAGCAGGGGCGAGCAGCAGAAACATGCAAGAAAGAATCAATCCGGCAAAGTAGCACCCATTGGTCAAGGCGCATTTCTGAATGTCGTCATAGTCCAGAAGCATCAGAAAAGCCATGACAAAGAAGACTACGCCAAAAATCCCAAACACCAAAGTCCATCGGTTTTTGCAAATAGTTGTACAACAGCAGGATTTCTGAGTAACTCTACCTGAGCCCTTGGTAGCGAAGCTGGCTCTCTCTTCGCGGAACGTGTCATTAGCTGTTGTTGTGACCATGTTGGATAGGCTGTCCTTTTCCAAGACCACTACCGTTTCTAAAGTCTCTAAATGTAGTACAGTCTTGTGTGTTGTGTGGGTTGGCAGCAAAATGGCGAAGTGAAGAATGTACTTCACCTTTGTACATAGCTGTTATTCATTAATCCGTCCATGGCTACCATTGGTCAGATTTACCAAACTATACCTTTTTAAAGAAGGAGCCTCGACGATAAAGCTTTTGTTTTATATTTCTTGTTTTCCTGTGTAATTAATTGTATCATAAACCAGATATCACAATGAAAAATAAATGAATCGAAGTTTATATAAGTGTGGCTGGACCACGTCCACGTACGCCAATGTGTGGCAATATTTTAACCGGAGTGCAAGTCAAGATTGCAATTACACATTACGGCAAATTTTAACTATGATAAATCAGTGGTATGTCATGGGGGGGTGGAATTGCTGGTGAATTAATTGGCTACATAATGCTTAAGCTATCGAATTTTTTAGTGGCTTTTCCGACCCCAATGTAATTTGCATTAACATTTGACCCTATTATAGTTTGCTAAAACGTAAAGGCTGCTTTTGAAACTTTTTGCAGACATGAGACGACAGTGTTATGTCGTCCTTTGATACAGATTGAACATCATCATCATGTCGAAAGGTGGTGTTGTGAATCTGCTTTGTTCAAATATGCCCTCTGTGGGATCGAGTTGGTGACGACAAACGCTTTGAAATGTACCGACTACATAATTTTATCGGTAAGTTGGAACATTGTCTGACCTTAGCCGAACAATGAAACAGCTACGCCGCCGAAATATGTGCTCATCACATGAATGTCTGAAAGTCGTAGGAAAAGTCAACAACACGGGCACAATGTGTAAATAACCTGCTTCGATCAATGTTTGCTCTAGATACTACGAGCAGGCCGTGAGAATCGGCTGACCTTAGCCTCCAGACTGTGTGTTTGATCTAATGGAAAGTTTCCCCGGCAAGTAACAGAGCAATTTTGATCGTGCAAGTTTCAGTGAGGTTAGATTGAGGGGCACATGCAACCCGTAGTACATAAATTATTGTAATAATCCTTATGCTGGTTTCAGACACAAAATGACAACCATACCGTTGTTTGATATGGATTATTTAATCATTCAATTCCGTTTATTACATACTTAGTGGGAGCCACATATATCATATACTCACTTCTTGCTATTAACACAATGATGCCACTGCAGCCACTAATTGGACATATTATTTTATATATCAAATGCAAAATTGTGAGATGCTGTGAATATAATGTAAAACAACATTACTAGATTTTGACGGTTACAATATCATTCCAATATATATTTTTGTTCATTCACCTCTCTTGAGTTGAGTTTATTGAGTTTATTGAGATGCCCTTTAGCTCCTCTAGGGGGCTAATCTTCCAGGGCTCATAAACACTACATGTCTACCACATTTTTCTATTCACATGCTAATGCTACTGTTGATAACCTCAAATTGTTCAGCATATTTTACAGAGCTTGTTGAAAACATATATCAAAGGAAGACAAACCGAGTCAAACCTCGTGTGAGCTTCATTGAAGCCGTTTATGAAATTGAAATCAAATAAAACTGTGCATGGACAAAGAATTTATTTCAACAATAGCAGTAAAGCGTATTTCTGTTACTCATAGCACTTTTTATCAAAACAGATGGCGTCCGCTTATGTCTCAATGTAAGATCATTCAACATCATTTTTGATAGTGTTCAACGTGACCAATATAAGACTTACATGTTCCTTGAAGCTGTTTTAAGTCCTGTTCTTTCTCTTGTTATAATGGAGTTCTTGTTGATCCAAAGTGAAGAGAAAATCACACTTTACACACATTTGTGTTGTTCCAGAATTGGGGACATTGACAGTCGAGTTGGTGTTTAAAGGTGTTATAATAGAATCCAACAAGACCTACAATATAAATCAGTCCGAGAATCATGAGACATATGAAGAACGGGCTGCAAGCTCGATTTGAACACATTCTATATGTGGATATGCTTATCATAAGAATTGACCACAAAGGGCGACCAATCATGAAGAACCAAAAAGCAAATGGGTGGTCTATCTTATATCCGACAATATTGACATGCCCGTTCACGTGGAGCAGGTAAGTTGCAGTCACTGTGAGGAGCCAACCTGGGATCAAGTCATTCAGCCAGCCAAAAAGCAGGGTACTTTTGGCCTCCAAGGGGCCTTCTCTGTATTCCTTCATCCTCTTGCAGCCTTTGTCACTAATTGGAAAGCAGCCAGAATTAAAGCATCGTTTGCAGCAGTCAGCTGCAGGATTGCAGCATCGTTTGCAGCAGTCAGGATTGCAGCAGTCCGGATTGCAGCAGTCAGGATTGCAGCATCGGTTGCAGCATTCTCCTCCTCTTCCTCCTTTACAGCATTCAGCGTCACGGATATCACGAAAACAGCAGGTCTGATCGTCGTAGCAATCAGAATCGCCTTGTTCTTCGCTGCATTGATAATTGCAGTATCCAATGCAGTATATGTACAAAAATGTGCAAGTCACCCAGAATGGGTGGGCGTTGAAAAGCGCTTTATATCCGATGCGAGGCAAAAGGCAAAAGGGTGCGCCAAAAAAGAAAACAGCAATAGAGATAATTCCTGCCCAGAACAGCCACTTGGTAAAGTTACAGGCCTCAATATCGTCAAGGTCACTGAACATGAGAAAACTCATGACCATCCCGACGACTCCAAAGATTGCAAAAAACAGCGACCACCAATTCTCACAGTTAGGGGTACAACAGCAGGCCTTCAAGGTTTGGCGACATGGACAGCATCCAGCACAACACTGGTATTCACTTTGTCCTTCATTCTGTCCTTTATCCTGGTCTTCATTCTGTCCTTCGTTCTCTTCTTCAATCTGGTCTCCATTTTGGTCTTCATTCTGGTCTCCATTTAGGTCGATGGTGTATGTGCTTTCATAGTCTGTTGCACTTGAAAGGCTGAGCGGGACCTTTTCATGGGTCTCTGGTTCAGCCATGTTAGTTGTCATCAAAAAGGCAGACTGTGCACTGTATGTTACCTTTATACATGCTGTGACGCATGGCTGTTATTTACCAAACAGGCAAACCGTCCGCGGCCTCTATTGGTCAGATTTGAAGAATAAGTGTCTGCGGCCTCCATTGGTCAGATTTACCGAACCGTACCTTTTACATTTACAGGTAGAGACAAGTGCAATATCACATAAAAACAAAAACAAATCATCTACATAGAAATTCTTAGACAAAAATGAATATCTTTTCACTTTGTATTCAATTGCATCATACGAAGTACCATAATCTCAGTAAGAAGAGTTTGAAGTTTATATCACTGTGACCCAGTTATGACCACCCCTGTACGTGTAGCTATAATAGTTCAACCGAAGTCCCCATGAGTACATGTAAACATTACAAGTCACACACTGCTTGCAGCTGCAGGCAAATGCTTAACAATGATAAATTACTCAAAGTGGGACCAGTCAGAGATTTAACTGAAAGTCTAAAATATAGTTCATTTTTCGAGAAGGCAGTATATCCACAGATATTTTGATTAACTTTCACCATACTGTTCGGACACAATGCCTGCTTTGTAAAGCGTTACGCACAAAATCCGCCAACATTGTTACGATCTATTGTAGAGATTGAACTTCATTACCACGTCGTAAGGTGGCGTACATAAAACCATGCAAAAAGACCCGCTGTGTGGCCTTGATAAATAGATTATAAACATAGCCTCAATGCTCTTCCATGCATATCAATTGGTGCCTATAATTTCAAAAGAATAACACACGACACTGACTGTTGGTTTACACTTTAATTCCTTAAAGCCATCTATTAAATGAGAAAAACACTATTCCCATAGTTTGACGTTTCACATTCTTTGTGGCACCAAAAATATTGTGACAATATTCAATTCTTCTTCTTCTTCTTCAAAAAATATTCAATTGGAACTTCACTTCGATCGTAATTTGCAGCATAAAAATAATACAGACTACCTATGATATGCTATGATATTAGCAAATAATAGCAGTCCATAGACTTACGAGAATAAATCTAGTCACATGATTACATCTAGTACTGACAAATTCCTTTGTTTCTTTTTATTCAAAAGAAATTAAAAGAAGAAAGATTAAGCGTAGCAAAGACTTAGCACCTTGCTTCCCGTTATGTATAAACAGCAAACACACCTAACACTGTCCGCGTAGCATTCGTCAAATGAAAAATTTAAAATCGAACTTTAACTTTATCAATTATTTAAAACAACAATTTCACTGTTTACCCACGATTCCTTGTCATTCAAAATGTACATCGTCTTACAACAAATCTAGTATTGCGGATTAAATTCATCTGCATTTGATATCGGATTGTCGTAGCCTTTTTCCTTGACACCGGGTGGGACACCTGTAGACATAGAATAGAGCAGTCAGGCCTGGCATTAGATATAATGACATGTGACAGCCCATGCATGGTATACATCGGAAAATCAAGGACATTATATATCCTTGGGAAAATATATCAAAGAATGTCTAGACGATAGAAACTCCTCCAATGATTGTAAAATCCCATTGTCATCCCGTACTACTACACCATATTGTATAAGATAGATTAGTTAGCCTAATAGAATATTATCTATGTACCAGTGGATGTCATACTTTGTACCTTGTACAACTGTTGTACAATAAAGTTATTATTATTATTATGTGTTTATGCAGTATGTGTATAGAATCTAAACAATTTCCTACCGATGGACCATATTATATGGCCACCACTACCATGGTCAAATATTTTTCCTGATATTGGTTACATTTCTAATTTCACACACTCTCGACATATGCTCAGAGCACTCCGCCTGTTTTCCACCAAAATGCCTTGTTTTGAGTCACCAAGACTCGTCGAAAACTATACTGCATTATTGATGTTGCTTCATGCTAACAGCTTGCCCTTATTGTATTAGTAATTAGTAATTAGGATGTTAAGTTTTATTCTATACTCTTCAGCGTTGTATTATGTTTAAGAGTTCTTGCCATACTTTGTACCGCGTACAATTGTCTTGCAATAAAGTTCTGTTTAGAAATAAAGAGCTATAATTCAGGTTGATAATAAAACATGATAAGATGCGGTTACAAACCTTCCCGGTTGCTTGGCAACGGTTTCCCTCGGTTCTCTGTAGCAGCGGGAGGGGCTGAACGAACAAATATCAAAATATTAAATTTCAAAACCTTAAAGCATTTCTTTTTTTTTCTTGATTTGTCATTGACACACCCATTGTTACAGATACGAATCAGTAACTTTTATATTGATTACATATGTAAGAATATATATGTATTGGACTTAAATTGTCTTAAATAAATGTTCAAATTGATAAGATATGTAATAAAATATACGTAACAGACAATAACGTACCTGTTTTGCAGCTATCTAAAGGTCTCCCCTGTGCTATCGGCGCAGCTGGTGCTAAACAAACGACAATCAATAATCAAAATACTATATCAAATACGCAAATCGTTTAATCTCTATCAATGATTTCCAATCGAATTCAACGTGTGAAGATAACCATGCATACAAAGCGTTTTGACAGTAACAAAATATTACCAAAAAGGTTGAATAGTGACTACATTAAACTTAAATCGTAAACGATGACTTACCGTTTGGGGTGACACTTGGAGCGACGGCTTCCTTGGGCTCTTCTGTATTTGGAGGTGCTTTAAGAAAAAATGTCAATATTAAATTCTCAGAATTGAGACATAAATAGTATGAGACATTGAAGTACAACCTTTTGAGAGTCAATGCATATACCATTTATCATAATTATAGAACATTGGAGCACTCTTGTACATAACAGATTATTTCCCCCTCCCAGGGTTTTAAAAGACAATTACTACTTTCCTTGCAACAAATAAAGCCGAATCCACTTCTCACCTGTACCGCTAGGTGGCTGGTATACCATATGTAACGTTAAGAAAGACTTTGCAGTGTACATTGAAACTTTACTAGCCGAGCTAATGTAACTGTGTGCGGGTAAAAATCCCAATGTGTTGCCAAAACATGGATGTCCAACATGCGAAAAATGATGCCGCATCAGCCACTAATCTCCAAGCAGATCTACACGGTGCACCGAAAATCGTATATGCTAGCCAAAGAAGCTCCAGTCACCGATGGTGCGGGCTGGAGCTTACCCGGCTGACTTCTCTGGCTAGCCGTATACGATTTTCAGTGCACCGTGTAGATCTGCTTGGAGATTATCAGCCACCACCGGACCCGATACCCAACAAACAATCAGTAAATCTAGCAACCCGGTCCTTCTTGAAGAGGAGATACAAACAAAACTTATGTCTTGCTGAGCTCGTACCTTCCTCGTCCTGTGCCTCCCTCCTCCTGCGGATGTAGAAGGCCGCTCCGCCGAACGCACCCAGCGCGGCAAACACCGCCAGGACAACCAGCAGGGTCAGCTCGGGGGAGAGACCTGCAGACACAAACAACTATGTGACTCTTCTGGAAATAAAGCCGTTATAAGTGATTATTGTAAGAAAATTAATTTGTTATGAAAGTAAATGATAACTGGTTTACTTGCTACTCGCTGTTACTGGTGAATTATTCTACTGGTAAATTGCCTTTAAAAGATTAAAGCCTTTATTGTACTCTACTACTGTAAACTACTTTTATGCCATTTTCCGTATGATTTAGCCTTCTTCTTACAAGGAAATCATACAGCCATCTACAGCAATTAAAGAATAGTACCATCTGAATATTAAACCTAATTTGCAGTGTCAGTTACCTGATTCTTCTTGAGTCTGTGGCTCTCTTATGAGTGGTCGCTCTAGGATTAGAGAAGAAAACGGAATTAGATTTTCAAAAGGTCATATAGAACTCAAATACAGAAAGAAGTTTGATAATGCTTAGGTCACATTTCCAATCCGGGGCCCGGCCGGGCAGCTTGCGGGAACGAAAAATATGATATAAAAGGCAACAAAAGACAAAAAACGTCGAAGATTACTCCTAACTACAAATTGTGTATTTTCCTGATATGCATTTTTTACTTTTCGTTTTCGCCGACACACCGGTCGGGCCCCGGATAGTAAATGTGACCTAAGCATAAGAGAGGCAGTAATCATTTGGGGTGGTGAGAATGAGTGAATGATTAAGTGAGTGAGTGTGTGTGTGTGTGTGTGTGTGTGTGTGTGTGTGTGTGTGTGTGTGTGTGTGTGTGTGTGTGTGTGTGTGTGTGTTAGAGTGTGAGTGAGTGAGTGAGTGAGTGAGTGAGTGAGTGAGTGAGTGAGTGATTAGCCAAGAAGTTAGAAAGACTGTTTACCAGATCTTATGCACTCACCCTTAAACTGCAAAGTTGTCTTAGCGTCGGTGGACCCCAAGGCGTTTGAAGCTGTACAGGTGTAGGTCCCGCTGTCTTTAGAAGAGGCGAACACAATCTTCAGTTGTTTCCCGTCAGCCACTGCGCCGTCAGGAAGGGATCCGCCGACCCGAGTCCATCTGTACGTGGGCTCCAGAACGAGGCCGCCCTCTGCTGCGCATGTCAGAGTGACGTCATCGTACTGCATGAGCGAGTCGATGTTGGCCGGCATTGTTGTTATGTTTGTGACTATCGGTCGGCCTGTGACGTATAATAATAAGGCTTCATATGACTTAGGAATCTATAGAAATGTCATGTCAATTATATCATAACGTCATCGTTTGTATATGAGTGCACTCCATTGATTGTAGATGCAGTATAAAAGTATATGACTGTAAAGATGACGATATTTTAAAGTTTTAAAGTAATACAATGCGTTTACTTGCATACTTTTATATCACAGATATAAATGTAACAGTATACACATTCAGAAAACATTTCCACCCAACTTCCAAATGCTCTTAGAAGCGGTCACATTATGTTTTATCTTTCAAGACAACAAGCGCATTTAATTCATGCATATGGAGGTGTATAGTATAGTTATATGCAATGGAGAGGATAGCAACTTTTGTACCTAGTTTCCCTGACGCTTGCATCGCAGTGGTTAAAGCGGGATGGTTGGCGTCACATCTATAAGTCACCATCCCCGCACTGACACTGTTCGCCGTCACCGTGAAGTTGACGCTAACCCGGGCGTTCTGGAAGCCCTGCTGGTCGGTGGCGACGTCGCTCCTGCCCGCCGGAACTGCTACCCCGTCCCGGTACCAGGTCAGGTTGGCGGCGGGGTGCCCGTGTAGCGCCGTGCACGTCAGGTTCAGATGGCCGGTGGCCTCGTTGTAGTCGCCTGTGATCTTTGGTGCATGTGGGGCAACTAGACGAGAAATAAAAGCGGTGTGAAAAACGATCCTTATAATTTATTATTGTTTGTTTATTTAATTTTTTTTTGTTTTTTGTTAGCTTGTTTATAAAGAGAATTCAAACTCTACAACTGGATAAGAATTCGGATATTTATTTCCGGACGTTTCGAGTGACATCTATCACTCTTCTTCAGCGTCACTAAAGTGAACTAGCAGAACTAACCAGTACTTATTTACAATAACTAGAAAAAACGGTTTTACATGGCAAATCACACAGTCATGCATAAGACGTATTGAAATGTAAAACAAGATCTGGAAGGTTCCTATGGTAAGACAACACCATAGGAACATCTATTGTCCTGGTTAGTTCTGCTAGTTCATTTTAGTGACGCTGAAGAAGAGTGATGGATGTCACTCGAAACGTCCGGAAATAAATCTCCGAATTCTTATCCAGTTGTAGAGTTTGAATTCTTTTTATATATTGGTTACTAGTACCTGGATTATATAGTGGTTACTAGTACCTGGATGTCTAACCTTCACAAACGTGTTAGCTTGTTTGTTTGTTTGTTTGTTGTTAAAGAACTCACATCTGAATACTGCAATTACCTTCGAGTTGCATTCTGTAAGCTTTTGAATAAAAAGTAAAGAAAATATTTTATGAAATAAGAATAGAGTGCTTGAAAACTATAAGACATATTTACATATACAGTAAAAGAATATGAACGTGGATAGGAAGCTAGAACTTTTTAACAGCTAATCAATCATATACATAGCAGATAAGCTTAAGTTTCTCTTCTTTTTGATCCTGTTTGTAACTTCTTAACAGTTAATCTTCAGTTATACATATAGAAGATAAAATCATGTACTTCTTCTTTCTCTTGTATGTAACTGAAAGACGCAAGGATGCACATATATGTATACACAATCAAATTGAGAAAAAAACAATCAACAATAAAACTCACCGAGTACAGTAAGACCGATGTTTGCAGTGACTTCCTGCGGGACCCCTCCCACCATGGCCCCGACTAGACACTCGAACTGCCCGTTGTCGGATAAGCGGGTATCGTTAAGCCGCAGGGAGGCCGTGCTGGCGTCAGCCGTCACTAGAGACGCCCGGCCTGCGTACCCACCGATGGCCGTCTCCTGTTCAACCATACACATGGGAATTTGTCAGACATTGTACAACTAACGACGTAGAACAATGCCCAAGCAATTTAAGTAGCTTAAACATAACAATAACAATTGTATCGCAAATTCATGCATGAGGATTTTCCGGGATGTTTAAAACACCGACACTGAGGAGTTAGTTTGTATACAACATTAAAGATAACATTTGACTAGTTAGGCAAATATTGCTATCTGGTTTGAAACAGGTATCACACATAGAAGCATCTCTGTCTGTATCTACAACTACTTAACAGATGAGTGTTAGAAGTAATCATCTACAAGAGCTAACCTATTCTTAAGACATCAATCATGGAGGTATATCTATCAACAAAGAACCCAGGACAATATCTCGTCCTATAAATCCGTCAGTCAAACCTTTCCAATTTTCCTTTGATAGGTTGACTGATTGGTGTGTGTGTGTGTGTGTGTGTGTGTGTGTGTGTGTGTGTGTGTGTGTGTGTGTGTGCGCGTGTATGTGTGTGTGTGTGTGTGTGTGTGTGTCTCTCTCTCTCTCTCTCTCTCTCTCTGTGTGTGTGTGTGTGTGTGTGTGTCTGTGTGTGTCTCTCTCTCTCTCTCTCTCTCTCTCTCTCTCTCTCTCTCTCTCTCTCTCTGTGTGTGTGTGTGTGTGTGTGCGTGTGTGTGTGTGTGTTATACCAAAGAATGGTTAGACCAGCAATATAGATACAGAAGCTGGTGTGTTACAGCCGAAGGGTGGTAATACCGGCTATACAGATACAGGATACAGATTGATGTACTGATTAACACGTTTGTTTGTTTACCTGAGGTTGTGAGTTAGTGAAGTAGAACAGGACGGGTTGTCTGTCCCCTCCGAGTGACCGCTCATACCACTTCACCTCCCTCAGCGAGTTGCCGGACCCCAGCGTGTAGGTGCACGGGAGCACTGCGGGCTGGCCCCGGGACACCCGGACTGTGGGCTGCGGGGATTGCACCGCCAGCTGGGCTAGGGATGCTAAAAGAGGACAGAAAGTCAATAAAAGCAATCCTATAGAAAAAGCAACAGTTTCTTTACACGAGTCGCCCGCCCCCAGCGAGTAGGTGCAGGGGAGCACGGCGGCCTGGCCCCGGGACACCCGGACTGTGGGCTGCGGGGCTTGCACCGCCAGTTGGGCCAGGGATGCTGGGAGAAGATACAAAGTGTTGTTAAACCATTAAAAAGGGCAATCCGATCGATCCACTTGTCTTATTCAAAGAATAGGTCAAGTTGGTTAGAAAAGGACGAGGGGCTGGCCCCTGTGGAACTGGACTGTAGTCTGTGGACCGTCAGCTTGCCTAGAGATGCTAAAAGTAGATACAGCTTGAATGAAATAAATGCAATAATGTAAAATCACTGGCAGCTTCTTTACAAAATGTATAGAAATGAACAGACAAAAGTCTTTTTCGAAGAATTACTGGGAGAGTTAGACAAGGACGATGGTCTGGTCCTAGGGGACCTGGACTGTGGGCTGCGGGGATTGCGCCGTCAGCTGGGCTAGAGCTGCTAAAAGAGGACAGAAAGTCAATAAAAGCAATCCTATAAAAACAGCAACAGTTTCTTTACACGAGTCGGCGGCCCCCAGTGAGTAGGTGCAGGGGAGCACGGCGGTCCGGCCCAGGGACACCCGGACTGTGGGCTGCGGGGCTTGCACCGCCAGCTGGGCTAGGGCTGATAAAAGAGGACAGAAAGTCAATAAAAGCAATCCTATAAAAGCAGTAACCGTTTCTTTACACGAGTCGCCGGCCCCCAGTGAGTAGGTGCAGGGGAGCACGGCGGTCCGGCCCAGGGACACCTGGACTGTGGGCTGCGGGGCTTGCACCGTCAGCTGGGCTAGGGCTGATAAAAGAGGATACAGCTTGAATAAAGGCAATCCTATAAAAACACTGATAGTTTCTATATAAGATTCATGTAAAATTCACATTCAAAATTCTTATCCGAAGAGTTATAGAATGAGATAGACAAGGACGATGATCTGGTCCAAGGGGACCTGGACCGCAGGCTGGGCATGGGGGCTTTGGACCGTGAGCTGGGCTAGAGCCGCTGGGAGGAGATACAGATTGAATGAATGTGGCAATCCTATAGAAACACTGACAGTGTATTAATAAGGTCTTCATTCATTCATTAACAATGTTTATGAAAATTGACAGCCACAATTTTATTCGAATATCCATAGGGCTTGCACGTTAGGATGAACTGCACGGAGGACTGGCTAGGAGAGACTCAGACTATAGGCTACGGGATTTGGAAGGACAGCTAGATATGCTAAAAAGGGACAGACAGTCAGCCAAACCTGTAAAATAGTAGCAGTCACCTATTAGTAAGCACATATATGTAGGCTCAACAGTTACCCATCAATTCAAACTATTCGCAAAATACTTTACAAGCACAAGCATTATCTCAACAAACTATGGATTAAGATAACCTCAAATCGGCAGATTTGGTACTGTATGTTATGAATAAACACTTTTAAAACTATTAGATGACAATTTGAAAATATAATAAAGGGGATAAAATTCTGAAACTTTCAGTATGAGAGTCATTGAAATACAGTGCTACGGGCAAAGAGGTCTGAGCAGGAAATATAATTTCAGAAGAACCGAGCTAGAGAACAAAATATTTTAAATTGAGGGCTGATCTACATGAAACCGGTTTGCCTCAGGTTATGATTTATTTTAACAGTGAAGAGGAGCTTTTTTGTAGACCAGCCCTTTGGTCTGACTTCTGTTTTCTCACGTTACTGTTACTGACACGTAAAACACCTGTTAAACTTTACATGACACGACCGTAATGTGTTTAGGGTCCAATGGTTGTAAGTTGTAACAGTTCAGGGATGTCTGTCAATGTCTTTCTACATTATATTCAGCACCTACAAGCTTCTCTTTCAATGTTTGTCACAAGAAGAATAAAAGCCATGTACAATACATGCAGGTTCATTGTACCGTGGATATTTCAGTACTTCTCTTCAAAAAATACAAAGAACATTGCCAATGGCTTGTAAAGCCTAGTTCACAGGACTGCCAACCTAACAGACTTGTCATGCTGCTTTTTTCCTTCTCCAAACGTTGGACCTGCGCCCTGTTCTACAAGGGCCGTTACATCCACTAGGAAACAGGCCACAAGCACGCACTGTACATACTTGTGTGATGTAATGTTGCAGGGAGAATTTCACCTATTCACCGTAACAACAGACCAGGACTTGTAGCAAATCCTAACGTGTAGGGGGCTAGATATGTACAACATGTACGGCTTTAATATACTGGGAAATTCCCCTTCTCTTTTCGACACAGTCAAGTACAATGGGCATTGGTCTTAAGCCTTTCGTGCTAGTTCTATAGCCTTAAACCCCATCTCTAGTCGACAGTATTGTAGCAATACCCTCACGGATTGCCACAATCCTAACGTACCTGTCACGCTTGAACTGTTACCCCAAACACCTACCCGCTGCTAAGTAAGCATGTTTACCGGTTTGCCCTCAGGGCACGGGTGACCGGCAGTTGACCCACTGGGAACGAGGTTTAGTCTAACCGACCTTTTCAAATAGCTTACACGTAAAATTTTACAGAGCGCTCAACGAATTTTACAGAATCATGTTGCGCTTACTGTGCTTTTTTGTCTTTTCAGTAATACTTGTAAATTTTGCATGTTTAGGGGTTATATAGATTCAAGTTAGAGAGCGCAGTGCGATCACCGTCTAGTGAAATGGATGCATTGATGAATTACAGTTCTTAATTCATAGATCTATATGCTTTAGTCCTCAAGATCCTCCTCTATGCCTCCTTGTTCGGCAAGCTATTATCATGTCGACCTCAGTGTGGTGAATGACGATTAGGTATCAAATTTGTTAACACAAAGGTGCTAAAAGCTCAACAGGTGGTCTTGTTACAGTTCACACCTATTGGCATGACTCCGCCCGGCTAATAGCCCAACATGGGATCTTATTACTGCGTCAGCAGGCCTGTGCAATGGAGTATGTGTACAAAGTTTACCAAGCCACAGTACTAGTGTGCACACTAGCATACCGCAAACGAGGGTGGTAATAGCACACGCCAGGGTGATAATAGCTCTAAAGGAGGTCTTGTTACAGTTAACACCTATTGGCATGACTCCGCCCGGCTAATAGCCCGACATGGGGTCTTGTTACTGGGTCAGGCCTGTGCAATGCAGGGTTTGTACAGAGTTTACCCAGCCTCAGTACTAGTGTGCACACCGCAAACGAGGATGGTAATAGCACACACCAGGGTACTAATAGCTCAAAAGGAGGAATTGCTACAATTAACATCTACTGGCACGATTCCGTCAGTTCACATAAATCCGCGATCCTGTAAAAGTGTCTCCAATACAACGTCCCTCTGTAATGGGAGTATAATGCACTCCTGTATGTCTTCAATGTACACACCTGGGGATGCTGTACTTTAAGAAGACTTTTTTCAAAGTGGCGGATAATTGGTAATCGCGGTTACCTATTGTAATTCTGGGTCAGGTCAGTGTTTGTAGAGTTTACCCAGACGCAGTGTGCACACAAACAGACCGCAAACGAGAGGCCAGTAATAAAAGCTCGATAGTTTCAATTGTGATGTAACTACAGGTACGGTGTGTATACTAATTCTGGGTCAGGTCAGTGTTTGTAGAGAGTTTACCCAGCCGCAGTGTGCACACAAACAGGCCGCAAATGAGAGACCAGTAATAAAAGTTAAATAGCTTCAATTGTGTTGTAACTACAGGTACGGTGTTTATACTAATTCTGGGTCAGGTCAGTGTTTCTTGAGAGTTTATCCAGCCACAGTGTGCACACAAACAGACCGCAAACGAGAGGCCGGTAATAAAAGTTCGATAGCTTCAATTGTGTTGTAACTACAGGTACGGTGTGTATACTAATTCTGGGTCAGGTCAGTGTATGTAGAGAGTTAACCCAGCCACAGTGTGCACACAAGCAGACCGCAAACGAGAGGCCGGTAATAAAAGTTCGATAGCTTCAATTATGCCGTAAGTATATGTATATACAGCTACAGTGTAAATAACGAGTAGGTCATTTGACGTGTCGTCACGGACAAAGGTTAGGACGTTGAGGGGCGTTATTTTTTTCAAGAGGGGAGTTAATATTAGCCGATTTACACGGTGTAGCGTATGCCCTGAAACTGTAGTTGAGCTGGAGTTAATAGATGCAGAATACTGATTTTTAGAAACGAAACAAAGTATTCACACGGCCCTTTATGGATTATTTGTAACACCAAGGAGGAGCTAATTGACTTATTAGCATACAACATTGTCTTCACTCCGTCTTCTGTTGAACCATCTTAGATTGTCTTCCTCTCACTTACATATCAATTCAAAGTTTGGTTTAAACGCTGGTAAATCCAGATTCTCGTTTAATCACTGAAGAAAGACAGCGGATACTGTCTGGAACGTCTGAATATTTCCAAATCTTATCCAGTTGCTGGAGTAACTGTTGCCTTGCATATGAAACATGTACTGAAGTAAGCACCTGCTAGGCTGTTATCGGTAACAGCAAATATAAACGCTCTATTTCTGACCGTCTTTACCTTAAGTCAACAGTTTAAGTCCCGAATTTTGCCTGCAAATAGATGATTATTCTACGTTGTAGCTTATAAATTAATCAGTACCTATAATTTTACAATCACATGCTGTAGTATAAGGAACTGAGAAACACTTGTTGTCCATTGTACATATATAAACATATGGACACCTGTTGCGTATATCGACCTCATAACAAGTGTTGTTTTCTTCCTTACCTTTAGTCACCAACAGGAGAAGGAGAGGGGACATCAGGTATCTCGTCATCTTGTAGAAGAGGTCTCAAATATACGTCTTAAGTATCAAGTCTCAAGAACAGGTGTTTAAGCAGTTCCTATCTTGCACGAGCGCAAAGTTGAAGTCAAGGTGGCGATACACAAACTTCTAGCTGTTCATTAACCAACGGCGGCTCCTGTTGTTACAGCACTGCAAGATGACGAACACGCGAGTTTTTAAAGTACAATTCGTAGAATCTCAGTTCAACTAAATGCCGATTTCCTACGTCGTACTTCGAGTGTCTGTCGCACGCTTTTTATGTAGGCTGTCACAGAATCGGCGACGACGATAGGAATTGCTACTAACTATAATCTTCCTCGTTGCAAGTCAGCAGAAATGTTGTACAACACATAAACGACTACTTTGCTGTTGTAAACTTGTCGTGCGAAGTATACAACAGGTGCTCAGCTCTAGCACGTCCGCACGAATAATGGAGCCCCTGGCTTGTTTCACTGCTCAAATTTCTGCTGACTATTCAAACCTGTGACCGTTGGGACCTGCAGATTTGCATGTGAAAGGACCCGGGCTGCAGCAACTGACCCGGAACAGGTGTAACCGGCACTGCAGTGGTCAGAACTCTGGGGCAAAGGGCCGTGTGTATAAAGCTATACTAACCACGACGAGTGTTTGCTCATGGCATACTATTAAATATGAAGTAGATCGTGTGTGTTGTTTGTATACACAGGTATGTACCTAGGGCCTGTCTGAAAAGAAGTGCCCGGTCCCCCTCTCACTGGATCCGCGACACGTTGGCGACCTCGCTGCGTCCTAGATTGAATTTGAGTTAGCTTTGACTTTACAATGGGAATACCATGCAAAACGTACAAGTATGACTAAAAAGACATGACATGACAAAAACGGAAAAAGATTCGTTTTTTAGCGATGAAATTCGTTTAGCGCGGTGTCAAATCGCTCGGTCGCAGGGAGGTCGCCAACGCGTCGCGGGTCTAGTGAGAGGGGGAAGGTTGGGGGGGGGGGACTCATGACACCCCAATCCGCTAAGATGGTGAACTAGCCGCGACCGAACGATTTAAAAGAGCGCTCAACGAATTTCAGAGGTGAAAATATGATACTTCAAGTATCATATTTTCACCTCTGAAATGTTCAAGTTTCTCTGCTTTGTTGTTTCTTCAGTCAGACTTCTATACTTTCATGATATTCAAATTACGGGTCAAGGGTTACAAAAACCCAAGCCATGTCGCCGTGCGATCGCAGTGCCCTGGAATGGGGGTCTAAAGAACTAAATCCCTGGACCACAGGTCGCTGGAAAATACAAATACATGTATTGCCAAACTAGACAGATTTCTTTAGTTAAACGGCCCTGGAGTACATTATGTGACCTAGACTGACTCCCCTAGCTTCCTATGCTATTTTTTTAGGAATTTATATACTAGTATAGTATGATAGAGACATGAAAACGGTTTTACAAGATTATCGAAATGATTTTTTATTATTTGAAAAACTCATGTCACAAGTAAATACTAAGCTGATGTTGCATTTTGTTTTATTTTCACTATCACAGATTTAGAATGAACTGTTTATGCTACATTACTAATATTAGACTTTCTTTCACCACCAGTCACTGCTGAACTTACAGTTAATAAAATAATCCTTATCCAGATGTGCATACTTCACTAACTTATCTGTTAGCGCATCCCGCAACTTACGTATGGTACCCGTTGCCAAGCAACTCCCGTACGAATTATTTGAACCTTTGTGATTTAGTCTTGTCTGAATATCAGCCCTTTCTATAGATAGCTTCCGCACGCGACTGAGAGAGAGTACGAATTCAAAGTTAAAAGGGGTGGCAATAAAGTCGGTTTCATACAGTGTTTGAAATGTGGGGCCTCTCAATTATCATGCATGCATTCAGCAGCTCCCCAAAGACAACAATGGACAGCTTACACCAAATTAGCTAGTAGACCTTGCCAGCGTTAAAAGAAAATGTGCAGCCAACCGATGATGGTGATGATGATGATGATGACGATGATGACGATGATGATGATGATGATGACGATGGTGATGACGATGATGATGATGATGATGATGATGGTGATGGTGATGACGATGATGATGATGATGATGATGATGATGATGATGATGATGATGATGATGATGATGATGATGATTATGATGATGATGATGATGATGATGATGATGATGATGACGACGACGATGATGATGATGACGACGATGATGATGATGATCCCGCAGTTTCTGGAATAAGCCCCACATACCTAATTCCATGTGTTATTTGAGATGTTACATAATTATGTCCTATCCAATGGTAGGACCAAGATCATTAATACCAATCGTAGTTGTTTGACGGAGTCGGGCAAGACTATCTACACTCAGCACAAAACGTTTGGTAACTTAACTTTGGTCGATCATATCTCCGTTGTTTCTTGATCAATTTTAATGATTTATATATAATTGAAAAGCTTGTGTGATTTTCTTTCCCATGATACCAAACTTATTATGGTTGTAAATTAATGCAACGAGCACCAGACCTGCTTATGCGAGCGGGTCACATAAAAAAAGTGCCCAGATTACCCTATTAAAGTCAAATGCTAGATTTAGATTTTTTTTCTTCTGCTCGTAGCACATGGCTTGTGTACGAGGGTAATAGGAACCTCAACAAAACACATTAATATGAAAGCCAAGGTTAGTCTTCATCCAAACAAAAAATTGCATAAAGGAGCCTCAGTTATGATGAAGGTGGCTTAATACTGAGTACACAAGCCATGCACTGTCACCCCCGGCACATCCTCCTCCTGATGCTTGTCAATAGATTATTTACACGGTCCCTGGGCATTCTTCCACAAGGAGTCGTCGCAGATCGACCAGTGTTGTTCTGTTGATCATTCTTGCATGCACAGCTCGCCCAAGCTGATCAGTGATCACAAAGTATGAAATGTGTTCAATCGTGCTGAGATCTGGGCTGCAGGAATGCCATTCTATCCTCTGTATTCAGTGCATCCTGGAGGTGGTCTGAAATGGCTCTCATTCTGTATGGACGCGCACTATCATCTCGCAGAATGGTAAGGATCTAGGGAATGTGACTGGATGGAGAAAGGTGTCTCTATGTCTTGACACATTGAGGTTGCTTAGGAAGATTAGCCTGTTTTTTTTTTTCTCTGGCAGTTGTACAGCCCCACACCATCAGACGCCGAATCCAACAAACACTGTCAGTCTATCTGTGCAACAGTCAGCATAGGGTTCTCCTCGCCGCTTCAACACTTCTATTTACCCATCGAACAGTCGAAATAAATTTACTCTCATCTGTAGCTGTGAACAAAACATTCCTCCACACACCGTTCCATTCATGATACGGACGACACTACCACACATGTGTTTGACACTACTAGCATGGAAATTTGGGCACCTTTTTTCTACAACCCACTCGCGTAAGCAGGCCTGGTGCTCGTTCCATGAGATTGCAATTATAATTAGTTGGGTATCATAGGAAAGGCAATTACACAAGCTTTCCAACGATATATAATGCATTGAAATTGATCAAGAAACAATGGAAATATGATCAACCAAAGTAAAGTTTCCAAACGTTGATTGCTAAGTTTAGTATACACAGTATCAAACTGACCGATGAGTCAAATCAATGTCATTGTTATATTTTGTCCAACCTTTAAATCTTTCCTCATGGCCTCAATGAAAAGCGACCTGCAGAGCGATTTGAACTTCTCGTGAATAAATAAACTTACAGAGCCGGGCTCGAACGAATTTTGAGTTTTGGGTACGCTGCTGAAGGCACGAAGCGAGCTTGAGAAGTCTGGTGGACAGATCTTTGCTTCCCTTGATGGACTGATCCTGTCATGTTAGCTGCCAGAGGCAACAATCACGGTAAGAGCGCTTCAGTCAAACATTGTTTTGACAACTGGTTCTTGTATAGATGAACTTCTCGCTCGGAAGAGCTACACGTCAAAAACAAAAAAAACAAGTTGATAAGACAGCTGAATCGCATCCTAAGATCAAAGCATTGTGCGTCTCTTCATTGAGACCGAAATTCTTTTCCCTAATTTTGCTAATGATGATGAACACAGATGATGTTGCTATAGCTTTTGGCTAGAAACTAATATTTGATATATATTTTTTGTTTGACGCGTGTTGCTTTTCTCATTAACTATTCCGACGAAATCTTGTATTCTATTGTCCAGTGTAGTTATTTGATAAACTAGTAAAGAAAAATGTATTATTTTTTTTTTATTCTTATTTTCATGATCTATATCAACGACCTTGTATAGAGGTGTAAGCAATCCCAGCCACACTTATTCGCCGACGACACTTCGCTGTCCTCCTCCCGACGCTCTATCCAACATGTAGTTGCATCACTGAGCAGAGACCTGAGCTCTGTGTCTACCTGGCTGTCTCAATGGAAACTTGAAGTCAACATAGACAAGTGCAAAGCTATTGTTCATCACGATACGCCCTTCCACGACCGATCCATATCGTGACCCTGGGTTGCAATAACAAATACCCTGTAGGACTGTACAATCCGTCCAGTATCAATTAAACCACCAGAATGGTCAGAGGCCACTTCGGGCTACCGTATCCTTCATACGAAAGTCTCTACACCGAACTATCACTACCGTCACTCCAGTACCGACGCAAGTTCCGAATCCACACAACTGTGACTCTCTACAGACTCTTGAATGGACACTTCCCTCCACATCTACAAAGTTTGCTGCCCCGAACACGTACGCCTGGAACCAACTCCCGCTGTCCGCTAAGAAACAGTGAACACCTGACTACTCCATCCTGTCAGACTACTAGATCTTAGAGAACATTCATTAGTGGAACAATCTCACTCTGAAACTCTCTTCCTATGAATATCCGCAAATTCCTCACCGTCAGCTCCTTCAAAAATAAACTCTGTACATAACCCGGCAACAAATACGCTGTAAATAATGAGAGGGGGGCTTTTAAGCTCAAAACGCTGTAGGTGAAGCTGACAAAGAACATTAGCACAAACATGTCAACCGGACAATATTCCAACAATGCTCAAAACAAAACTTTCCACCTAAAATGTCCTATATAATGCCGAAGATGTACAATACATACAAAGTTGAGTGTTTTCAAACATCTGGAATGTCTCTGCTGGCCTGTGCCTGTTTTCATAAATTCTGCAAAATTGTCTTCATCGGGTAAAACACATCAGGTTCTTACGTTGATGAAGGTTAGACATACAGGTAATAAGATACGCCAAAAATAGTTACTCAAGCAACTGGATAAGATTTTGAAACAGTCAGACGTTTCATACAGCATCCGCTGTCTTTCGTCATCACTGACGTATGAAAAGTTCTACTGTTTCAAAATTTTATCCAGTTGCCTGCGTAACTATTTTTGGCACATCTGGTTCTGCTCATGGGCACACCATAGCCTCGACCAGGCCTTTCTTAGGGCCCTGTCACACTTGTGCGTATATGCAAGTGCGCATGAGTTCCGCAGCAACATTTTCGGGTTGATGTAAAGTTTGAAGGGAAGAAGTTGTTTTCTACTTTGACCCACCGTTGTGCAGCCTGTTTATCGAATCAAAGAAATGACTTATTCGGCTGCAGGCTTAACCGAAAACAAAAACTTGTTAATACGCAACAAACACGGACTTGCAAATAGGAACAAGTGTGACAGGGCCCTAAGGCCCTTATTCCTTTAGACGGCGATCACGCTGCGATCTCACTGCGATCTAAATTAGATTTGTCTAATCCTTGATTCCATAATTGGAATATCACGCAACATGTTTAAGTATGGCTGAAAAGGCAACAAATACACAATAAGTAAAAAGATTACTTTTTTTAATCTATGAAATTCGTTGAGCACTCTGTTAAATTTAAGGTCACAGAGATCGCGCCGTCATGGTGGAATATGGGTATAAGGGGGTTCGGGTCGTAAAATTGGGCACGAAAGGGAATAATTGGCCAGCAGAGTCAGTCCGAGGTAAGGTTATATGATTCCCACTGCGCGGCCACTCAACCCCTTTGGTAGCCAAACTCTCCAGGTAGATTATTCTCCCCATTACTGGCATTGGTGCCTATCATAGCCGGTTGAACAAATTTAAAGATTTAATTGGTTAATAAATATATCCGGCTATCTTAGTCCAATTTGAACGCGAATTGATAAGGGTTTTAGCAGATGAAATTACAACCATCCCCAGGGCTGTAGAAAGCTGTCTAACTTGAAAATTTATTCAACCGGCTATGGTAGGCTTAATATGAACGGTGCCTTAGGCTTACCTGCTGCCAAGTGCGAGGTAACCACACGTCATCATGCAGTCAGAAGGAAGGGCGGGGAAAACTGAGCTCTGCGTCCATCTAGTTGTACCTGCTGATAATCCAATATTATGTCCCACTAGTCCTAACGAGTAGACCATATACGACTCTGCCAACAGAAGGACATGTGAGTATTTTCACGGTATTTTCTTTTGTTTATATCCCTAAATGTGTAGAAATTCGTTATGAATACATGATGTGCAAAACCATGCGAATCTGGAATTGTTATATTGCTGTAAGCTTTCAAAAGCGTTGATAGTTAAAAACAACTATGGATGTAGAGCATTTTGCCTTCCAATCATCAGGTTTTAAATATCAACTTGTTTATCATTGTGGAAAATAATGCGCTACTATTTCAATTAGATTCTAACTTTAAGCGTGTAATTGTTGATGTCTACTCCATCATTTGAAAAGGCCAGCGCCACTGGTCTGTGTCTTAAAAGCCATTCCTTGCGATTCAATAATTTGTAGATTAAGTTCAATCTTAATATTCACAAGAAGATTTCAGGCAATTCACATCAATATTTCGTTGGAGTTTGCTTTTAGAAAACTGCCCCGTTAAGATTTCGTTGATTTAAGAGAAAACTTTCATTTTTGACACAGGATATTTCAACATCATCATTTACAATCAAGACAAGATTGTAGGCTTTGTCATTGAAGTATTTATGTATCAGAATTATGTCGATCTGATTGAACTCAACAAATGAATCTTGTGTTGTTTGTCCGTAAAATAAATTAAAATTCCGTAAATGTCATTAATTCAAGCTTTGTACACGACTAAACGTATTCATATTACGAGTGTACAATATGGCGCATGATACTTATAAGCTTGATGTTTTTTCGTGTGGGCCAGTAAAATATGATACGGAACCCGTATCTTCATATCTCAAGTTCATACAAAAAGTGCGATCGAACTCTATCATATGGTGAGAAAGAAACTAGCATTAGCTTGTGCGCGCGTGCGCTATTTTTGTCAAAGTTCTCAAGTAGCGTTCTCATATTTAAGACCATGAGTTTGTCTCAAACACGCCAATCACTTATCTACTGCGTCTCATTCAATTTTGAAGAAACAAATGTTTTACAAAAAGTGGAGATTTCAAGAATTGTAAAAGAAATCTGCACGAGTATAAGTTCGCAACGAATCCCTCGCGCGACGTAAAATGTTTGCGTAAGCCCCGCACTGAAACATTGTACCGTACTGTCGCCATTTTACCGACGGTTATCTGAAAACAACTAATCGAAATCGTTATTCGGAAATACAATAGAAACTGTCTAGATCGAAAAAGCACTTACCATGAAAAGCATGTGTACGTTCTTTGCAGAAAAAGTCAGTAACTGTCATTAATTTAAGTTTTTTACACGACTTAACGTCGCTATATAGATTAAGAGTATACGTGACGCAGGGCACTAAAGCTTTATATTTTTCGCGGGGACCAGCAAAATTCAATGCGGCCCTCGAATCTTCATATTTTAGGTTCATATTGGGTCGAACGTTATGATATGATGAAAGAAACGAAAACTCACAAGCGCGCCGGAATACATATCTCCAAGATCTCGAGTAGCGTTTCTATATTCAAGACCATGACGTCGACTTTGTCTCAAATACCCCATTTTCCTACTGCGCTGAATAAAACAGAGCAAATGTTTTACAAATAGTGGAAATTTAAAGAAATATCTGGACTCAAATAAGTTCGAAACGAATCTGTTGCGCGGTGTGCCATTTTTGTAAAAACACCGCAGTACAGAATTAAGTATACTGTCGCCACTTCACTGTCGGGTTCTAAAGACAACTAATCAAAAATGCACTGTAGATATTAGGAAATACAATATAAACTATCTAGACATCAGGAATGTGCAAATAATACATCACATTTATAAGTTTATGAAGGTTAGGCATCCAGGTCAATAATATATAAAGAAAATTCGAACTCTAAAACTGGATTTAACTCGGAGAAATAAATATCCGCATATCATAGTGATATTGTTTTACCTTCTGTTGTATGTTACAAACCTACCGTGTTCTTCAGCATCCACATCAATATATCTATAGACACGGATGCGTATCGAAAAGGTTGATTATCCTACTGCATTCTACTTCGTGTTGGTGATTAGTAATCTGAAGTCTGAAGAAGTCTGTTTTAGGATTGTGAAGTATTCGATTCGCTTACTTATTATAAAATGTGTAAGCTCTTCAATTTATATGTTCGCTACAAACAAAAGATGAGCTTTCATGCCAATTTTGCTTCCCTGCGGTTGTTTTTACTTATTTTGCGGATATATCAGCCATAATATGAAACATTTTTGTTGTGTCAATAAATTCTGGCTCGATGCATCTCATTTTTCGGATAGATATCAAGTTTGGGGCTAATTGTTGGACCAAAAAAAGCGTTTTACATCATTCTATAGATTACGCTACTTAACTGTGAAGGGAAAATGTTACAACCATGTCCTTTAATGTTTCGTAGTATTCTGGCCTAAACGTGTGTCGCATTCTTTGATATTTTTTAAGAAATGATAAGTCTAAAAACTAGAAAATGTGTATGCCTAAACCAATTCCATACTAAGTAAGGTCCATCTGTATGCGCATGATTCAAGTTGAAGTCATTTTCAATTCATGTTAATAAGTCGACCTTAAAGCCATGGAAATGCAAGTTTTAAATGGCCAACACTGAAACGGAACTGGTAAATGTAAAAGTATGACTGAAAAGACTAGAAAACACTTTAAGCGTAAAGAGATTCGATTTCTATCTATGAAATTCGTTCAGCGCTCTGTCAAATGTTAGGTCGCAGAGAGCAAGGCAAAAGCACCGACTCGGTGGAATGGGGCCGGGGTGTCAGCATATCTAAGAGGATTAATCTGTTACTATGTATATGGGCTAGATAATCACTTCAGCTTTACCATCACTTCTAATTATCAATTTTCAAGACCCCAATACATCCATTTTGGGAAGGAAGTAGCCGCCATCGTTCAGTCAGGTTCCCGTACAAACGAATCTCTGTACTCGGCACAAGAGCGACGAAGTCCCGTGGAGAAGTCACAAGCGCCCCGGTACATATTGCAACAATCGAACTTCACCGTCAGATTCCGATGAAAAGCAGTCCGATGCTTCCATACACATCGCTTAAATGCTCACCATTGTTATACCTCAAGCTTCAAGTTATTAATATGAACGAATGAATACCGTTATCGTACAGATATACCCACTTGGTTAAGTACATGTTGCAACAAAGGAATAGTATACTGATACATCAATACATTGCCAGATTTGACACCACGCTAAACGAATTTCATCGATAAAAAACGAATCTTTATACGTCTGTGTGATTTTGTCTTTTTAGTCATACATGGAAAGACCAAATTGTGAATGACACGGGATTAAACGGTCGGGAAGCAGAGGCTGGGGCAAGGGACAGGACTGCTTGGAGGATCCACCTGGAAAGCAAGGGGCCAGTTTCTGGCCTGAGCACGTAGGCAGTAGGCAGGCAATCATACTTGTACGTTTAACATGGTATTCCCATTGTAAAGTCAAGACCAACTCAAAGTCCATCTAGGACGCAGCGAGGTCGCCAACGTGTCGCGGATCCATTGAGAGTGGGGCTTAACAGTGACTAAGGTCCGTAGCCAAGTTCTTGGCGCCCCGGTAGGCATAAGGCGACCATCACATTTTAGCATACAGAATAAATATGGCGCACACATGGCACCACCCCCATGCCGCTACTTCAGCTACTCAACTGCGATGGGATGTGATCTTCTGTTCTGTGCTCCAGCTAAAATTACACTTAAACAATGACAAAAATGAAAACTTATGGCCATTTTAAATCGAAATACACGATTGTAGTTATGATATTTTATTTCGTACTCTTAAGTATTCGATAGTTTTATTCACACCTCACATCACAGGAAGATCTTCGCGACAGGGAAACAGCTACCGGGCTACTGAGCGTTTGTGGACGGAGTCATTGTGTCAGTTATCCGAAGCCAAGTCGCAACCACCCCGATGTATATGCACCGAAAACGTCCGACCTTTTTTTCCCGAAATTGACTGATCAGTTACCGGGCTGCTAAATATTTTCAGACGAAGTCACAGCTTCGGAACGCCGAAGACAAGCCACCATCATCCCACCATCATCCCGGTGCATGGATCAAAACGTCCGACTTTTTTTTTTCCGACAGTGACTCGTTTAACGGGCTGCAGAATGTTATAGACGGACTCACAGCGCCGGAACGCCGAAGACAAGTCACTACCATCCCGGTGTATAGGATCGAAAACGCCCGACTTTGTTTTCCGACATTGACTCAGTTAGCGGGCGGCTAAATGTCTATGGACGGAATCACAGCGTCGGTACGCCGTAGCCAAGTTACCGACGCCCCGATGTATAGGACAGCAAACGCCCGAACTCAGTTTTCCCCGAATTAGACTGATCAGTTATCGGGCTGCTAAATGTTTGTATACGGAGTCAAAGCGTCGGTACCCCCCAGCCAAGTCACCGCAACCCGATGTATAGGGCCGAAAACGCCCGACCTTTTTCCAACATTGACTCAGTCACCGGGCTGTTAAATGTCTGTGAACGGAGTCAAAGCGTCGGTATGCCGTAGCCAAGTCACCACAATCCCGGTTTATAGGACTTCAAACGCCCCATCTTTTTCCGACATTGACTCAGTTGCCGTGCTGCTAAATAGTTGTGGACGGAGTCACATCATCGGTACGCCGTAACAAGGTCACCACCACCCCGATGTATGGGACCGAAAAGGCCCGACGTTTAAAAGGGAGCACACTTAACAATAATATTTACTGCTTTTTAAGAATATGTATATGGACTTATTGACAAATAAATTTACATCGAACTTGTGTTGGTTTTATCGTCACATATGTGATTGAAGAAGGCGGGGATTCAACAAATAAAAATGAAACAATAAGAGGGGACAGCTTTGAAATATACCACACAAAGACATTAAAGATGTCCACAACAAAAATTCAGGGTAAAAATTTTCATCGTGCTTGTTCCGTCAAATGTTGCTAGCTTTTGTGTATATTACCATTTGGTGAAAATTGCCAAACCAAGGCGTTTCTTCTTCTTCTTTACTGCTTAGCCTCATATCTGAGATTATCAGCAGTTGCGCATGGCTTGGATACAACACAAATGCCCGGTACAAATAAAACGAAGAGAAAATAAAGGAAAGGCGCTAAGGAACATAAACAACTAAATTTGTTTCAAAGTTGACAATATTTTGGGGAGAATCTAGCCAACATCTCACCTCAAGCGATACTATTTTCTGAACATATTGTTCAAATCTAAATACGCTCAATCTAGATTTTTTTAGATACATTGAAGATACATATACTTTAAAATTTCTTGGAATACATGCAACTTATTGTTGTGATAAAATCTGTATATCACTTTTTGTTCAGTAACGTTATCGTTTTTCAGCATATCAATTTCAAAATTGTAGTTTTAAAGGATTTCGTCCTTTTTTCTACGGTCATACCAATCTACCTTTTCCTTTCCCACGTCAGAGGAGTCAACATCTTTGCTTGTCGGGTACCATACTGAAACGCCTGGCCGTCTTCAGGCATATGTATGATTATACTTGGATCCGGTTTTCATATCATATTCTTATACTTAATTTTTGCATCCTGCTATACCCCCATTCCACTAGGACAGCACTCGAGCTCTCACCGCGCGCTCTCTGTGACCTCAAATTAATAGAGCGCTCAACGAATTCTATAGACAAAAAACGAATCTTTGGTTGTTTTGTTGTCATTTCAGCTATACTTTTCAATTTTGTATGATATTCAAATTTTGTAAGCAAGGGTTAAACATCATCATCATAGCTTGTCGCAATGTATCTCAGTCAAGCTCAGCGCAACTTCATGTCAAGCGCAAGTGTTAAACAATTTAAGTAAAGGGCGCAGCGAGAAATGCATGCCTAAACACTGTATACGCCTGAGAGAAAAAAAGGTAGAGACAATATGGCCGTCTATTAGCGACGTTCGTACAATATGAGGATTGAAAATTGGTTTTCTGTACAAAATATAAAACACTTTAAAATCAAAAGGCCATGAACGGATAAACTTCGGCATCAAAGTAAAGGAAACGAAGGATATGTACAATGTTGTGAATGCAAATCTAAATAACCACAGGCCCAGCAACACTGCAGGCAGGGAATGTTTCTTACTATAAGCTAAATGTGAACAATCAACAATGCTTATTTTATAAGCACTAACGCGTATCTCTCATAGCCTTGTCTTGCCTGCCTTTGAACACGTTCGGGCAAATATATCTATCTAAATTACAACACTGATGTAAGGAGTTAAATTGCGCTTCCATTGCTCAAAGGAAAGACAAATCTATCATGTGTGATGATTAATTATTAATTAGACTGGCTTATTTTAATATTATCCCAGTATCCCGTGGTTCTTCTAGTCTTAGTTCTTGCCATGCGCCGTTTTAAAACCTCTAAAAAGTGTTGTTGGATGGTTGGTTATAATGGATATAGATCTATCTTATCATAATGGTATAAAAATTCCCGATCTGTGTCAGAGCTATCTGACATCGACCCAGTGGTTTAAAGTAAGGACTAGTTTAGAAGGCACGGGACGCAGTAGCCGAGGGGGAAATGCCGGTTTAGCCTTCTCTGCAAGCACTTAAGCATCGAGCCATTTTGAAGGTACAAAGTGCTTTTAATTTGATTTCGTTGTGAAAGACACATTTGACTGCATTTTGAGACACAGTTTTTAGTTGTTGCTATAGTCAAAGTTTATTGCACAATGATTGTTACAGTTACAATGTAAAGCAAAATACTACTAGCTACTCATATTCAACTAGTACAAACTACTGGAACGTTGTAGGCTATACAATGTTATGATATTAACAGGAGGTACAATAGAGTTTCGTATACGTCAATTATACAATTATATGATAAGGAGTTGAATGTACGTCTTACAAAATCAAATCGCTATATCACGGATTCCTTTTGGCAAAGATGTCTAGATATATTGGCCCAAGTATACAGATTTTGTGTTGGGACATGGCATAAGTACACGAAACGTCTCTATTTTATCTATGTAGAAGTAAATCTGCCATGGCACAAGATAGAAAGGAATATCAGAACCGTTTGATAATTAATTTGCATTTTTTCCGATGATGAGTTACGTTATGTATAAAGCATAAAATACCGCAGCACACGGTTTGATCGTCGGTGGACACATCCTTAGTGTGTCCCGAGGGCAGGCGAAGTGCGACCCGGTGGTTTTAAGGCGGCCGTCTGTTCTGGTATTTCTCCAACCGAATATCAATAAACTAGAGGAACGCAAGCCAGCAGTACGTCCGTAGCCGTAGCATGCTATACGGCTGTTTGCGTTTATTGTTTTGTTTACAAACAATCATCCAATATTTGAAGAATTCCTGTGCTCTACAAAACTGTTAAATCTACGCTGCTCGCTCATGACCGCAGTACGCTTCATGCGATGGCCGCATCCGACTGACTTCGCACCTAGGCACGACAAACTAATCCATCCTACTACGAGTTAGCAGTTAAAACGTGTCGTATTTCTGTTGTCTTTCTTTTTGAACCTTTGTTTATTCATGATAAGCTCAAATCGGCACGCAGGCCGCTTTTCATTGATGTCATGAGGGAAGAGGTATCTGACACAAACTTGGAAATAACAATAATGGGAGACTTGAACTGTAATCGTCTCCTGGACAAGGGTCCCTCCGAAGATCTGACATTTCTCTGCGACCTTCACAACCTCACCAATCTCATAACGGAACCAACACGAGTGACTGAAAACAGCTCTACTCTGTTAGATGTCATCCTCACATCCAACCCTAGCAAGTACTCAAAGAGTGGTGTGTTCAAATGTGGATTGAGTGACCACCACCTGATCTACACGTATCGAGGCTTGAAACAACCAAAACCCCCACCTAAATGGATCACAGCAAGAATCTTCAAAAGATTCGACGAGGAACTAGTTCCTCACTTCAGATATCAAACCAGACAAATGTCATGTTTAGGAGTCTCCAGAAAATTTAACGGTTCACCCCAGGCTTGAACACAGCCGTGTCTGTGCTGAAATAGGGAACAGACTGGGCGGGGGAACCGGCTAACGTTGAGGTGGTAAAGAAAAACATTAGCCTGTCTTATATAAAGCGACTACTTCTCTACATGTTTCAAGTTGTACAGTAGATCACTCCCTAAGAGAGGCTATGCCAAGGGCGACCGACGACTCCAAGACAAAGGGCAACTGCACTTAGCAGGAGTTCCCACGGGGGACACTAGGGGGCATGCGGTCAAGTTGACTTGCCTCTTTAAGCGCCAGAAAACATGAAATTACCCACTTGTTTTCTTACCTTTTCATCAGTTTTACCAATCATAGTAACCACCCACGTATTGAATGGCGTTAGCTATACATTTCATTTGATATTCACTGTTCTTTCTTAATTGTTCACCAGGAATCAAAACACACATCAGTGTGAGACTTAAGATGTAAGCCGATAGAGCAACAGACGAAAGGCTATGTGAATCTTCATCAAAACACATATACGTGACCAAGATTGCCTCTTGACCATAAAGGTCTTGGGTTTAAATCCTGGCTGTTGTCCATGCTACGGACACCTTTGCCGATTTCTGATTTTATTTACGCCATGGTACTTCACTGGGTTATTTAGAACGGCTTTTTAGAGAGGCTCTGACATTACAATACCGTAAAAAAACACATCGATCTGCTATTCTTCCCTTATTTCCCAAATTGTGCACGAGTGGATTTGTCATTAGTGCCCTAGGCTGCTGGATCTAAACGTCCCGGGTTCGAACCCCGATTGTTGTCACTCATGCCACATGTATTGAACTGAGCTTGTTGTACTCAAATTTACTCATGTATCGGAAGTTTTTTTTGCCTTGTTTCAACATGTGGGAGAACAGCTAGTAAGTCTGTAAAATATAACCGATTTTCCTCGCAACTCTCTGTCGAAGCTGTCGTAATGTTTTTTTTTCACGTACTTTGAGTTAGTAAGGCTAGTTTTGAGTCGATGGCTTTTCTGTTGTTGTTGTTTGATTTTGTGTTTGTTTTTAGAAGGAGAAACGTTGTCCTGGTTTACCTTTTTAACTTCGTACCCCGAGTATACGTTCACGTACCCAAATTGAAAGCATAGACGAAAAGAACAGATACCAGGAAGAACTTATTCACCGATCGGATAATGCTAGCATCCCTCAGGTGCCAATGCTCTTTGTCTGAACTCAGTAATATATGATAATAGTTGTACACCAGACAACTACTTGATCAATCTTTATTGTCAACTTTTTAATTTTAAGTATGCAGATCACAAAACTGATGATCGTTATAAATACTAATTAAGTAGATCAGTACATTAGCTAGAAATATATCCGTTAATCTATATTAGAGATATGATTGATAAAGAGACGTCTTAGGAATTATGCCCTACATAAATTATCTGTACACTAGGTCAGGTTGACCTAGTCTGAAAACTTGAAGAAAGAAGACCAAGAATTATTTTTCAAAACGTACAGCATTGTATTTTCCCTTTCTTTCTCTGTACGAAAGACTGAAGGCAAATTAAAAGCACACGTTACAGACTTGGTAATCGATAAATAGAAATGTTCCTTATTCCAGATCAATGATACAGATTGAAAAAAATACATATAGCGGTAAATATATGCTATTAGATAAGAATCATGTTCTGGTCCTTTCAACAAACTCTATGAGAACATCACAAATAAAATCCTGACATACAAAGTCGTTTGAATAATCCAGAAAATATCTAGCAGTCATTAACTAGAATCTAGCTAGAATCTAGCTTCAATTCGCCTTTCTGTATTCTTGCTAGGTCTACATGGGAGTTATCTACGGGAATTACCTATCTGGGTCACGGTGACCTATTTACAAATCTGGGGACCAGAGAAGATATATTTTACAAAATATGAACGACACAGTTTCTTTCAAGGTCCTTCAACTAGAATCTAGCTCCGGCCTCGCCATCCATTGTTCTTGCTGTTTTGTTCTACTTAGGAATTACCTATCTGGGTCACGGTGACCTATTAACAAATCTGGGGACCAGAGAAGATATACTTTACAAAATATGAAGGACACAGTTTCTTTAAAAGTCTATCGTGATAGATGAAAACTGATTAGGTAAAACTTGATGATTAAAACAGATTAAAGAGTCATAGTACTGATGATTGATGAGTAGATAATGTTGTGCATACAGTATTATGATAATTATTTCTGGTTGACAGTATCCACCAACGTTACATATATCAAGGGAAATAGATTGATACAAACTGTACATGTACTCAAACATGTTTAGGGTCAGTGTTCAGATCGTTGCTGCCATTCAGTCCGGGCATCGTCTAATCCAAAATCTACACCAACTTAAAAATGGGCTCCTTGTCTCAATCCCTGCTCCGATAAACTCGGAAACCTTTCTTATAGAAACCGCATATTCTTTTCCCAAACACGACTGTAGAAGCTGTCCTGCGCGCAGTCCCTTCTGTTGGTAAATCCATATGTATCGCCGTCACAATTAATCCACAATGCGTCGTAACATATCCAAGTTGCAATCACCAAAGTCTGACTGTCATGAAGTAATCCAAACTTGTTCCCTCGAAAATCGGTGGTCCTTGGTTCCCTCCCGCCTGCTCGCTCAAAGTCTAGAGGACACTATGACTTTCTTTAAACGTCTTCTGGAAGCTTCTATTGACAATGCTGGCACTTGTGACTTGCGTAGAATCTAACAGTCTTACGTTATACTGTAAATGCATCTAATTTCGCGTGGTTTTTATTTCACGTTAAGGCGAAATTGGATTGTTTGCAGTGGTTTTAAGTTTGCGGCAGCGCTATAGTCATATACTGCTACAGTATTGGACAAAAATGTTTGCGGTGGTTTTGAGTTCGCGGTGAAACGGTAGCCGCGAAAACCGCGAACATAAAGCCACCGCGAACATTTCCGCATTTACAGTACCCTTAGCTGAGGGTCTGCATGCTCTTTTTCGTAAGGCTTAGACAGCACTTTTTCTATTTCCAGTAATTCGTAGGGAAATCTGTCTTATTCACGTAATTCGTAGCAAGACGACCGAATTTTGCGTAGTTGACTTCCTTGATTCTAGCTTAATATGTAGGAGGTTCTTCTGAATTGAATTTCAAGCGTTGTTGGGGACCCCCCCCCCCCATGCAGATCCTCTTAGGTAGTTGCAACTAATCGAAGCGTAAATCTGGAACCTTCTATGTTGAACTTAGCCAAGTTGCCATCCGATTACTACTGGGACTCCTACACTTGCTGGCATGACAAATCAGGCTATGTGTAACTGAGTACTGTTACAACAAAATGTACGAGGTAAAAACTTGCAAGTCAATTTTGGTTTTGATTTCGCGGTAGGGAGAAAATCAAGTGTTCGCGGGTGTTTTAAGTTCGCGTTTAAGACTATCATAGACAAGGGAATCGAACCCGGGGCTTCTAGTTCCAGAGGCAGGGCCACTAACAACAGGACTAAGCACGCTACCAGAAGCTTGGATGTAGAGAGATTTACCGTGGGAACGAAAATATACAAGACAGGCGCTTACAAGAGTGCTGGCAGACGTGACAGGAGAGTAACCAATCATCTGTCAACACAGACTCGCTGAGTCCTGTCTTCAAACAAACATTCGTCTCGTCAAGGAGTTTGGAATACTGTAAATGCAGAAATGTTCGCGGTTTTCGCGGCTACCGTTTCACCGCGAACTAAAAACCACCGCGAACATTTTTGTCCAATACTATAAAATTATGTGACTATAGCACTGCGGCGAACTTAAAACCACCGCGAACACTCAATTTTCGTCTTAGCGCGAAATAGAAACCACGCGAACTTAGATGCATTTACAGTATCTTTAGCACAGTTAAGGGGTTTGCGTCGTTCATGGCTACGTTAGAACATTATCTATGGAAGATTATTATCTAAGGCCAAACTGATTTGATTGCATGGATAACATCATCAGGGCATCCCAAAACTGCTGCAAGCGTGCGGAAAAAAGTTGTCTTCAGTATGAAATCTAAGTCGTCAGGAAGGTTGAACAAATGAATGAACACAGAGAGCATGATATACCAAGCAATAACTTTTTCCTTGAACATATTTTGCTTTGACGCCATATGGATGTTAGTAGTTAGTTAAAGTCCTTGCGCGCCACTTGGTGGAGCATTTGTCGGCGCCCATTTCCGATTTGTAGCCCTTGGGCTAGTCCGCTGGTAGTGATGTGTGTGTTCAACTTCCATACTCTTTCCCAAATGCACAGTGCTAAGTAGAGACAGAAAGCAGTATGTACCAGTTTTAAAGTTTTAATATGCCCCAGCCGGGGATTGAACTCACGACGTACCGTGTGCAAGGCGAACAGACTACCCTTTGCACCGGTGAGGTGACATACAAATAATAAAGTCAATGTAGCCTAAATGACAGCACTATATGGGCCTGAAAAACGTAGCTTTAACGCTGGATAATGGTGCCGATAATAGTTTTGGTCGTCATTATGAAAACAAGCTTGCTGGTGACTCCCCCCCCCCCTTTGCTGCTATCAACGATGCCTAACTAGCATAACTAACATGCCTAAACGTCAGACGATACGTTGAATCGTAGCCTCTACCAGGGGCTTGGCTGGTTGGAAAGAGTAGACGTGGTTGGAAAGAGTACACGTGGTTGGAAAGAGTAGACGTTGTTGGAAAGAGTAGAAAGCGGTCAAATAGAGGAGTTGGCCGGCCGATAGATACAGTTTTCAGACGTGGCAAACTGTATATCGGCTAGCCAACTCTAATATTTGACCGATTTCTACTTTTTCCAGCCACGTCTGGATCCTTGTAGAGGGTTAGTTGAATCGGATGCTAGGCCGCAGGAATAGGGGATCAAGTCCTACTCGTATCCCCGTGCAATACTCACTACCATGCTCCAGCAACACCCTAACTTCAAACCTTTATCAAAACCAACAAAGCAGCATGTAGAACAAAATATTGACAGTACTGACTAAGTTGAGTAGATTAAAAGCAAACAACATTACAACAATGAACAAAACCAACCAAGACTTATATGAAATCCACGAAATGAATAAAATTTATTCATGAACAGCCTTTTAAAATAGCCTCTACCAGTCTCTGCGGGTCGCTGGGAAAATAATAGAAATTGGCCAAATAGAGTCAATTGTATGAAGGGAGTCGGCTATAGAGAGAGGGTCAAATAGGCAACCCTGGTAGCGGATGGAAATGTTATCCTCCATAGCCAAAGTCCCCCAGCAAATGTTCTCTCTTATTATAGCCGACGCTGTTAGTCTGGTAGAGACTACTTTTAAAAGAACTTCAGACAATGCGTGTTGATCAGAACAGCATAAATCTAGGTTTTTAGTATGTCTAATGTCTCGTATAACAGTGTAAATCGGATATATAGTTTATATACTGTTATTTGGCTCTGAGCGTCTTTTTTGGGTCACTATATGGTGCTGAGGGAATCGAGTTTATGTCTTCATTTTTCAACATAGGCTCGTTTCCTTAGCCCCCTATGGAATCTTCTATCAACATAGTGCTGAGTAGATTGTAAAGGAATGGAGTAAAATAGAATGGAATAGAATAGAACAGAATAGGCTATGGACGAAATAAATCGGCATCGTGTGACGCAATCGGTAGGGTGTTTCACCCACAACCGAGACGTCCTGGGTTCGAAACCACCGATATGCCTTGATGTTGTGCCCTTTGGGAAATGCACTTTACACAGCGTTCCTCACTTCACTGAGGTGTAAATGAGTACCTAGCTTCGGTTAGGGACATCCCTCGGATAGTACGTTAAATGGAGGTCCCGTGTTTGAGGAGAGCCACACCTCGAGCACGTTGAAGAACCACATTAAAAAGAGTAGGGGTCCTTCCCGGTGTGAGTGGTTCAAAACCTACAGTCCTGTGGCCACACATAGGGCAACTGTCGTATTGAGGTCACCTGAGTTAGCGCCGAATGGCAGCCGCTCCAGACCCTTGCGATTTAGAGCGTGCGCTCCTCGCAAGTCAGCGAAGAGAAAGTAGTCGGCCTACCCAATAATACAAAAATTATAATGATATGGACTTGAATATAATATAATAGAATAGAATAGAATAGAAAATCATAGAATATAGAATATTTCCTGCATCACTATAAAGTGCTGGGGAATATAAGTTTATGTGTTTATTTCTGCCCACATAAACTTGTTTCCACAGCACTCTATGGGATACTCTGCCATCTGGTGCCAAATATGGAATGAATCAAAATGAAATAAGACAAACATAGTAGAAAAGAACAGAATAGAATAGAATAGAATAGAATAGAACATGTAGAACAGATCTGAGACAGTAGAACAATAGAAAGTACGGAGATGGGGGCTTTTTTCGCTCAACATGTCTTATCGTCGGTCACTATAGTGTGCTGAGGGAATCGAGTTTATGTGTTCAGTTTTATCAACATAAACTCGTTTCCTTAGCTCACTATGGGAGCCAACACTTCCAGTGTGTGTTGAACATAGAGCAGAATAAAATACAAGATAATGGAAAAATAGAATAGAACAGAACATAATGGAATGAGTGGTTCATTCCTCGAAAAACACTGTAGCTGTTCAGTCGAAAATTTGGTTAAGTCCAATTTATAGTGTTGGCGTTTACAGTTTAAACTCCATTCAGAATGACTTCTACCAACATAGATGAACTTTCAAGGGAATGGAATACAATCTGATTTAACTTAATAATTTTGTCGTTGGTCTAAGAACTGAATGAGAAACAAAATTATTTCCTGCTTGCAATATTTCAATTTTAAAACAACCAAAGATGTTTCGATCAGATTGAAGCCCCCTTGCCAACCTGCTGTTATATAGTTGGGCATTTACTTTTTGTAGCTAGTTGATATGTAAAGACAAAGGGACAAAGCTTATATGAAGATAATAAGGGTCATAATGAGGGTATGGAGCAGTTACATCAATGGGTGTGAACATAGTAGTACCCCCCCCCCCCCCTGTAGTCGTATTGGACGAAATATAAACGGTTTTTGATTTGAGGTGGACTAAATGCTGGGTCGTGATGGGGGTACGGGACCGTTATATTCATGTGCTTGTTTGTCAGTATGGTATGACGGCCCGTATTGAATTAGACCTGTTATCAACAGTTTATCTTCTAACCGGAGCGGTTATAAGGCAGGGTCAAATGGGGATACGGGGCCATTATATTCATGTGCTTGTATGACGTCCCTTAACCGTATTGGACCTGTTTTCAACAATGTCGCATTTATCATATCGTTTATAATTAGCAGGAGGATTTATACGCCTGGGTCAAAATGGGGATACGGGGTGGTTACACTCATGTGTTTGTTTATGAGCATGGTATAACTAGCCCGTAATCTTATTTGACTTGTCATCAACGACGGTGAATAAAACACACTGTATCTGAAACAGATATCAGCCTGGGGCTCGATATGAATACGGGGCCGTTATATTCATGTGTTTGTTTATCAACATGGTATAACTTCCCCGTATTCTTATTGGACTTAATATCGACAATGGTGACTAAAAACACTGTAGCTTAAACAGATATCAACATGGGTCTACATATGGATACTGTGAGGTTATATCCATGTGTCTTTTTATCAACTACAATTACCCCGTATTCTTATTGGACTTGCTATCATCCGCACAATGGTCAATAAAACACACTGCAGATGGAGAAGTTATAAGCCGGGGTCTTGATATGGATACGGGGCAGTTATAGCCATGTCTTTGTTCAACAACATGGCATAACTTCCCGGTAACCATATTGGACCAGTTATCAAGGGTATATGATTTATCATATCTGTCTGGAGCAGATTATGTAAACCTATGTCATGAAAAAAATAGGATGCCGGGCAGTTATACCCATGTCTTAACTCAACAGCTCGGTATAATGTCTCCGTAGCCTAATTTGACCTACATATAATAATAACCATTTTGGATTGATCAATCGTTTGACTAATCATAAGTCCGGTTGGAGATGATATAATGGTGGGTTACAATGTGGATACGGGGCAGTTATAGCCATGTCTCTGCTCGATAACATGGCATAGCTTCCCCGTAACCGTATTGGACCAGTTACCAACAGTATAAGTATATTAATCATATCTGACAAGAATGCCGAGCAGTTATACCCATGTCTTAACTAAACAGCATGGTATAACTTCCCCGTAGCCTAATTTGACCTCATAACGACCATTTTGGATTGATCAATCGTTTGACTAATCATAAGTCCGGTTGGAGATGATATAATGGTGGGTTCCAATGTGGATACGTGGCAGTTATAGCCATGTCTCTGCTCGATAACATGGCATAGCTTCCCCGTAACCATATTGGACCAGTTACCAACAGTATAAGTATATTAATCATATCTGACAAGAATGCCGGGCAGTTATACCCATGTCTTAACTAAACAGCATGGTATAACTTCCCCGTAGCCTAATTTGACCTCATAACGACCATTTTGGATTGATTAATCGTTTAACTAATCATAAGTCCGGTTGGAGATGATATAATGGTGGGTCACAATGTAGATACGGGGCATTTAAAGTCATGTCTCCGTTCGATAACATGGCATAGCTTCCCCGTAACCATATTGGACCAGTTATCAACAGTATACGGTTTATCATATCTGACAAGAATGCCGGGCAGTTACACCGATGTCTTAACTTCCCCGTAACGTTAGCCTGCATGGAAAATAAGTCCAACCAAACCAACAACCATTTTGGATGTATCATGTTCGATTCATTCAAGTCCTGATGGAGGCAATATATACGACGGTGGGTTATGCTATGGATACGGGGCCGTTATAGTCATGTTTTCTTTCGATAACATGGCATAACTTCCCCGTAACCGTATCGGACCCGTTACCAACAATATACGTTAAGCTTACGTTACGTTAGCTGATCTGAAGTGTGACGTCATCACCGGGGCAAAGGTACCCAGTTGCCTGTATCGGCCCCCGTCTCGTATTGAGACCTGGTATTTTACTCCTCTGGTTCCGGGTCTTACTGGGTTTGCGGGGGGCTCACATCATGTTTGCACATGCGACATGGTGGGACTCCCCCGCTACCTCATAGGACCTGTCAGCAACAACATGTCGAGATGAAATAGAAATGATATGATATAATATGAAAGAGATGGGAGAGAGAGAGTGAGTGAGTGAGTGAGTGAGTGAGTGAGTGAGTGGGTGGGTGAGTGAGTGAGTGAGTGAGTGAGTGTGTGAGTGAGTGAGCGAGTGTGTGAGTGAGTGAGTGAGTGAGTGAGTGTGTGATTGAGTGAATGAGTGAGTGAGTGAGTGAGTGAGTAAGTGAGCGAGTCAGTGAGTGAATCAGTGAGTCAGTGAGTCAGTGAGTGAGTGATATGGAACCACAGTATCCTCTCGCCTGGTTCCGGGTCTTCCTGGGTTTGCGGGGGGCTCACGTCATGTGTTCTACTGCTGCATGATGCGACTCCCCCGTAACCTCATAGGGCCCGTCATCAACAATGCAGAGAAGAAATATGGCATTATGCCGATAGTGCAAACAACTTCGGATATATGCTAGGGTTATCCAAATCACGTAACGTTATAGCACCCGTCAGCAACAATGTGGAGATAGAAGAAATATGGTATTATGCCGATGGTGCAAACAACTTCGGGTATATGCTAGGGTTATCCAAATCACGTAACGTTATAGGACCTGTCAGCGACAATAATTGAGATGAAAAAAAATAAATGTATTCTATAATGTTATGACCTTGATAGAAGTAGCTCGTCGTGTAATGCTTTCATGATTATGGTATATAAGACAACAGTTAGGATTAAGTTGATATCTATCCTGCATACTTTTTCGATCAGATATCAATAATGTCAGATTGAAGATTTAAGTGTTGCAAATTTCAGCTCGGGTTATGATGAGGATACGGGGCCGTTATAGCCATGTGTTTATCATTCAACATGGCATAACTTCCCCGTACTCTTATCGTTAACCTATAGGATCTGCCAGCAACAATGTAGAGATAAAAGAAAGTCACTATGATACTATTATGATGTTACTCTAGTTGTTTTACGTCGTTTTTGGACAGAAAAGGACAACGTGGCACTGTACTCAAGTTTTTTATAACTTATTTCAACAGTGCCAGGTACAAAGAACAGTATACCCATTTGTACGCATGGGCGGAGTGAGTAAAGTCGTGTAAAGTGCCTTTCCCAAGGGCACAATATCGGTGGTGAGAAGGGATTCGAACCCGGGACCACTAGGTTCTTGGCCGAAAGACCCTACCGTTACGCCACACGACCCCACGTTACTCAAGTTGCTCTACCTGAAAAACTTCTTTGCAAGAGGGCTTATACATTGTGTCTTTGCGGTTCCGGGGTCATTAAAACTCTGAGTAGTCTCTAAATCAGAGTTTTATTGCCCCGGTTCCATGTGGGCACTTGTTCTTTTCATTATGTCAAAGCCCACAACCCTTCTAGCTGTACATAGTTACATGTATTTTTGACAAATATCTAAACATTACGCACAACAAAAACAGTTTGCTGCTCTTGGAGCTTCGAGAAAACTCTGTCCCATATATACATGTATCATGATTCGGCACAAACTTTTTTCTTGTTTCTTTGGAAGGTTCACATGAAGTGCCGGGGCAATAAAGATTCTGACTTCCGTCAAAAAAAGAGTCTTATTGCCCTGGTTCTTTATGTGGCCTAGTAACAGCAAATGTGAAGTGTGAAGCATGGTGATTTCGTGCTGGTGTTGAAAATACGTAGTTCGCTGATTTAAAACGAATTTCTTCGTTCATCCTGTTTGCTTACATGCGGTGCCGGGGCAATAAAAGATTCTGAGTGTTGTGAAAATTAGAGTCTTTTTGCCCTGGCACCTCATGTGGCATTGTAACATCAGAACAATAGAAAGTACGGAGATGGGGCTCTTTTCGCTCAGCATGTCGTATCGTCGGTCACCACATACCAACAGTATTCGTTAAGCTTACGTTACTTTGGCTGATCTGAAGTGAGACATCAGCAACGGGCCAAAGGGTACCCGGCAGCCTGTATCGGCCCCCGTCTCACATTATTTTACTCCTCTGGTTCCGGGTCTTACTGGGTTTGCGGGGGGCTCACATCATGTTTTCACATGCGACATGGTGGGACTCCCCCGTAACCTCATAGGACCTGTCAGCAACAATGTTGGGATGAAATAAACATAATATGATATGGAAGAAATGGGAGAGAGAGTGAGAGAGTGAGTGAGTGAGTGAGTGAGTGAGTGAGTGAGTGAGTGAGTGGGTGAGTGTGTGAGTGAGTGAGTGAGTGAGAGAATGAGTGAGGGAGGGAGTGAGTGAGTGAGTGAGTGAGTGAGTGAGTGGGTGAGTGTGTGAGTGAGTGAGTGAGTGAGTGAATGAGTGAGTGAGGGAGTGAGTGAGTGAGTGAGTGAGTGAGTGAGTGAGTGAGTGAGTGAGTGAGTGAGTGAGTGAGTGTACTAGTGAGTGAGTTATATGGGACCACGGTATCCTCTCGCCTGAATCTGGGTCTTCCTGGGTTTGCGGGGGGCTCACATCATGTGTTCTACTACCACATGATGCGACTCCCCCGTAACCTCATAAGACCCGACAGCAACAATGCAAGATAGCAGAAATATGGTATCTGCTACGGTTATTCAAACCACGTAACGTTATAGGACCTGTCAGCGACAATATTGAGATTAAAAAAATCTGAGATGAAAAAAAAATCAATGTATTCTTTAATGTTATGACTATGATAGAAGTAGCTCGTCATCTTATGCTTTCATGATTTTGGTCTATAAGACAACACTTAGGATTAGGTTAATATCTACCCTGTATACTTTTTCGATCATATTTCAACAATGTCAGACTGATGATTTAAGTGTTGCACATTTCAGCTCGGGTTGTGATGAGAATACGGGGCCGTTATAGCCATGTGTTTATCATTCAACATGGCATAACTTCCCCGTACTCTTATCATTACCTTTTAGGATCTGCCAGCAATAATGTAGAGATAAAAGAAAGTCACTATAATACTATAACGATGTTACTCTAGTTGTTTTTACGTCGTTTTTGGACAGACAAGGACGACGTGGCACTGTACTCAAGTTTTTTATAACTTTTTTCAACAGTGCTACGTACAGAGAACCAAGTTACTCTACTTGCTCTACCTGAAAAACTTTTTTGCAATCGGGCTTACACATTGTGTCATCATGGTTCCGGGGTCATTAAAACTCCGAGTCCTCTCCAAATCTAAAAAGCCTGTCCCACCGGGCGGTGGTGTCCCCCCCCCCCCTGTTCTTTTATAAGAACGCGACTACAAGTATTCGCGAGGACTAACTGACACGAGATTTGCCCGTGCGCATCGATTGTACTCGGGGATTCACTCTCATTCAACTTTCCAAGCCCCCTTGTGTCGTTTTTTCAGACACTGTGACAGACCACACAACATGGCGGTTGTATTGCCCCGGTTCCATGTGGGCACTTGTCCTTTTCATTACATTGAAGCCCACAACCCTTCTAGCTATCCATAGTTACATGTACTTTTGACAAATATCTAAACATTACGCACAACAAAAACAGTTTGCTCCTCTTGGAGCTTCGAGAAAACTCTGTCCATTAGATACAAGTATCATGATTCGGCACATGCTTTTTTCTTGTTTCTTTGGAAGGTTCACATGCAGTGCCGGGGCAATAAAGATTCTGACTTCCGTCAAAATCAGAGTCTTATTTCCCTGGTTCTCTGTGGGACCCGGTAACAGCAAAGGTGAAGTGTGAAGCATATGGTGATTTCGTGCTGGAGTTGAAAATACGTAGTTCGTTGATTTAACATGTATTTCTTGGTTCATCCTGTTTGCTTACATGCGGTGCCGGGGTAATTAAAGATTCTGAGTGTTGTGAAAATCAGAGTCTTTTTGCCCTGGCACCTCATGGAGCATTGTAACAGCAAATGTTAAGGAGAAACACATTTGGCAGTTTTTTTGTTTTTGTTTGACTAAGTCAGAAACTGTTGTTTACTGCGGATTCAAAAATACATATTTCAGTGATTTAACGTCTATTTCTTCGTTACACATGTAAGCTTACATGCGGTGCCGGGGCAATTAAGATTCTGAGTTTTGTGAAAATCAGAGTCTTTTTGCCCTGGCACCTCATGGAGCATTGTTACAGCAAATGTTAAGGAGAGACACATTTTGCAGCTTTTTTGTTTGACCATGTCGGGAACTGTTGTTTACTGCGGATTCAAAAATACATATTTCAGTGATTTAACATCTATTTCTTCATTCATCCTGTTTGCTTACATGCGGTGCCGGGGCAATTAAAGATTCTGAGTGTTGTGAAAATCAGAGTCTTTTTGCCCTGGCTCTGTCGTGGTGCGGGGGTGTCCCTGTGGTGTAGTGGTCTGCGCCTTCTGCCTCTCACCACATCTGGATCAAATTACTTCGACCAGAAGGACTGGGGTTCAAGTCCCAGGTAGGACACCTCTGAACAAGAGGCACATTGAGTCATAACAAAGACTTTATAAAAATGGTACATACTTCTGAAACAGCATGGAAGTTAAACACACTTCACTGCCAGTGGACTAGCCCCCTGCTGCAGTGATTGCACCACAGTGTGGCCCATGGCTATGAAATGGAGATGGGCACCGCCCTATACATCAATAATGGTGTGGAAGGATTTTAACTACTAGTACTTTCCTACAGTCAAATAAAACCAAATCAAATCAAATCAACTACTAGTAACTAACTGTCGTGGTGCGGATACCAGCATTTTTGTTTTGCTGTTATGTAAGTTTAGCATGTCTTTCCTTTGTCACTATAGTGTGCTGAGGGAATCGAGTTTATGTGTTCAGTTTACCAACATAGACTCGTTTCCTCAGCCCCCTATGGGAGCCAACACTTCAACGTGCTTCAACTAACGACCAGAACAGAGCTCAGTATAAAAACCCATAGTGGAATAGAAAAGATCATTCCGGATTCGAAATAATGATTCTGTCGCTAAAAGTAAACTGTTAACTTTTTTTTGTAGACTTATCCTTTGCTAGCAGTATTTCAAATCGAAGTAAAATACTCGATTGTAACTCGCATGTGTTTGTATATATATATACATATATATATATATATATATATATATATATATATATATATATATATATATATATACATATATATATGAACTTGGTCCTAGTTCCTAATACTTTTATAGGGCCGTTAATAAATAAATCTATCATATTGTCTAGTTAGGGAAGATATACGCCTTATAAGCCGGGGCCATGATGGGAATACGGGGCAGCCATGTGTTTCTTTATCAACTTGATTGAACTTCCCCGTTCTCTTATTTGATCTGCAGTCAAGAAAGTCTAATTTCTGGAATTGTCTAGCTGGAGCATAACGGGTTCTTATGAGGTTACGGGGCAGTTACATCCATGTGTTTGTTCGACAACATGGTATAACTACCCCGTAACCTTATTGGACCAGTTAACAACAATGTTGGATTCCTCATATAGTTTAATACGGATATAGAACAACATGATATGACTATTTTGGAAATTTTGTAGGAAGATGAAGATACGGGGCAGTTCAAGGGTTTGTGAAAAATACAAGGTAACTGTTACAACTTCCCCGTAGCCTTATAAAACCTCAAATTAACAATCATATATGTTGTATCGTATTTGAGGAACAGGTATACGTCCAGTTGCAGACGATATACGTTTGGGTTTAAATGGGAATACGGGGCAGTTATATCCATGTCTTTGCTCAACAACATGGAATAACTTCCCCGTACTCTTGATGGACCTACTATCAACAGTTTTTGAAACGTGAAACAAAGGATGCGAATAGCCTACAACTAGGCCATGATTTCGCTAGTTGTCGTTGATCTGATAGCATACATCTGTTTGAACCTATTGAACGCTCGCGGAGGGATATGGATGCCTCGAACCTGTGACTCGTGAGCATCGGCACGTTACTCACCTGGATCCGGGTCTTCCTGGGTTTGCGGGGGGGGCTCACATCATGTGTTCACCTGCTACATGGTGGGACTTCCCTGCAACCTCATAGGGCCTGTCAGCAGCAACATATCGAGAAGAAATAGATATTTTTTTTTTATATTATGACAAGAAGTAGATGTCGCTGCTCGTCTCGGATCGCTACCGGTTGAGCCGCCGGCATGTTGTTGCCTGGTTCCGGGTCTTACTGGGTTTGCGGGGGGCTCACATCATGTGTTCACCTGCTACATGGTGGGACTTCCCTGCAACCTCATAGGGCCTGTCAGCAACAACATGTCGAGGAGAAAGAAATATTTTATGACATCATGTCAAGAAGTAGAAGTATCTGCTCGTCTTGCATTGGTACCACTTGAGCCGCCGACATTCTCTCCCCTGGTTATGGGTCTTACTGGATTTGTTGGGGGCTCACATCATGTGTTCACCTGTTACATGGTGGGACTTCCCTGCAACCTCATTGGACCTGTCAGCAACAACATGTCGAGAAGAAAGAGATATTTTGTGACATCATGTCAAGAAGTAGATGTCGCTGCTCGTCTCGGATCGCTACCGGTTGAGCCGCCGCGCCGGCATCCTCTCGCCTGGTTCCGGGTCTTACTGGGTTTGCGGGGGGCTCACATCATGTGTTTGCCTGCTACATGGTGGGACTTCCCTGCAACCTCATAGGGCTTACCAGCAACAATATTGAGAGGAAAGAAATAGTTCATGATACGATGGCAACGGTGCGGGTAACATCGGGAAATTGCTAGTGTAATCACAACAAGAGTAGGACTATGAAACAAACTTCAAGAGGCGATCGTTACCATTAGAGATAAAATGAAGTTAAAAAATGAAGCTGCTGATACTTTACGAAAGTTGTTGATATCTCCCTAGGTTCATATGTTTTGCCGGGGTAATACAGATTCTGAGTTCTCAACATCAGAGTCTTATTCCCCTGGCACCGCATGGAGCCTTGCACAAACCAATGTCAAAGGAAAGATAATTCACTTTTGGATCAAGATTTTAATGCACAAATCATCATTCAGATGATATGTTGTTATTTCTCTTGGTCCATATATAGTGCCGGGATAATCAAGATTCTGAGTTCACTCAGCTTCAGAGTCTTATGGCCCTGGATCTTTATTTGGCCATATTCTAGCAAGTATAGAGAAAATATGTCTACATGGAGGGACACAGAGAAGGAGATGAGGAGCATAAGCAACAGCTGACACGACGACAGAAAAAAGGTCCAGAGACGAGTGAAGCGGAGGACTATCATCGGTGGGCTATGCTCGAAACGGGGCAAGTAAGCAAGTAAGTTAATGTCAAGAAACTTTTTTAGCTTTAGTTTTTGCTGTGTATTTTAAAATACATATTGAAACGATATAACATATGTATTTGTATCATTTTTGCATGGCTATAGCTGGAAATATAAATTTGAGTTCTGTCAGGACCAGAGTCCAACTGTCCTGCTTCCGTCGAAAGCAACGTCTCAGCGAGTGAGATAGAAGAAAGACCATTTGTCACGATACGAATACCGTTACTTTTGATATGCCGTTTTTTCAGTTCAGTGTTTTTCATACTCGGTCACTATAGAGTGCTGAGGGAATCGAGTTTATGTGTTCAGGTTTATCAACATAGACTCGTTTCCTCAGCTCCCTATGGGAGACTACTCTTTAACGTGCTTTAAAGAATGAGTAGAATAGAGCAAAGCAGAAAACAAAATAAGGATTCTGTCACTAAAAGTAAACTGATTACCTTTTTTGTAGATACATCTTCTGCTTGAAGTATTTCAAATCGAAGCACAAAAATCTATTGTAACTCGCATGTGTTTGTTTATGAACTTGGTCCATCAACTTGGTCCGTCAACAATGAATCTACCATATTGACTTGTCGGAGAAGATATACGTCATACAAGCCGGGGCCATAATGGGAATACGGCGCAGTTTTAGTCATGTGTTTCGTCATCGACATGATTAAACTTCTCCGTTCTCTTACTGGTCCTTCAGGCGACTATGCCGAGTTTATTGCATCGTCTAGCTAGAGCAGATATCAACCCGGGTCCTTATGAGGTTACGGGGCAGTTACATCCATGTGTTTGTTCGACAACATGGTATAACTTCCCCGTAACCTTATTGGACCAGGTATCAACAATGATGGATTCATCATATAGTTTGATAGAAGTATGTAAAATATGGTACGACTGGTACGAATCTGTTCTAGGTTATAAAGAGGAGACAGGGCTTTCATATTCATGTCTTTGTGAAAAAACATTGTATATCTACCCGTTACCTTATTGAACATCTAATTATAAATTTTATATATTGTATCGTAGGAAACCGATATACGTCCAGTTGCAGACGATAGAAGTGTGGGTTTAAATGGAATACGGGGCAGTTATATCCATGTCATTGCTCAGCAACATGGAATAACTTCCCCGTAATCTTGATGGACCTACTATCAACAGTTTTTGAAACATGAAACAAAGGCTTCGGCATATTGCTCACCTGGATCTTGGTCTTACTGGGTTTGCCGGGGAATCACATCATGTGTTCACCTGCTACATGGTGGGACTTCCCTGCAACCTCATTGGACCTGGCAGCAACAACATGTCTTGAAGAAAGAGAGATTTTTGTGACATCATGTCAAGAAGTAGAAGTATCTGCTCGTCTCGGATCGCTACCAGTTGAGTCGCTAACATCCTCTCACATGGTTTTGGGTCTTCCTGGGTTTGCAACGCGGGGGACTCGCATCATGTGTTCACCTGCTATATATTGGGACTTCCCTGCAACCTCACTGGACCTGTCAACAGCAACATTTCGAGATGAAAGAGAGATTTTATGATATCATGACAAGACATGACATGCAGCAACAACATGTCGGGATGAACAAAGACATTTGATGATATCATGACAAGAAGTACAAGTAGCTACTCGTCTCGGATTGGTACCATTCGAGACGCCGGCCTTCTCTCACCTGGATCCCGGTCTTACTGGGTTTGCGGGGGATCACATCGTGTGTTCACCTGCTACATGGTGGGACTCCCCTGGAACCTCATGGGACCTGTCAGCAACAATGTTGGTAGGAAATAGATATGATATGTAATGGGAACACGGCACCCTCCCAACTTGTTCTGGGCCTTCCTGGGTTTGCGGGGGTCTCACATCATGTGTTCATCTGCTACATGGTGGGACTCCTCCGCAACCTCATAGGACCTATCAGCAACAACATGTCGAGAAGAAAGACATATTGTATGATATCATGACTAGAAGTAGATGTCGCTGCTCATCTCGGATCGCTACCGGTTGAGCCGCCGGCATGTTGCTCGCCTGGTTCCGGGTCTTACTGGGTTTGCGGGGGGCTCACATCATGTGTTCTACTGCTACATGGTGGGACTCCCCTGCAACCTCATAGGACCCGTCAGCAACCATGTCTGGATTAGATAAATCTGATATCATGACGGTGTATGGGGCGTCGGATACTTGTTAAGGTAATCTAAACCACATAAACATGAATATGTACGCACCAACAGCGAACAAAAAAGGTTCTCCTTATCATAATTAGGTTTATAACTTTCATGTCTTGTTTTTGAAGAAGATATCGATGTTGGGTTTATCATTATCATATCTCGTTAAGCTGTCAGATAACTTGGGTTATGATGAGGTTACGGGGCAGTTATATCCATGTGTATATTTATCAACATGATATAACCTCCCTGTACTCTTATCGTTACCCTATTTGTAATGTTTCGTGATAGTATGGTGTTGGTGGAAATAGTGCCTCATTGAATGATGCTTTTGATAATTGAACCACATTAATGATATGTGTATGTGTCAAAAACTAAACTAACGTTATCCCAATCATCCCAAGTTTCTGAGAAAGAGGAAAATAAAAGCCCAAGTTTGCATTATGTGTGACAGTTGTTCGATGTAACTGATAACAAAAGCCGCCGCGAATGTGAAAAGATTGTGTGTTATGCTGAGGGGTGGTTGTGATTGTTAGACAGTTCAGACAAAGCCGTGTCAGCAATTCTAGCGATGAGCTATGACCGCCGAATCTGGGAAACAGTTCTAACCGCAGACAGCCAAGAAACTGTCAGATGTCATTGGCAGAAAAGACTGAGACGGCAATGCTAATTTTCTCCTCTCTCTTCATGGTCTTCAGCTGATTGTTATTATTCTTCACGGGTGTTTACGGCTACACTACCCTGGGTGGCAACTGGGCGCTCTGGGAAAACGCTTTGCAGCCAGATTCGGCAACCTCTGATTCGTATATTGCCGTGCAAATAAATACCGGTGGTGGCACTTGTTTTTTTATCACCGAGTCAGCGTCGGGACCAGATCCAAGGCACGTTTAGTCAGGAAGAAGCATTGAAAGAATAGACTTGACAATAGAAATCTACGTCAATAGCCTTCCGCGTTCCTCATTCAACTAACATCTGTGTCTTCTTGATTAGAAAAACGCCCGGCAGAATTCTCTGCACTTGATCGACCCTTTCAATGCTGAATCTGGGCTCGTTTGGCGTAATGACAGGGTGTTCGGCCCTGAACCTGTTCGTCCCGGATTCGAATCCCCTTACGCAACCAATGCTGTGCGCTTGGGAAAGGCACTTTACACGACTTTTCTCACTCTACCTATAGGTGTAGAAATGAGTACCTGACTTACGTTGGGGAGGTAAAATGGGTGAAAGGATAACAACACACTTCCCATGCAGCCACAAAAAGGGACTACTGTAAATGCAGAAATGTTCGCAGGGATTTTGGTAGGGAGGAAATTGAGTGTTCGCGCTGGTTTTGAGTTCGTGTTTGAAACAATAGTAGCACTACAGTCACACAATGGAACGTTTTTTTGCGATGGTTTTAAGTTCAAAGAATTTCGAAGATATTACGACATCTCTTTGATATATGTGGGAAGAAAGTAAGGTAAGTTTGTCACACTTGGCGTACATAATTGTGCTTATAGAATACAAAGTTAAACAGATGTGCCTAAATAGGTAATTCACTATGGACCAAGCTTGTCTACAACACCGTAGCTTTGCAACGTTTCATTGACAATGAGACTTCCATATCAGGAAATGCAAAACATGACTTCATGTTTTCTTTCTGTCTCCTGCCTTACAGTACATTCTGCATCGGATGGAGCATTTAGATGTCGACTAGCGAAAACTCAGCTAACTGCAGTTACAGGTTCGTCCAGCATCACGTTCAGACGAATCATCCATCCCTACCTGTCACATATGAGACGGAATGTGCTTACACAAGGTGCCATTGAAGGTCCACATAAAATGCCGGGGCTATCAAAACTCTGAGTCCTCTAAAAACCAGAGTTTTATCGCCCCGGCTCTTTCTGGGGCCTTGCAGCAGCAAATCCGAAGAAGGAAATATGATCTCTTTATTTTGTAAAAGCCGAAAATAGCACCACTTATGGCCGTAGATTTGACAGAAAGACCCTCGACGATCGATTAAACATGGGTATATTTATAGGTTAACATGTGGTGCCGGGGCAATGAAAACTCTGAGTTCTGTCAGCATCAGAGTTTTGTTGCCCCGGCTCCCTATGGAACCACGTGAAACCTCTTTCTCAGAAAAGAATGCCCCTTGGATCCTAATTATTTACGATGAATTCTTTATTTGTTCTCTAGGTTCACATGCGGTGCCGGGGCAATAAAAGCTCTGAGATCTGTTTGGTTCAGAGCTTTGTTGCCCTGGCCCCATATGGGACCACATGTCTGCAAAGTAAAAGAAGATGTCTATATATGAACTAAAGCGGATATTTTTTTTTACTTAATTGGAGCCGAGGAAAGAATTAGGCTTTTTGCTATTGATTTCAAAAAAGATTATGATGACTGTACTCTTCAGATTAGTTCATTGTATTTCTAGGTTCACATGCAGTCCCGGGGTAATCTAGAGTCTGAGTCAAAGTTCTTTTTGTCCTGCCTCCTTATGTGGCCTTGTACCAACAGTTGAAAGAAATGCATTGAAGATACCTTAAGCCTACAAACAAATATCAAAATGCATTCAATGATCAAATATACTTTGTTAGTGCTTCACATGCGGTGCCTAGGTAATTGAAACTCTGATTTCTGTATGCTTCAGGGTTTTGTTACCCTGGCTCTGTATGGGACCACTTGTCAGCAAAGGAAAAGAAAAAAAATCATATGATCTGAGGCAACTTCCTTTTCAGCTAGAGCAGAGAAAAACATTCGCCTGTGGTTAAAATACTTGACGTCCACTGGGTTTGTATGCAGTGCCGGGGTACCTAAAACTCTGAGAGTTCTGTAAGCATCAGAGTTTTGTTACCCTGGCTCTGTATGGGACCACTTGTCAGCAAAGGTGAGGAAAGCTGTCTGTGACTATGATCTGCTGCAACTTCTCTGTAAGTTAGTTGAAGTCTGGAAAGGAACGTTGATTCGAAAAAGAGTATGATGAATATTCGCAAACTGGTTCAAAAAATTGCTTTTCTTGGTTGACATGAAATGCCGGGGTAATTAAGACTCTGAGTTTCTGCTAAAGTATCAGGGTCTCATTGCCCTGGCTTTTATTGTACCACGTGTCAGCTAAGGAAATGAAAATATGTAAGGTAGCCTCTTGTCCAATAAGAAAGAAAAAAAGAAAGAAAGAAAGAAAGAAAGAAAGAAAGAAAGAACACTCTAAGCTGTGTATTTAGAAATTCATTTAAAGTTGGCATTAGTGTTCTCATTGTACCAGTAAGCCCACATGTGGTGCCGGGGCGATAAAAACTCAGAGTTTGTCAGTTTCAGAGTTTTCTTTTCCCGGCTCTGTGCGGGACCATGTAACAGCAAGAGACGTTTTGGTCTAAATTCGAATTCTAGTTCAGATCATTAAGTCTTAAATTGCAAAAAAAGCTGTAATGTTAGCATCTTCGAACTCAAAGGCCATCATTAGAAATGATGATTGAACACAAATGTATCCTTTACTCATCACTGATGGCCATCACTGATCTTCACACTCTTTCTCCCGTAAGCAAATCCGCCAACGGAACACCAGAGATAGATTATTCCTGCATTATTACTGTATGTTCTAGTGAAGATCTGGGACGGCTAAGGCTAGGAATGTTTTGTCGAAGTCATAGCCTTTCTGCCTCAGATCTTTACTTGGCCTTTTCCCAGCAAAACATCAAATAGAATTGAAAAAGTGGCAAGCTATGGTGACAAATATTTCACAATGGCCGCTCATGCAATCAGATACTTTGAAATGGGAAGTTTTTTTTTTTCAACACACTCTCATCGAATAGGAAACATTAACATTGTGATTGACACCATTTATTTTGTTTCCTTGGAATTCAGGGTCATTTAAGGCTACGAGTTTTATTTTTCAGAACTTTTTGGCCTCCAACCAGCGAGCTTGAAACAAAGAAAAATCAGTCCCGCTGTCGTGCTTGTGAACATATAATCTGTTTTATTCATTTTCAACTAGCACTTTTTCAGTCTGATATTGTATTTTGAAGAGTGCTGCAACAGAGGAATCAAAGTAACTGATACGTTTCTGCATTGTTTCTCTTGTCCCATCGGAGATCTGGGGTAATCAAGGTTACGAGTAGTTTTTTTTTGTTCATAGCCTTGTTGCCACAGATGTCTGTGATGACTAAGATTCTACGTGAAAGTAACCCGTACATTAAAATAACCCACATATTACAGAAAAATTAGGATCATTCGTCTCCCACTGTCTCGGGAAAAGAAGTCGAACCCAAAGGTTAGAACTTAGTGGCAGTAGTTAAGACTGGAGTAGTCATATGTTATATTCTTCATCATTATCTTTCCGTCCACTCCATGTTACATGTACTTGTACTTAGCTTAGGGGCAGGAATTTGCAATAAACTTTCAATTCAATTCAATTAATGACTAATTTGCTTAATTTCTAACAGTGGGTTTTAGATGAAGATTCAAGAAATGTACGGATGTCATTATCAATGTGTCCCTTACTTGAAAATACACGTCGAGTGCCTCTGAACAACATATATCGTATTGTATGGTTCCTGTTGCAAGTTGATATATAAAACAGCACATGTCGACACTACATGCCGTGCTTACCTGCTCCGCTAGGCGTCTCCAATAGCACTAGAGACTGGGTTACATTTGTAGCAAAGACACAGATGTTTTAAAACTGTACAAAACTATTTACAACATCTTCGTCGTTGTTTTATCAATTCCAGTGCATCATGTATCTTGAAAAAAGTAATCTATTACCATTCTGGTACCCTGTTGGCTTTTGATGCTACATGTATTCTTAGCACTAGAACTGTGTTTGAGAGAAAAAAGGCCAAAAGGACTTACCACACCATTTAAGCCAAAGTGCTGTAACAGTGCAGTATACTTATTGTATTTGAGAATTATGTGATAGTAAACTATGGCTATTACGATAAAAGGGAAGTCGCGTACTTGAATAGACCGCCAGTCGGCGCTGTTGGAGCCGAAGCTGGACATGTCCTGGACGGAAACTACTTCAGCACCAAGGACAACAACCAGCAGTTTACTCGCGTGGATGGTGAAATAATAACTTCGGAAAAGGCTGCCTCGTATAATTGAACGAACCACTTATCTGCCCTAGTGGAGTTGTCTTGGAAGGGAAACATATAAATACCTGATATTTGCCTAGGTATTGGATTTGCCATTGAAATATCTAGTACGGAGACATGTTTTAGATTGTCTTTCTGTATATTTCAATTGTAATCACACAGATACCATGTCGATGTGCAATTTTAATGCATCAGATGTGGCAATGTTTACAGATACATTATAGAATTATATGTATATTTTAAAAAAAAGATCTGTTTAAGTATCCTCATTTGCATTTAAAAGCTTTAAGAGTTATATATAGATAATATTAGATATATATGGATATAAAGAGAGATACATAGATTTTCTATTATGCAGTATAAGTACTTTCTGAATGCAGTTGTATTGATCATAAAACTCTATCGAAGTAGAATTCAAGAACTCGCTTCTTGTGTCTTTCTGTATATTTCAATTGTAATCACACAGATACCATGTCGATGTGCAATTTTAATGCATCAAATGTGACAATGTTTACAGATACAATATAGAACTATATGTATATTTCAAAAAAAGATCTGTTTAAGTATCCTCATTTGCATCTAAAAGCTTTAAGAGTTATATATAGATAATATTAGATATATATGGATATAAATAGAGATACATAGATTTTCTATTATGCAGTATAAGTACTTTCTGAATGCAGTTGTATTGATCATATAACTCTATCGAAGTAGAATTCAAGAACTCATTTAAGAATCTAATATTATTTTCATGACCTTGTGCCTAAATGCATCATCATGAAGGCTTGCCATACCTATCGAGTGGCCGTCAACACTATCTGTCTGTATGAATTTAATTATGTATATTAGTAATTATGTTGCTTTAATAGCACAATTCCGGTAATTTGTCAATTTCTAACATCTGCCATCTTTACTTGTACATAACATGTCACTTGTGATCTGCACAACCATGCTGTATTCATCATTGGTGTAAATCATATAGCAATCAGAAAAGCCTTTTTAAAGTGCTAAGCCATTGAGAATTAAATGTAGGTATTGCAGTTGATGCGATTTTGGCTACTTCCGTATTAGATATTGTCTTTGAATATGTATATGAATTTACATTTAGAATCTTGTTATTTTGATATCATTCTGTTCTTCCACAATTAAATGTAAATTAAAACCTTAAGATTCAATTCAATAAAAATGTGATCTCTTATTATTTGATTAGGTAATTGTTGTAGCATCCTATTAAACAATCGATCGCTTATTATTGTGAACATGAAATGTACGGAATAAAAGCAAAAACTATACCTGTTTCTAAAATTCCTGGTTAAGTTCTAAGATAACATCAAACAGTTTTGAACAACAAAACCACTCCGGAAAAAGTTAACTTTTATCACAAAAGTCATGACCGAAGAAAAAAAATATCCTATATTATAACATGTCACTTGTGATCTGCACAGCCATGCTGTATTTATTATCAGTGTAAATTATATAGCAATCAGAAAATGTTTTTATACAGAGCTACGCAATTTAGAACTAAATCTAGTTGTTGCGTTTGATACGATTTTGGCTATTTCCGTATTAGATATTGTCTTCGATTATATCCCTGCCTGAGACATAGTAAATCCTGTCATTCAGAATGTTGTTACTTTGACTTCATCGTCTTTCTCCACAACTGAATGTTAACTGAAATATTAAGATTTAATTAAATAAAAACGAGGGATCTTATAGTTTCCGATTATGCTAAGGTTATTTTATAGCATCCTATTAAACAATGGATCGCTTATTATTGTGAACATAAAATGTACGGAATAAACGCAAAAAACTATACCTGTTTCTAAAATGCCTGGTTGAATGCAAATATAACTTCAAACAGTTCTGAACAACAAAACCACTCACGAACTGCAAACTGTCATCACAAAGTCTTGAACGAATAGAAAGTGCTATACTATATTTTGATTGCTAAAATATCGCAATACCTTTATCAGTGTACAGGATCTAAAGTCGTTGTTAATAATCTTTCTTTGTATTTACTCATCTCTAAGTTGTGTCAAGACCTGCTCGCAATGGAAATCACGAACATTGTTGCATAGCTTTCAAGCTTTCATACTCATATCAAAATAAACAACCGAACAAGTAATCAAACAAACAAACATGCAGACAAACAAACTTTCAAGAAAACATGGTTGGAAACCCCAACAGCTCCATGGCAGATTTGCTTCAGTACTTCTCATCCGTGGCGCTTTGCAGGCTTGTGTAGGTGTTCTCATCAAGGCTCGCCAGGTTGATGTAGTCCTGTGTTTGGAGAAAAGGGGATAAAATGAAAAGATAGTTTAGTTGCATGAAGCAACGAATTATTTTAGATCACTAATCATGGAGTGACTGAAAAAAGTCATAAAAGTCAGAGTGGCCGAAAAAAATATTGCACAGGGCATACGTTTTTGTCGACTACAACATGTTTTCTTCTATGTTACATGTTACAGAAGGTAATTAATATTTTTTTCCTAACTCTTCCCTCATGACCTCAATGAAAAGCCTACATGCCGATTTGAGTAAATAATCAAAAATGGTCCTCAGTTCCTTTCATTTTCATTGCCTATACTTTATACTGTATTGCAAATTAACTTACACTCACAAAGGCTACTGTTACTAGTATAGCTATATGCCCTCTACAGATCAATTCAGACCTCTTCTTCCGAAAAATGAGTTGTTATAGTTGAAATGCACACGAATAAGAATTTGTACTCACATGTTCATCCTCCATCATTGTGTCCAGAGTCCGCTGGATTTTCCTGAACTCCGGCCTCCTGGCGGGGTCAGCATCCCAACAGCTCAGCATCAGGGCGTAGCTGGAATAATGCGATTCATTCAATAACACAGAGGTGGTAGCTAAATAAAAACAGGCCATCGCACGGTAGTGTTGTATCAATATTGCATTCATCTCATGCTATAAACATATCTGAGCGTTATTGAGTGCGCCAAGTTTCTTAAAGAATCGGCCGTAACATCAAGTATCCGGTATACTAAGAGCTTATTTATCTAATAATCATAAAACATGAATAAACAATTGTTGTATTCTTAGAATTTGCTGTTAGCTAAAGGCAAATATAAAGGGCAACCATATCTCATTTTAGGGAGTTCAGTGTCAGGAGTAGTTCTACTCACAGTTTGTCATCACAGTGGTGCGGTTTGTCCATCCTGTATCCCTGCTGCACTCCGTCCATCACTTCTCGTTTGGACATACCGGGATATGGGGTGGCGCCTGGAAGAAACATAAACCGTTATCAGATGATTTGTGGCCTGACGTCATCATATACCATATGATGTCATGTTTAACGTTAAATACAAATATTTGACTCAAGAGGATCAAGACTGGAGTGCATCTCTTGTTTTGGCTAATATCTTAACCTTTACTAAGATGTTTTAATTCACAGTTTTTCGAACGTTCTCTTATAAATTTCTTCAGACATCACTATAGCTGTATCAGCGGGATTTCCAATAGTTTCCATAAAATGGCACATAACATCTATTTTGCATGAGGATAGAACCAGTCTGCTTGAACAGGTGTACTTGAATTAATATGGGTTTGATCTTAAAGATAAAGTTTTCTGCAAATGATATCGTCCTACCGAGAGTGATGATCTCCCAGAGCAGCACCCCGAAGGCCCAGACGTCAGACTTGGTGGTGTACTTCCGGTGGAACAGCGACTCGGGGGCCATCCAGCGGACTGGCAGACGGGTCTGTACAGGACCAATAATAAAGGTAGTAAAACACGAGATGAGCAAACTATATAATTGTATACAGAAAATGAACAAATTAAATGTTAAACCAGCAGGTAATTGAACATCTTCATGTTTTGTAGTTTCACTACTATTTTACCATGGTCAATACTGACCGACGGAGGCCATATATACTATTAGATAAAGCCTGGCCTTACTTGTGAGTAAGAATGCAATATCTACCTTGGTGGTCCTCTCGTACTCATCCCCCTCCCTTGAGAAGCCGAAGTCCGACACCTTACAGGTCCGGTCTGCTGACACGAGCACGTTCCGGGTAGCAAGGTCACGGTGCAGGATCTTGAAGGAAAAAGACATAGTAAAATCAAAACAAATATAATTACTAAGTATGAAAGGTACTATGTGAATTGTATACGCCTTTATCTTTACATATAATAAATAATGATATTTTATATCGATTCTTTGAGTATTTAACACCTCCTGACATACATCAACATTTCAGAAAAAAACGTGACATCAGTGGGTCAAACAAGGCCGGAAGTCAGTACATGTACCGCCTTTTGTCTCGTTTGAACTAGGAACATCGTTAACAAGGTATTCATCTTTTTATTTAATTCATTAATCTTTAGAGTGGTCCCTTTTAGCTGGTGCCATCCTATTTCTACCGAGGTCTTACATTCGCTACCCTAAAAATAGTACCCTAAAAATAGGGTAGCGAATGTAGGAGCCCCGGTAGAAATAGGATGGCACCCAGGCTAGGTTCCTTTAGTTGGTAACTGATCTCCAATGGAATCCTTACCTTCTTAGACGACAGGAAGCTCATCCCTTTGGCCACATCCCATGCGAACTTGGTGAGGTCCCGCGATGAGAGGGACTTGCTGCCGCCGTGTAAGTTCCCATATGTCTGCTGAGTGCGGCTGGTGCGGAGGGCGGACTGGAGACTTCCTCCGGACACGAACTCAAGCAGCAGGTAGAACGGGTCTGGGAACGGTAATAAAATGTAGGTAATAAATCATGTAACATAATGAACAATTGAAGAAAGACTTAAAAGACATAATTAAAGACATACGAAATACTAATTTGGGTCTTGCATATTCATGTTGATCAGTATCATTTTTCTTTACAAAGGGAAGAAATGTGTTGCACTTACCGGCTTCCGTGCAGCACCCAAGAAAAGAAACTACATTAGGATGGGTCCCTAGAAGCTTCAATATTGTCAGTTCCTTGAAGAAAGCATTTGAAGCACCGGGGCGCGCCATGCCTGAGGAATGAGTAAGCATCGGCGTACAGTTGAACTGTCATAGCTTCAAGAAAGTGGAATCGGAAGAAAATCAGAAGGTAAATTGAATATCATAGATTCATGTATTTGTCTACTGTTTTATAGTACCTTTTAACTCCTTCACAGCCACGGTGGTCACACCTGCACTTCCCAATATCTTCCAAGCTTCTGCCTTATAAACCTTCCCAAAGTCCCCTTGCCCGAGCTCTTCTTTGATATTCAGCTGATTCCGCGGGAATTCTGGGGATGTTTTAACATCTTCATATGCAGATTCTGGCATTTCCTGTTTCAGATATAAGACATATGTTCAGGTGTGATGCCTTTGATTAAGACACAAAATGAACCACTTAAATGGTTTTTAAAATCCATTATAGAGAACGGAAAATTACCTCATTTTCCCCGCGTGCCACCAAACCCTGATACGTGTGGTCAGACTGAATAAATAGGAAAAACGGGTAAGTAACTTAACTTAAGGTATGCCTATAGAATTTTATAAATTTCTACATGAGACAATTAGATATCCGATCTAAACTTTTGCAAGTTCTTCATATAAAGAAGTTGTCTTTCTAGGAAAATATAAGATTACATATAATGTCAAGCATAGTGGGTCAATACCTTCTGTCTTTTAGGCATCCTCAGACTCTGATACCCGTCGTCCGAAGTGCATCCCTGGCAAAAAAAATGTTTTAGTGAACATGTATTATATTAAACATTTTGAAGACACGAAGAGGCTGTACCTTAGACGAATTAATATGTTTACAGAATTCATTCAAGCTAATCTATACCCATCACTTTCTTAAATGTACAATAAGACTAATCGCTTACTACATTTTCTAATTCCACGCTGTTTGGAGGGTTGCCTGGCGGTTTATCTGAAAGAATAAAAAATCAAAATTGTCATCTGCAGTTGGTGAGTAATTAGAAAGAGTTCTCTTAGGAAGATCAAATCGCATACACGAATAAGATGACATGTGTCACAATGCTAACCAAGGCACTATTTAAGCAGTAAATTCGATGAAAGGAAAAGAAACATTTCAATTTGTAAATGGTATATCTTAAAGAACCATGGATATACTCACCACTGGTCGCACGTCTTCTCATGATGAATACGACAACAACAATCACAGCTATCAACACAACAGCACCGACCACTACAGCTATTATGATGACTGTGGTTGAATTTCCTCCACCGGCTTAGAAATAGATAACAATAACAAAATAATTTCCTTTTAATACACTCTTTAAAAATCTGATTTTAAGTTAATACAACTAAACATACAATGTCACAGTCAAGCATGCAATCTAACAGCTTGAACCTAACGTAGCATGTATATTATACAGGATATAAAAAATGTGGACATCTGCAAAACTGATCTGAATGATGACGACTCACCCGCAGGCTTGACGTCACTGATCCTGCTGTTCTCAGGATCCACAGTGAACTCCCCGTTTGGCTGCTGCAGCTTCTCCCTGTACGTAGTCTGGGCTGCAGCCGCCTCAGACTTGGCTACAGTAGCCTCAAAATTAACAAGGACACTGCCGGACCTGATAATAGAAATGGGCTATTCAAAACTTTGCAAACACATTTGACGATATCAGTTTTGTGACTAGTAAAAATCAACAATCAACAATCAACTCCAAGCATTTCTTCCACTTTGAATGATGAAAACTATCATTCTTGATACTAATATTCTAGTCTAGAAAATGCAGTTTAGAAGATATATAAGTCTTGATAACCACCTGCAGTCTGTGACTTCTGCTCCCTCATATCCTTTATAGATGTCAAATATTGAGTCCAGCTAGGCGAGAAAACATGTGCAAAGCAACATAAACATCATTTTACAACATCGCAAATATAAAGTGCAGGTTTAGCTGAATAATCATAATTTTTAAAACTGTTTTCAGGCAGATCAAAAACAGGAGATGAAATATCAGAAAGTAATTATAATACGCAATATGCATACCTGAGTTACTATCCTGTTTCCCAGTTCTCCGTTACAAACCCCGTCTGTGTAGTCTTGACTGGTGATGCTGAGGGTTCCATATAGGATCTGGTTGTCTGGGATAAAATATGACCATCATGATTAGAAACTTTTTTTATTACAACATGACAAACCTCTAAAAACTTTTGTGTAATAAAGCTATCGTAGAAAATGCGTATTTATGTTTTCTATGCTTTACGGGAAAATGTGCAATGTAGTTACATTTTGAATCATATTGAAAGGAAATTAAGCTACTTGCTAGGTTCGAGTTATAGTCCACAAATTACGAATCGGTCAACACTTAAAAGATCAAACAACCTATAGCTATAACGTATTTCTTGCTAAACGTACCTTCCACCAGGACCCGGATGACGTTAGACTCCACGACCCCCTGACTGTTTTGCGCCCGGATGCGGATCTCGTACTGTCCATATCCATCTGGCAACTCCACTGTCTGTGTGAACTCAGGCCTGTTCTGTAGAGTGGCCTCCACTACTGATGGCCCACTAACCCAGTTCGTAGCCCTAACCATCTTGTACTGTATAGTGTGGGTTGTATCCAGACCTCCGTTGAACTCCCCTGTCCATATCAGGTTCAAATTGCCTGCCGCTGTCTTCTTGGTGTAATCAAGATTTTCGGGTGGCTCTGGCGCAGCTTTTTTTCAAAGGAAAGTGATGACTGTCAGTGTGCAATTGTCTAATTCTAGAAACAAATTTGTATAATTCTAGAAACAAAACCAACAAAAAATCACCAAGCCATTCTACATATTCATTATTTTCTTTTGTACTCCTACCTCTTCATCTACTGCTTTTCCCGGAAATAGCATTACCCTGTTGCAAATGACACAGTAGTCACAGCACAGTAAGTCATACAAAAAGTTAGAAGAACAAATGTAGATAATTACTTACTTTCAGCGACAAGTTTTATAACAGCCGAGTTCCCTCCGTGACTGTTCCAGACTGTACAATTGTAGTCCCCATAGTCAGAGGTCTGTGTGCCCACTATAGTGAAGGTACTGACCCCATCATGACTGCTGACTCCTGTGGTGATTTCAGTTCCACCCTTAGACCAGCTGAAGATGATGGGGGTGGGGTAGGCTACGGCGCTGCACTCCATGGTCACGTTCTGTCTCAGGCCCATGGCGTTCTTGGATTGGGGGTGGGTGAACTTCGGGGCAACTAAACATAAGTAAAATGACCTTATAATTAGATCACTATCGTTTTATGACATGTTAGAATTGAAAGTTCAACTCCTACTTGTAGAGGCATTTTTGCTGCTTTTAAAAGTATATTTTTTAGGTTAAAACCAACAGGGCTAAGCCATATTGATAATATCATTATTAACCAAAAGGAGTATTAGTTGTGAATGTTGAATATATCATAATGGTCCAGCAAATGTTAACTTACAATTAACAAAAAGGTCCAGTTCCCTGTCAGATGATCCTACTGTGTTGGTCGCCGTGCATGTGTAGTTCCCTCTATCTTCATACGTCACTTTCTGTATGGTGGAAGTGAGCACATTTCCAGCCAATGCACCCGGTACGTCCCTGCCGGAGGTGACGTGTGTCCAACTCATGGAAGTGACGTCAGGATTACTGTCAGCTCTACAGGCCAGGGTGGCGGACTCGGTCTCATCTACAGGGCTGGGGGCAGCAGCAGCTGTCAGGTCTGGCTTGTCTGGAAGGACAGCGAGGTGGGTTGTAGCTGAAATCTAATTTGAGGTCTGCATACTGCTTTACTGCTATAGAACCCTAAAAATGCATATGATAGTTGACTTTTATAGTAACAAAATTAGGAACAAACATAACATACACATAAAGGTAAATGAACACAATATGCTTATGTGTGTAACACAAGGATAAAACACAAGAGCGAGTACTATCCGGGTTAAGACAAAAAAGTGGACAACTGTTAGGACTTTGAAATTCCTTGATTGGTCTTCAAACAAGGCCTAACAATAATACTGTTCTCCCTAATGTATTACCTAAACAAGCAGAATGGTAAATTTGCAATAGCAAGTATTTGTGATGCAGAGTGTGTGGAGAGCAGATGACATAGGACTTGCTACTCAAGCGACTGTTTGTTAACGGTGCCCTCTGTTTTAATATTTATGTAGCTAGTATGCGCACATTGATGACAAATGCAAATCACTATCTTTTCTAAAAGTGTTGTTCTCAATTCTATGTTTACAACATGTTAGTGCATTTGCTTTAGAAACTGAGTTCCGGGTGGATGTATTCCAAACATGAGAAGTATCCCTTGGCCCTCAGCCCCTACCTCCAAAAGAAAACAATGAATAAAGATCAAAACTTGACAATACCTAATGGCATACGACTTTGAACCTTTGGGGCTATTGGACCAAGATAGCCTGGTACGAAATAAAATTCCCATGCTAGTAAGTCACCCAGTTGCCAGGCATTTGTAGGAAAAGCACACTGAACAGAAGCTTGAGAAAATGGAATGTTTTGCTTGGAAAAGAAACCATGTGATACTGTAGTGTGCATGCTATAGCAGCTGCATGTATTGCTGCGTAAGTAGTCATTCTTACAAGTCACGGTTACTTCCAGCCGAGTGGATACTGAGTTGATGACACTTGTGGCCACACACAGGTAGTTTCCAGCATGGCTTCTGTTGATATTGTTTATGGTCAATGTCCTATCGAGCATGATCTCATCGCTTCCTTGTTTTGTCCATTTGACCTCGGCAGTCGGTACTGATTCTACAGTGCAGACGACCGACAGAGACTCTCCCTCCTGTATGATGACTGTTGACTGGGATGGAGTCAGTCTGGGAGAGTCCAGGTCTGCAGATATACAACATTAGTGCTCAGCTCTGATGTACTAGGATGTTTTATAACCATATTTTTATCTTAGGCCACACCAACTTAATTTTATGGATGACATCCGCGCGCGCATTGATTTTCGCCTGTTGTCAAAAAAAAAAAAATCACCTCCTCCAAGGCTACACAGAACTCCGGAACTTGCCGACTTAATCTAGCTGCAAAAGGCTAGCATTGTGCCGGCTTATCGGAAAACTGGGGGCGTATGTGGATTGGTATGCTATCGATGTTGGCTAGGGGGATTTTGCGTTTGCACAGTTGTACGAGAGGATCGCGGCGGCCAGCGAGTATCGTCCAGACAATTTCAAACACGACCTATCCAGAGTGGCTCTCACACGTTTCTTTTGCAACAATGAGAGACATGGGAGAGGAATTTAGGGATTGGCAGAGGGATTTGTGAGCGTAAACCCATGATGGAATGCAATGGAGTTCAATGCCATGTATGTTGAAACTGCCCTTCTGGGTGTCATCAGTATTCTCATCACAGTCATATATCATCCACAGTCCTTGGAGCCAAATACCTTCTAATAGTCTGCTATGATGAACAAGACAACCTAAATGTACTACGGCAAGAAAGCCCGACAAAAACGCCTAAAAACACGCCAAAAACCTGCCGGACCCACTCCTCTGCTTGGAGAGTACCTACATGTACCTCCTACAAATAAACTGTGTTCTGTGGTTCAATTCGCAATACCAGCTTTGTACTAGTAGCCCTGTGGTTTAGCAGCATTTTTTTTTTTTTGCAGGATTTTTCTTTTTTTCGCCCGCGCGCATTAGTTTTGGGGTCTCCAGAGGATGTCATCCATAAAATCAAGTTGGTGTGGCCTTACGATCAATACCATCGAGAATAACATTCCAGAAAAAATCAGTGGAAAAAAATTAATCGTACAGTCAAGCCTTTGAACTCACATCGCACAGTGACTTCACGGGTTGCCTGAATGCTGGGTGGTACACCATTGCCAGCTGTACAGGTGTAGTTTCCACTGTCCTGTCTGTTAATGTTGTTAAACTGAAGTTCATGGCTATCTGAACCAACTGCTGTCCCTGGAACTGAACCGCCCTCCCTTGTCCATGAGAAACTTGGAGCAGGTTTGCCGTCTGTAGCGCTGCACACTAAGGAGGTGGAGTTTCCTTCCGCAACTCGCACTGTAGATTCAGGCTGTATGGATATAGCTTCTGGGGAGTCTTCAGGAAACAAGTAGTGGGTACCAAAGGGGTTAGACGATAAATTGGATAGTTTGAAAGTACTTGTGAAATGAAGCCATGCCAAGTTTGCTTTTTCAGTTTTTAAGGTCAGCAAACAGCAATAATTTGCAACGTGCAATGTTACGTTGCAGATAAGTTATAGAGTGAAAAATAGCTTACATGTTTTATTGCCTATAGTGCTGTGGATAGTTTGGTTAGTGTAGTTATATGAGATAACCGTCAGTAATTTGAACTTCTGGGTATCAAGTACAGAAACGAAAAGAGTAATGTCTACTAAATTTATTTCTGTGGAGAAGTTGCATGTTGATTGATAGACAAATGTAAAGCTAGTCTCCATTAATATATTAGGTTTACTCACAGTTGACGACCATCTGTACTCCAAGACTTGCTTGTTGCCCCAAACTGTTGGAAGCCCAACAGCTGTAGGAGGCAGCATCAGCCCTGTCCAACCCCGTGATGGTGAGAGTGGAACCGTCCGAGCTGACAGTGTACCTCGGTAGACCAGGTAGGGCAGCACCATTCTGTAGCAAGCTGAATATAGCTGCCGGGTTGCCAGGATCAGCAGTGGAGCAGGTCAGGGTTGTAGTGGTACCTTCTCTCACAGGGGAGGTTAAGGCCACTGTTGGCTGGGATGGGGGGTCTGGCGCAAAAAATAAAGACCAGAAATGGATCACATTCAGAAACAAATTCATGGTCACTATCATTTCCCTTGCATGTTTAGATACACTGATCATTTATTGTTCTGTAACATGACACTCACAGTGCACCACCAGCCCAGCAGCATCACTAGTAGGAGATGGTCCAACAATGTTGGAGGCCACGCACGTGTAACTGCCCGTGTCATCCTTCTGTGCCTGGGTAAAGGTCAGAGTTCCTGCACTGCTGTCTATGATGACCCTTGACCCATCAACTGTGACCTGATCTGACCCTATGCTGAAGCTGTAAGTCGGAGCAGGACTGGAGTCTGCAGAGTCGCAGGTCAGGACGGTCTGTTGACCCTGGGTCACGGGGCTGGTGCCGACTGTCAGGGTGGGCTTGCTGGGGGCATCTAAAAAATCACAGTAATTCACACCTAATGTGGATTGGTTTAGGACCCTTAAATTTTTAAGATAGAACATATTTTCTGAATTCGGGACTTCTGCAGTTCATGGCGTAATCACGGTCATGCTTGGCTTAAATCCTTATTTGCTGTTAGATGTTAAACATGTCTTTGTAAGGTAAGCCGCTCTATTTGATATGTACAAAAAAACGATTGCCAGTATTGTAAGCATCCTATGTGCTATAATCCGTTAACTCACAGTGCACCACCAGCCCAGCAGCATCACTAGTAGAAGAGTTCCCCACACTGTTGGAGGCCACACAGGTGTAGCTGCCCGCATCATCCTTCTGTGCCCGGGTAAAGGTCAGAGTTCCTGCACTGCTGTCTATGATGACCCTTGACCCATCAACTGTGACCATACCCGACCTTGTACTGAAGCTGTAGGTAGGAGCAGGGTTGGAGTCTGCAGAGCTGCAGGTCAGGACGGTTTGTTGACCCTGGGTCACGGGGCTGGTGCCGACTGTCAGGGTGGGCTTGCTGGGGGCATCTGACGAGAGATAGTTATGCAGCAATGTTCTTCTTTTTTTTCTTTTAGATAGTCATTTTTAAGATGTATACCAAAAACATATTTTGGTAATCTATTGTCCTGGGCATTTGAATGACCATGACAGTGCTAAAATGATAGTCTTTCAGTACTGATAAATTTCGGGTAAGAGGTCACATTGACCTTCTAGACAGTATATTTACTGCAGGAATGTAATGATCACTCACAATTAACCACCAGGACTACATCGCTTGTTGCGTCCCCGGCCAGGTTGGATGCCCTGCAGCTGTATGTGGCAGCATCAGCCCTGTCCACCCCCGTGATGGTGAGAGTGGTACCGTCCGAGCTCACAGTGTACCTTTGGAGACCAGGTAGGACCGCACCATTCTGTAGCCAGCTGAATATAGCTGCCGGGTTCCCAGCATCAGCAGTGGAGCAGGTCAGGGTTGTAGTGGTGCCTTCTGTCACAGGGGAGGTCAGGATCACCACAGGCTGGGATGGGGGAGCTGTACAGTCATATATAGGGACGGGGGGATAGAGAGGGAGGATATATTGACTAAGTACCATATCAAAATCACAATACGATTTACATTAGTTACAGCAGACTTACTGGCAATCCGTAACTCGGCGTCATCGATGCCATTCCTAAAGTCAGTTTGAACAGCCTGACACCTGTAGTTCCCAGCATCCTCTTCTCTCACATCAGCCAGCAGCAGGTAAGCCGACCCGTTGGTGGAGGCGCGCGGGTTTAGTGTGGTGGTGGTTCCCAGCAGGTAGTCCAGAAGGATAATGGGGGGTTTTAGCCACTGGATATGTCTCAGATTTCCTCCTGCCAAGTCATAGTCCCAGGGGAAAACTGCGGTGTCTCCAACTCTGGCCCAGACTGTTCCCACGTCTGTCACTGTTAAAGCTGAAATTTTGAAACATTGGCTGTTCAATTAGTCCTATCCTCAGTTTAAGGACCGCAGACAATGGTCTAAGCCTCCGGTACCAGTTGCCTCCGTTGATGACTATGGCCATATTATTCATGTCACTGTATCTGTAGGACCACATGATGCGTTATAGAAGAGATGCTAATCCCAGCCTGTTTCTTTTTACCTTAATGAATGAAGACCTTACTGTACAAGCACTGGGCTCAGCCGAAAACATCACAGTTTACAGATGCATAGATACAGGACCATATGGTGACGAGCCGGCACTAGTCTAATGATAACGTGAATTTGGCTTCATCTCGCATTTATTAATGGTTCAAAAATAGGTACAGATGTGCTTTATTTATTTATTTATACTGAAGGATTTGTCTAAAACCATTAGAAATATGAAGTTTTCTGTGTTGCTAAGGTACCTGCCTGTGGCACTGGCTGCAAATACACCTGATATTATATGGAATGGGGAAAATATATTGCAATATAGTTTTCAAAGCTCAATATTTTTTCCTTGTATAAAATACATTCTACTTCAAAGTGTTGCTCATCCTCTATCTCCTATTTGTAATAAGAAGCGATGATTTGATCAGTTTGAACAAAGAAGCCGGAACACGAGAAATAGCAACAATTACTAATTATGCCCATTGTTAGATAAATGTTTTCATAGCAAACGCATCGATCAACAGCTAAAATCACGTAGACATGAACCTAAATAGAAAGATATGAAAAGAATACAAGTCATGTGTAATATTACAATGTTTCCCTTGACATAATAGTGGGAGTTTCGTAAAAGTACCCCCTCCCCAGTCTTAGCCTTTTGGCTTAAATACAAACTTTGAAGACTAACACTTGTGCCATGAACGCTGTGAGCGGTAAAAAAGTATTCAGTACGTACCAGCTACCCCGTGGTACAGGAATAAAGCTCCAAAAACTTGCAGTATAAACGAAATCTGTCCCTGCGCCATTGTGTAAACCTGGTGATATTAGTACAGAGTTACACCCAACGTAAACACCTTTAGTTAGTTTACTTCCGGGTCCATTATTCGCGCACTCAGATTACGAACCTCGACCTCCGAGAATTCAGGATTGAAATACAATCATTCGTTTCTTCAAGCACCGAGAATCACTGCGTTTCCTGTCTATTTCACGGAAAAACTATCAGCGTAGTCTGCTTACAGTCAGTAAGTCAACTCGCGATTGAAATTGGACAACTCCCGCGTGGGTTTACGGAAAACGCTGGGCTGTCTTCCCCGGGCTGACAACCCTTTTGAGGGCCCCAAGGGCATGCATTTTCTCGAGGAAAAACTGGGTCAATGGTAACGTTGGGTAACATAAATTCGGGATTTTTCCGATAATGGTTGACTGAAATCAATCTAGCAGAACAATAAACCATTCTTTTTTTCTATTATTCTGTCAGTATCATGTACTATCTTTGCACTAATCATATATATGGTAGATTTTGTCTCTAGTCGTGCTGACACCATAATATTTCAACTTGAAACTACCGTCCGCCGCACCCACAATGACGGTGCTGTCGGACAGGGGTGAACATTAATTCGGGAGAGAAGATTCGTCTTGAATATCTTACCGCTAATCACATTTTATACAGCAGCTATTCGTTCCATCCTTGGCTTGAGGAGAGTGCTATGGATATAGACGTGTCCAAGTAAAAAAAATACACGAAAAAACGGCCGCACCGCACACATCAGGCCTTTGCTAACATCCCGTTTGTTGAGTGGGTTGAACGTCACTCAAAGTCGATCCCCACCGTCATGGCAACGTGTACATTATTCATGGCAAGTTAGCTGGATGCCGTAGCAATGGTTATAATAGTATGTCCATGTGTTCCTTGTTGTGTTAGGAGCAAACTTTGAGGAAAATATCGTCTTCAGTCCACTATCACACGCAACATTTAGACAAAAAAGTGTTCCTCACAAACCTTTTGTCGTCTGCTTGACGACATGATTCTGGGTAACAATATGGCGGCGGGAAAATACACGTGCCGTAGGTTGTAGCAACAAAGAGGAGTTTTGATGATTGATCACACTTAGAATCCAGTTGCAGGTTAGCAAAAGAGATTGTAATAAGTTGTCTTGCAAATAATTGTGTTTAGCAGGCAGGAGATGTGACATTTGTCTTATAAACCAGCGAACAACCGTGCAGTGTGAGTCTCCCACGAAGCCCCCAGACTCTGTCAATAAGGGACGGAGAGTTTTTGACGTAGCCAACTTCTAATGCATGGTTATCGAAGCTTTTCAGGCAGTGTTCTGAATGTGTTAGTCTGTCAAGTTTGCATTTCTAGTGGTATTACTGATGTTGCATCTAGCACATATCCCTAAATACCCCGTTTTCGAAAAATCCCGAATTTAAGTACCCCACGAATTTATGTTACCGAACGTTAATCTCAGCAGTGGGTGGGCTGGATGGAAGACAACAAACACACATATTTACCTCTGACTAAAAATCTCCCGTTCACTTTCAAGCTCATTACGTTTGATTTTGTATACATTTCTGTTTACCAATTGTGTAGGTTTTTGATATTTGATTTAATTAACATCACCGAGAAGATTATGTTTTCGGTTACTCCAGCTGTCGGATGGGTCTGTATGTATGTCAAGGGCATAACTCGAGAAACCTTTAATGGATCTTTATGATTTTTGGTAGGTGTGTAGTGCTTGTGCAAAGGAAGGACAAATTAAAAAGAAAAATTAGCCGACGTTTTCCAACAGTAGCCTCTACCAGGCTTCCGTCCTATCGTTGGGAAAATAGTAGAAACTAGAGTTCCACGGCCTCATACCTTCGCCAAATGATTTTAACCTTTATGGCAGACGTATCAGGAGTGTTTCTCATCAATTATAAATCATATCAGTTGATCTTCTTCACCCCAAAAACAAAAGTCACATAACTTCCAAATGACACAAGTATGAAATTGCCATCATTTACCTGTATGGAACTATAGTAGTTTCTCATTAATTATGCAAATTAGGCCTACATTTGCATATTTTTTATCTATCAAAATTCCTCAGTAACAAATGTCACATATTTCAATAGTCATATCATGGAACACAGCGGGTTTTTAAAATTGTCTCATTGATTATGCAAATTAGAATCTGCTTTGCATAGTTATCGTCCAATCATACGAAGCATCACGTAAGCTATCTACATACCAAAAATCATTACCATCCATCAAGCCCATCTTGAGTTATAGTATTTTCTCATTAATAATGCAAATGAGGTCTTCATTTACATAATTGATATCTATTAATATTTCTCTCCTCCTCAGTTACATATGTCATATGTTTGAGAGTCCTATGGTGGATTTGGCGGATGTATAAACTTTCCTCATTACTTATGCAAATATGACACTGATTTGCATAATTAGTATTTAATCTTGTACATCATCGCTCAAGCTATCTACTTACCAAAAATCATAACCATTCATCAAGCCCTTCTTGAGTTATTCCCTTTCAAAGTAACAAGCCGCTAGGGACCCAAAATCTAATCATTCCCATGTCTCATCAAGACCTACCCACCTACCAAATATCAAGGCAATCCATCCAAGCCTTCTCGAGTTATGCTGTACGTTACAAACAAACACACAAACCCACAAACATACCCACAAACAAACGCTACCCTCTGCATAACCTTCTCGGCGAAGCCGAGGTACTCCACTATACAGGGTAGGTCAGATATACAGTAAAGTTCCATTCCCTGTATAGCGGAGAACCTCGGCTGATTTCTGCTATTTTCCCAACGATAGGAAGGAAGCCTGGTAGAGGCTATTCCAACAGTACTGCAGCGGAATTTGCATGTAAGTGTGAACTTATGTAGGCAAAAAAAAGCGACGGAAACGTTGATGGATCGTCATAATTTTTGGTAAGTTTTTTTTTTTTATTCTTTACCCCGTCTAGACTGGTTTCATTCCCCCCCTCTCATAACTTCCAAACGGTATGGTGTGTTATCAAATTTGCAGGGGGTTGATTAGCATGTTGACATGAATCCCTTTCAACAATAAGCGTGGAATATTATTTGGTGAAGATAATGTGTTCGTGAAACTCTAGTTTAATCTGTTATGCAAGTGGACTCTATAGGTAGAATAGTGTTTCCCTATGTAACACTTAATGGAGATCTTTAAAAAAATATATACTAGAGTTCCACGATACCATGCCTTCGCCAACTGATGTTAACCTTTATGAGTGGCATATCATAGATGTTTTTAATTTATGGTGCAAAAAAGGACCTAATTCGCATGAATTTATGTCAGTTGACCATCTTCTCTACCCACATTATACAAGTTGTTTAAAGTATAAAAGTCTTATATTAGCAAACAAGGCTATTGAAGCCTTCCCTCAAAAAATATGTAAATGAGGACCTTATGGAGTTATGTCTGACCATGTCCACATCTACTAAACTGCCAAATGCTGTAAGAATGAAATCCCCATCATTTACCATCGTCGAGATGGCATTTGCTATTAATGCAAATTAGGTATTAGTTTGCACAATTAATGTCTATCGATATTCCTATATTTCTCAGTTATATATGTCACATGTTTGACAGTCCTATAATGGAGTGTAGCGGACTTTCTTCATTAGTCATGCAAATTAGCTCTTGATTTACATAATAAGCAAATGTGAGTCGTGTGGTGCAAGTAGTATAGCGCGGCTGTCAAACAATTGGACACCGGATCTAATCCACGTTTGTGCCCAGAGACATGTCCGAACTTGTGCCCCGACGGTGTGCCCTTGGGAAAGGCACTAAACACGACTTTCCTCACTTTACTCAGGTGTAAATGAGTACCTAGCTCATCTAGGGTTAGGGACGTCCCTCGGATAGGACGTTAAATGGAGGTCCCGTGTTTGAGGAGAGCCACACCTTGAGCACGAAAAAGAACCCACCACATATTTTGAAAAAGAGTAGGGGCATGCCCCGTTGTGAGTGGACCAAAACATTCCGGCCTTACTGGGGTAGGGAATTTCCCGAGCAGCCTTCGTAACCCCTGCTTCTCCTAATGGGTCAGTGAAGTCATGCTTGTCTCGAGCATTGATGTTTCTGACCTGGGGCGAAGAGATGCTGCTACAGTAGGAATTAGTTCAGTGCTTTGATGAGTGGCCCCCTGTGGCCTTGCACTAAGCTAGTTCGTTAGAAAAAAAGAAAATGATTCTCTCGATCATCACTTAAGTTATATGGATGCCAAATATCATGACGATCCAATAACTCCTTCTTGAGTTATTCTCATTCAAAGTTTGAAGCGAAACTGCAGATTGAAAAGGCCGCTAGGGGGCCGAAACCAACACGACTAACTCTTCCTCCCCATATCTGCCACTTAAAAATGATGACCAAAGCATGTCTTGAACACGAGATATCAAACCCGAAAATTCTGCTGCAGCACCATAGCAAGCCACTAGGGGGCCCAAAGTCTAATAATTTTGAAGTCTTAAGAAGACCTACCCACTAAGTATTAAGACAATTCATTCGGGCATCATCGACTTATACTGACAAACACACACATACACGAACGCTGACGAAAGTACAACCTTCTCGGCGAAGGTAACAAACAAACACCTAATCATACTGTTGGGGATAGGGGCAGCTATGGGCAACCCCACCAATACTGGAAGAAAATATGTTCTTTGGAAAAAAAATATAAGTTCTGTGTACGATTAAATGTCCAAGGGTCGTTTGCCTAGATAGTTTAATGTTATAAACAACAACAATAACAGAAAATAAGAGTCCGTAGGACACAATTCTCCGTTAGATTATTATGGTGTTGGTGATGTGGTTACAGTGCTTGATACCGTCTTTAACTGTTGACATAGCCTGAGTATCAGCCTCCGTAGTGACCTTTTGTAGATTTCTTTGGAACTAGTTTTAGTTGCTGACTTTGAAACAGAACAAGTCAAGAATGGATGGATAAACAGTGTAATCTCATTGTCCAAATTTAAACTTACAAAACTTTCATAGATAACCATCCATATTGATTTGCATAACCAGGGTCATAGTAAAGTGAGCAAGTTACCAATAATATACAAAAACAATCAAATTAGAAACTATTTCAGCTATCAATGAAAAAAATGCTGCATGCACATATACAACACCAGGTTAAATGACAGGGATATCAACTTTAGGGTAAAGAAAATTGACTTGACAGACCTCCAAAATGTATTTAACTATTTAGTTTTTCACCCAACTTATTACAGGAAAGTCAAATATTGGGGTTGCCAGCGTTCATTACTACAAAAAAAATCACACAGAGGCAGAAAACACAACCAATTGCAAGCTTTTTAATATTGAGAGAATTTTACATATTCTTTTGGGTGTCTTAAGCAAGAAATTACTTCCCATTTGAATCATGACGTGAATATAAAACGGCAAACATTAGAATCAAAAGGCACTGTATAATAATGTACAGGACAAGATTTTCATACAAACCTGTCTTTCTTTTCACAATTCATGACAAAACTGCATAACGTGCCATCATATTCTTTACGCACATCATTTATCTTGTAAAAATTCACCTGTCAAACAAATAAAATATATAGTTATGATTTCTTCTGCACATAAAAAAACATATTATACTCTGCCATCAGAAACCATCTTATAATGTACACTTCCAGACCATCTTAAATATTGACCAAGCCAATTCTGCAAAATTCATACAAGTTTACCTTTGAGTGTTCTCACTACAACCAAAGTATACAAAAACACGTTTTGTACATATTACTGTCTAGAACAACTCAATACTTTAGACTGAACTCGTAAATGCTAATCCGAAAACACATTTACAAACGTGTGAAAAACGAAATCACATGCTCAACTTTTAGCTGCTTGATTATTTACACACTTGCAAGGAGCCTTGAGTATTGACACGGCCAATCAAGAAAACTCAACATTTTATACATGTACATCTGATTTTCTATCTTTGCGGTTTCTTATGAAACCTTTTCTTTTCAATAAATTATCGTCTCACTGATCTACTTGACAAAATATCTCAGAGGCCAGGGCAAACATATTAAATACTGTTCACAGTAGGATAAACCTTATTCAGTTTCTTAAATCATCTGTTTCATGTTCCAGGCTATACATAAATGCTTACATTTCGGCACCAACAGTGTAGAAAAAATTCATCAATCTAAGTGCATTCAAAGTTCAGATATTATAGTTGGGATGTTGGCTTTTTGAGTTTAAGGCTCCACGTGTAACATGGGCCACCACATGATGCATGTTTCTAATACCTTACTGCCTGACAATTTCTGTCCTGCAAATATCAATGAACCCGAACAAATTGAATTGGTTTTACGATTGTCATTGTCTGTAAATTTCCTCCACAAAACATATTCACAGCACGAATCACTCATTAAACATTTGCACACTGGCAACAACTATATAATCACCAATGTTAAGGGCAAGCTCTGAGTACATCATTGTTTCATCATATTTCCAAATTATGTACCATGTCAAACTTGTCTGGATAACATAGAATCTTAACATCTCCCCGATCTCTAGTTGAAATCTTTCTCTGCGTCCAAATTTAAGGATCAGTGGGAAAGAAATCTCCTTTTGGGGCTATAGAGTGAGATCCCTGGGTAAATAAGATATCGACCCTTTGCAACCCCTTTCTGGTGTAAATCGGGGTTAAGTGTACTGAAAGCACCTTACTGCTTTACTTACCAATGTGAAATATAACCATGATTGTATTGATAGACATTGCCCTACCAAATTCTTCATGGCCTAGATAGAGATTTTTCACATAATTTAGGACAGAATAATGCTTATTTTGAGAATAAGGATAAAAAATAAAGTCAACATCAATCTATCCCTTACATTTAAAATTCCATTGTCTTCCTTAATGAGATGGTGACTTTGACATGCAACCCCACTTGTAAAATGTAAAACCATATATAAGTAGTGTTTTGGCAGCAGCAGTCTGTCAGCTGACATGTTTCAGTTCGTCGTCAGAAGCATGGACCTCATTTATCTGCATAAAGAGACACAGAAATAACGGCAATCACAGGAAAACTGCATGCTTAGTTTACAATACTTTATCGGTGGACTTATTCAATTAGAAAACATGCTGCATTCAAACAAACTTTTTTTTTCAAATCACAACTTGTTATGTGTAGTAATTCTATTCTATCTTGAAGTGGTTTACCTGCAAGTTGGAAACCTCGGTGACTAGTAAAAGATATATACTGTAAAATTATACATTCAGAACACTTAAAATATCCCTCTAGTAACAAACATATATAGGAAATACAAGATACAAGGTGAAACAAAAATAGAGGGATTTCGAAGTAACTTTCAAGTTTCAAGTAATAAATATATACATGTAGTAATTAGTATATACATGTAGACCAAGAAGAAGCACACCTGAAGCAATTGGAGAATATGTGACACAATGTTTGTTAGAGTTTGTATTGGATATTTGCTGATTGAAAAAAAAGCACAATTTATTCCTTCAGGCAGTGAAGTGAGTGTTCGATCCATCATCAGAGTAAGTAAAACCTCAAAATCTAGAAAACCTCCAGAAAGGCTTGAAATGGTTTAAATTTGCACTCAATTTCTCTTGTTTCTTTTTCTCGCTGTTTGGCCTTTGTTTGAAATACTATGGGGTCACGCATGACTTTCGACGGTTAATAAGATTATCATAAAGAATACATCGTTTTTGGATGTATTGTTACCATGCAAGAGAGGAAGGCATACTGATCAAGTACACTAATTGACAGTGATTGGTAGTTGGAGTGGTTTACCAGAGGATTGAAACATAGCTAATGTAATAAAGCCTCTAACTAAAACAAGCATCCAAGCATTTTTAAAAAGTACAAGCAGATCTCAAAAATTCAAGGACCTTTTAAAATCAGTGGACTTGCGCAGCGGGGTAGCATATCATTTACGAAACAAAGCAGTGTGGTGTTCTGATCAACAAGACAGCTGTGACATATGTGTGCCTTTCACCTACAAAATGAGCATTGGATGTCAATCTTAGTTAAAGACAAGATTAAACGATACGTGTAGTGTCTTTTATTTTGTTTAGGTATTAATGCATGCCGCTGAACATGACAGAAGGAAAAGGTTGCATCCAGATTTAAATAACAGGGACTAGTGGTATATGCAGAGCTACATTTATATCTAACTTGAATGGATCATGATTTTTTTAAACTCTTGCAATTGGTAATTGCCCTTTAATTTTTTTTGTTTGAAAAAGCTTCGTGTGCGGTGTATGTTTTTTTGGGGGGAAAAAGAAACAGCTCATGAACCCCATGGACAAGTCTAAAGGTAAAGGTAAAAATTCGTTTTCACCTTGAAATGCCAGTCATTGTTTTGATGTGGGCAGAAAAACAAAGAGAGAGATTGGGCAACATAATTGTGTAACATGTATCCAAGTATGATTTAAATGAGTCCATAACTCCAGAGGGAGAAGTTATTTAGATAATAGATACATTATTTTAGAAAGTAAAAATGCATACTATTTACAATGCATAAAGTACCCACTAGTCCACCCACTAGTCCAGGTGTATTTATTTTAAATCAATATTCTACTAAATTCCCCAGGTGACCCTCCATTTTCCTTTTATCAATTAAACTATACAACCTCAGCATAAGGCTGGATACGATGTGCCTGATAAGGCCTTATAGAAGTTAGTTAAAAAGTTAAAAAGATGTTCAGGGGCGATAACAAAATTTCGTCTTGTTTTATGTTCTTTTATGTCCCATTAACAACCGGTCTTCTGGTTTATGACGAAAATATTCACTATGAATGAAATGTATACTTATTGGGAATACACGGGTAGGGTCTGCACGAGGTAAGTGAGTATTATTTTTTTTACAAAACACACATTGTGTAATTCGCCACAAGTAGAATTCTGTAAAAAAAACCCGGCTAAATATGTATTCATTTATACATAATCTTAATGGAAAATAACACCGCCTTCTGGAGGTTAAGACTCGTTTAAGACACCGTCACTGTGGGTATATGCCTCAGTTTCCCTAATAAGTCCAGAACTCTACGTGACCGCTTAGTCAGTAGGCACATAGGCTTGTTAAATTGACTGTACACAATTGCAACACATTCAAGTAGACGTAGCGTAGTATCAAATATGATAGGATAGAGCCTAACGCACGGTAAAAGTACTTACATTGCCTTGCTTCTTGAACTGTGTTGTGGTGGCTCAGCTGTAGGCGAAAACAATTCCATGACATTGTTATGTTTTGTTAGCTATATGGGCATATACCGAGTACATGGACGTATACCTACATACATACACTAGGTTCTAGCCGAAGGGGTATCGCGTTATTATCAAACACCGTAGGTGAAAATGGGGTACTATTATTCATAGTCTATTGTCAACAAAGAAAAAAAACTAGATATTTAATGCAAAGGCGTACCATTCTCTGCATCTTGTCCAGCATTTGATCTGGTTGTGTCCTTTGCACAGGCCTTTGGTGAACCAGAGGAATTCACTGGAGAAGGTAAAGAACAATCGAAATTTAAGCTAACATTTTCCCATTAACTTTTTACCGTTATTTAATTAAAAGTTGACACTTTCTACATTCCATGATGAAAAATTTTAAAATGCACTAGGCTGATACCTATGCGAAAGCGAGGCCGTGCACAAAACACGCATACTTTCCTCATTCTTGAAAAAATACTCTAGTCTCATATACTGTAAATGTTTATCTTCCGGGTATTTGAAACGGAAGATAGCGGAATAAAACAACACAAACATGCAGTAAGTGGATATGGTTCCAGCTTCGTGCCTTCGTCTCATATATATGCAAATGAGGCAACATTTCAACATTATATGCTTATGCATGTACTGATAGTTTTCATTATTCACTAGATACATATTTTAGTATGTAATAAAATCACTTTTATACATGTATGTACAACGTAACTACGCATATGACCATATCAATGTTACTTTACATCTTGTTCTATCCTCTTTTCAAACGTTTTAGGCAATTGACACCGCCAATGATGCTGGCAAAGCTGGGATGTTGTTGCCATTGTAGGGATAATAGTGTACCAGTCAACGTACGAATGTAGGACTAAAGAGGACACTCAGCCGCTTGCGGGTCATGGTGAAAATGGGAGGTTAATTTCGGCCTTTTATAAAGAGCTAAAGCCAAATGATTATAATGGCACCAATTCGACCCGTCAAAGTGGGTCAGTGAGAAAGCATGGTGATGTCATTCAGGGGTGAATTACACTGCAAACATTGGAAAATAGATTTAAAAAAAGTTCAATTAGACTTGAAAATTCACAATTCTGCCCCCCTTGCAAAAAAAATTGGACGTTACTGAGAAAAATTAACCGGAGGAAAATATAATCTGTATAATAGAATAAGTGGAAGATTCCATGATGTGTACTTTGCTAATTACTGTTCCCGCCCTTTTAAAGAGAAGAAACATGACAATTAAGCCCAATGCCATTCTCTCCATTGGTTTAACTTAGTTTCCTTTTACATTCACAATAAATCTGATGAACAATACTCACATATAGTATGGAACAAACTTTCAAAAGATTTAAAGTTATAAGCTTAAAACAATGTCACTATAGCCCAAAGTTCAAAGCATAATAGCCAATTTAGTTGTCAGAGAGTTTTCTAGATTCTCCTATCAATTATTTTCTTGCAGTTTTAGTTAATAGGCCACTTACAAGTAGCCTATCTCATTTACAGACATTGCGTTTTAGCAACTAATGACACACTGGTCGTGATATAAAAAGGCATGGAAATTGTAAGCTGTATATAAGCATTTTAAATGTCTTGTGCCAAGATCAAAAGTATCACACAAGATTAGTCGTGGACTTACGGGTACCTCTCCTCTTTTTCGTTCTTTTAATATAAACAACAGTCAAGGTTGTGACAATGATGATTGAACCTCCACATCCAGCCCCCAAGCCAATGGCTTTCTTATCTGAAATGGCAGATTACAACATGGCTGAAATATGAACAACTGTGATGACATCAATACCAAAAATCTATCTGTTTGCATGATTGTTTTAAAAGTGAAACAATGAATCCTTAGGTTTGTATAACCCGTAGTCAATATCTGCAACTTGAACAAACTACGGTGTCCTTTGCTTCAAATGATTTATGAATGAACGCATACAGATGTGTGACTAAAGCAGATAACTTTTTACTTGCTATTTCATGCTTGTTCATTAATTACCAAGATTCTTGTCTTTTGGCTGAACAAAATTGACGGAAGACACTGATTGATTCCTCTTTCTGAATATGTACACAGTGTGCAGAATGCAAATTGGTTTTGCTTTGCATGAACCTGAAACTTAAGAATATCATATCAAGGAAAATATACTAACATGTGACTTTGACAATGAATTGTCCACAGTCCGTTGAACCAAGGATGTTTTCTGCTGTACAGCTGTACAGTCCAACAATTGTAGCTGTATGAAATTGCTCTGTTGAATTCTTCAATACCTCGCCCTTGAGTCGCCACATGATATTAGCTCGTGGAAAGGCATCCACTATAACACGGAGCTGTACTTGATCAAATGGATAGAATTCGTCAAATACTACGACAGTTGTCCCGTAAGATGACTGTGGAGGATCTGTTATGAAAGATAAGACAGCAGAAGAAAATGATCACAACGTGTATTTAATGCTCATGTATAATTTCATCTTTGTGTAACAACAAACTTGCGCATATATTATTATAGAAGTCTATCTGCAAATTGCAAGTTTAAGAAAAAAGCGTAACATTGCTTATTGAGAATTTCTGGATTAGCTTTCTTGTTAGTGACCCTAGATATGTTTTGTCAAATGCTATCTTCAATCATGTTCTTTTGAGTGACCCTGTATATTTTTATTAAAAAAACTAGATTTTTTAGGCTATACAATCATGCGTTGTGCATCATCATCGTGTCTTCAGAACTTACATCGCACATCCAGCTTTGTCTGACAGGTCTGAGAACCAACAGTGTTAAACGCAGTGCACGTGTAGTTGCCAGTATCGTTCTTTGTGGCACTATCTATCACAAGGGTGCCTGATGTACTGTTGGTGGTGTAGACAGCATATGAAGGTCCAGTCCAATAATACTGCTCACTGGGACATGCGTTATCACTAGAGCATTGCAAGAGAACCCGATCTCCAATGTTTACTGTGCTGCTCTCAGTACACCATACATTCTGGGGTGCACCTATGAAAGAGAAACAATGTAGGGCAGTAGAAGGAATATAAGTAATTGCATTCTTTTTAAAAAATCTGGCATTTGGACGGATTGGGTTAATATGGCTCCTGTGAAAAATTCCTGTGATAGAAAAGTGTACAGTAACATTTTTGCCATCCTGGTTAGTATTTCGCAGCTGCTATACTCTCCAATTACCGATTAAATGATAAACGGAGAGTAACCTTACCGGCTGTATTGTTGTTGTAAATATTCTGGTAGATAATGTCAACAAAATAGTCAACAGAAGATAAATGATGGCACTGTGGCTCTATTAAAGTTTATAAACTGTTACAAATGTTTACTCATCAAAATGATTTTTAAAAACTTTGATCATTGACAACCACTTCTCTGTTGATTTTCGATGGCAAAGTAGGAAGAGGTACAGTGGAATGATTAGAATACAGAAGTGGGCGGTTAATGAACATAGCGTGCTTAAATTTCATGACTTTACCCAGAAGGGAGCAAGATTGAATTTTTATAGCATTATAGTTCTGTTTACGTGGCTAAATTAAAGATCCGCGATTGTTACCGACGTCTTTGGAAAGACTAATGAACTGCTGCGTATAGCACAAAATTCAAGGAAATAGAACTGACGTAAAAGTCCATATATGTGGTAAAAAGATTATTGTATTTTTACAAAATTTAAACAGAACGAGGCCATGCCAGCTTTAATGTTTACAGCTTTGCTGTTGTGTTTGGTGGCTACTCCCAAGATGGGCGCCGCAAGAAAATGATCTGCAATTGTCATACTGCCAACTTTGATAGGGCAATGATCTGCTGCGTCACGCGCGAGGTGGACCCCAAATAGATTAATATGCATTTCCAGAATTTACTTTAAATGAGGCAAGCTCAACTTCTCCTCGATTGTTACCGATGGCTTTGGCAATTCGAAAGGTAGTAATATTCTAATGAACTGTTACGTCACGAGGCGTGGTCTATCACGCTCGTAGCAACCGTCGGTAAATTAAAAATCGCAAATCTTTAGATTAGTAACGTACAAACAGAACAAGAACAGTGTAGAAATTTGATATTTTTGGTAAAGTTTTAAAAATAAAGCACTTTTATTCATTTACCGGCCACGTCTGAATTTTAATCATTCCACGGTACCTTTTCCTAACATGTTCATGGGTTTTATTTCAGTTTGCTTCATATTTCGTCGATGAAGATTAGACATCCAGGTAATAAGATATGTAAGAAAAGCAGTTACTCAATTTATGCAAGTGAAGTCTTAATCTGCATGTGGGCTAAAAAACAAAAACACTAACAGCGACCATCTTCGCCATGGCAAAGTCTTTTTGCGTTGCCAATCTTTTTGTAGTTCCATTTCGTCCGATTTCGTTCCATTTCGGACTACCTGTACACCTACACCCCCACCTCCAGGTAGCGTTGAAATTACCAAGTCGAAAGCAGGTGCAACAGATGGAGACTAAAGTCGGGGTGTTAACGTTCTACTTCCAAAAAATTGGGAGTCGATCGCAAATAAGCATGAAAGCGCACCCTCACATGGAGGTTGAAATACTGCCACCAACTGTTTAATAGTTAAACACAACATATTATAGCAAAAGAACTGACATATGATCAAGGAAACTTCGACCTACGAACATAATTAGCTTAAGTGCTGAACAAACAGAATATCATATTATAGTAAATTTGCATTTTGATGATGGACCAGCGGTTTTCTCATCAATTTTGCAGATTAGGTCATTATTAGCATTATTTATATCAGTGCAAGTCACATGTTCTGACTATGCAGTTCCTGTTAGCATGATTGAAATATGAACACGTACTTGGTTTTTTTTTTACCGGTAAAAACTCATTGGCATCCATATACCCCTTCTAAACTTATCCTGTTTGAGAGTTTGCGACTGAAACGCCCCCTGTAGTTAAAAAATAAAGCTGGAATAGCTTGAGAATCCAAACTAATATCACCTTTCAGAGCACAAGAGCTATCTACCACCCAAAGATGATGACCATACCTACAATGCCTTTCCTACGAGTAGAAAACCTTTCAAACCTTTTCAACACCTAACAATGGCATATTTAATGCAACGGACCCCTGAGCTGGTGCTACAATTGCAAATCTTCGCTGATAACTTTACCACACAAAGATTAGTTCTTAAGAACACATAAAAACACTATATTCTTCAATATTTTTGCGGGTTCAGGCAGATCCACTTTGAACTTTTACGGACATTGAAAAATCTTTAGTTAGGGCTGACCTTGAAATATCTATATCCGTATTTCAAAATCTATAATATTCAACTGATGAATTACCGAAATCAGACTTACTAGCAAGCTGTAACGTAGCATCATCTTGATCTGAAGATAAGTCATCTCGTGTAACCTGACACCTGTAGTCCCCAGCATCTTCTGCCCTCACATCAGCCAGCAGTAAGTAAGCCGACCCGTTGGTGGAGGCCCGGGGGTTTACTGCGGTGGTTGTGCCAAATGTGTGGTCTAGCAGAATGTCAGGAGGTTTTTGCCACTGGATTTGTCTCAGGGTTCCTCCTGCCAAGTCATAGTCCCAGGGAAAAACTGCGGCGCCACCAAGTTCCACACAAATGGTCCCAACATTGTCCACTGTCACTAAATTGCCATTTAAAAAGAATTTTCATATTAGTCAAAAGCAGCAGATAAAATAATGAATAGTTATTTTGTAACTGCCCTATATTTATACATATGTATATAAATATATATATATATATATATTTATACAAAACCTACAAAATATGCCCTTGTAAGTCATCAACCTAGTGTATATCATCAAGCTAAGTCATCAACACAATATATATTGTAGAAAAAGATATAAGACTTGTATTAAGAACAAAGAAATCACCAAAAAAACGGCTATTAAGTTACACTCGGTTGCTCAGCAAAAATGATAAATCATACCATGACGTACAGTGTCACCAAAACATGCTAACACAATATGCTTTGAAAAATTCTAACATTAGCTTTGTCATTTTTTTTTAATGTCAAGAGCATGCTTATAAAGGTACAATAGTACTCTTGCCGAAGGCTTGCCGTATATACGCCTATAACACTAACATTACACATATAACGAAGAGCACCCACAGCCAGAAATTAATACAGAGTTGCAATTTTGGGTGTACTAAAGTGCTTATGTACCTTGCTGCGTAGTTCAAGCTCTTGGTACATGTTGTGAAGTCCTATTAATAAGCACTAGTGCTTATAGATAGAAGTAACACATTAAAGTAGGCACAAGGGGGCTCGAACCAACACCACTTCTTTTGGACGTCAGAAGCTATGCCACATACCAAAAATCATCACATTTACAATACACCCCACATTTACAATACACCCAGATCTTCTTGCTGACCAGATACATCCGGAAACACAAACACATCGATTATCTGGCAAAAAAAACAATATCTCCATTTTCGAGGACTCCCGAGGCAATCATAATCCTTTTTGGAATTATTTACATGTGGAGTTATCTATGGTAAGACTACAGTTTCATTTGACAGGTAATCGACTCACGACACAAAGTTAAAACTGCCCCCCAAATTAAATTTGGAATACATAGGATTGCTATCAACGTTGTGATAGACCTTGGAAATACCTTGTCCGTGTGTAATCTTCCCCGTCAAGTATCCTGAAAAAGCGGAAATCATTAACAGAACGTTTACTGTTGCCATGTTCAGCGAGTTGCCTTCACAGTTTCGCAGCCGCGCTCGAAATGTACTCACTTATTTCCGCCACATAACACGAGAACGATACAGTACCTACGCGATGAAAAGTAGTTCGGAATCACCCTTCATACACTGAAGTAAATAAAGTTACATGGCGTATGGTTATGGAATATATTTCATCATACATGTTTCTAGCATATGACAAACATGTCTCTATAGATGAGTTAAATGGAAGTCGTTATTAGTGATTCGTGAATGAATCGATTTAGGGTAGTATTACGCACTATTTTGTTTGACCCCTCCGCCTACTCTGTGTGTTATACGGCCATTTTAACCTATTCAGTCTAAACAGGAAATCATTCTTGATACGTATTGGGGAGAGAGTCGTGGGAAGTACTATGGTATCAGTTCATTCTTCCGATCTATGGCAAACAGTCTTATTACCTGAATCCACATGCACATAGTCCCGAGTCCCGTGGTAGCTATGAAAGGGGCGCGTCTGTTATTATTCGTGGTAGCTGTTCAGACGTTCTTTTCCTCCGACATTGTGAAAGGTAGGTGGAATTTGAAAAATGAAAAAGGCTACGCAACGTTATCCTTAAAGCTTTTTTAAGATATGGCGATATAACGTAATGTCAGTCAGCACATAACATTGAATGCCGTGTTATGCTTCGGTCACATTTTCAATCCGGGGCCTGGTCGGGTAGTCTTTGGGAACGAAAAGTATGATATAAATGACAAAAAAAACACAAAACGTCCCAGAATTATTCAAGAGCATAGCTTTTGCATATTTATTGATTTAAACTTTGATTTTCGTTTCAGCAAACAGCCCGACCGGGCCCCGGTTGGGAAATGTGACCCTAGCATTATACGTGTTCTTGACCTGGTCACTTGGGAGCACTGTGTACAGCACCTAACGTTAAACCTTGTACCTGTAACGTTAACCGTTGAGGACCAGAAGATCAGGTGTAGCTGTCTATTCGCCAAACAATTTCAAGCATTATAACTCAGATGTATTATGAGTGCAAATGAGGTCGGCGTTTGCATAAATCATATCAGTTGATCACCTTCTTCACCCAAATAACAGAAGTTGTCCAAAGTTTTATATTATCAAAGCTGGCTATTCTAGCTTGTAATCTATTATGCAAATGAGGTTATCATTTGCATAATTTGTATTAAACGTTATCCTCTTTCATAAACTGAATCAAACCCAGCTCCTGCAGTCCCCCAAAAAGCTTCTAGAGGCCCAAACCTACACCACTTATTCTTTGCCCTAAGAGCTGCCTACCACAAAAATCACGACCATAGCATGTCCAGAACACGAGATATCAAAACCAGAAGCTCTGCTCTACAGTGCCATAACAAGCTGCTGGGGGGGGGGGGAGGATTCTGATCATTTTAAGGTCTCAACAAGATCTACTAATACACCAAATACCAATTCAATCTATAAAGGTCTTTTTGAGTTATGCAGCATCCACATATATATATATTTACATACATACATACATACAAACGCTGCTGAAAACAGTCTTGTTGGCAAAGGTAATAAAGCAGTCATGGACCCCATTTCTAAACTTGAGGAGAGTGTTCTTGTTCTGCTAATAATGATTTTTTGAATTACAAAACGCAGTTGTTTTGGCAACTTGACATTGAACTTGGACTAGGCAGCAGTTGCATTATACAGCATCAATAGCAGTAATTCACCTGGAGGGTACCTCCATTCTGTGTGTATGGAGTGGTAACTGATGCGAAGTTTACACATCGTTCTGCGTGGTTCGAAGTTTTCAATGTTTAAATATAATGTTTCTCTTTCATAAATCTCTTTGAATGTTTTGTAAGTCCATGATTTGTTACCTTGGTTTTGCCTTTGTCCTTTTACGTGTAATTCTGAATTGAGTTTGTGATAATGAGTATATCATTTAATGTTTTGACATTCAGAGTACATAGCTACTTAAAAGTGTACTTCTTAAGTATTGCAAATGTATATTGTGCAAATTGGCTGTTTTTGATAGTTACTAATAACATTCGTATGAAGCGAAACTACTTCTATGAACTCTTGTTTACTATTGTGCTATAAATTACGATGTATTGATAATATTATCCTCTATGCATGTGTATCATTTTATTTTTCTATTACCTTGCCAGTTCTGATCAACCGCGGTTTTCTACAGTCGCCTATGGCTTAATATCATCCGTAAGCCTGCATCAACTAGGCGTCTTGAAAGCCACATCAAATTTTCCTTCAAAGACCCTATCTAGCGTTTGACGTGATCATCTGAATGTCTGTGATTACTTTATGAAGCTTCAAGCTGTATAAGTGAAATTACATGTTGTATACGTTGAATATAGAGCCTGCTGTACTTTTATTGTTCCAGCTACAAATGTGACGCTGAGAGATGTAGGCACAGTCTGGGTAAGAGTTGGAGACACCGCAGTTTTCCCCTGGGACTATGACTTGGACGAAGGATCTCTGAGACATATCCAGTGGCTAAAACCCCCCATTATCCTTCTGGACTACCTGCTGGGAACCACCACCACACTAAACCCGCGCGCCTCCACCAACGGGTCGGCTTACCTGCTGCTGGCTGATGTGAGAGAAGAGGATGCTGGGAACTATAGGTGTCAGGTTACTCTGACTGACTTCACAAATGCCGTTGATGACGCCGAGTTACGGATTGCCAGTAAGTCTGTTATACTTTCCATCCATCCATCATCTCCATAGCTGATCAGCTGTAGGGGGAGCATGACAATCTACAATCTAACTTGAAAGTTTAACTTATACTTGTGTTCTTTAAACAAATTGCATAATGCAGATGGATATTTCAAAAGGTGTTGAATACACATAAAGGGTTGTGTTGGTGTTTGACGTGAAAATGTATGCAATTAACTTAACTTAACTGACTTTATTCAGAATAGGTTGTCGTGGCTATTATCTTAAAGAATTTTATCAACTGTTCCCGTAGGACAACTGTCAATATTTTACCATAAATCATTAATACAAATTGCAAACGTCGTGTTTGTTTGGGGACTTGGCTAAACAGGCTTGGGTCTTGTGACATTTACGATACCAAAGGATGTATTGCAGTCATCGAATTCTAACGAATCTTTCTTATGCTGGAATATGTTGTCATAAGCTTTGAAAAATAAATAAACCGGCTAATAAGGTTACTCTCCTCTACTACTTGTAATTGCTTTTAATAGATGAGACTATGCTGACTCATAGCTGTTAGAGCTTATTGGCAAATAAGCTTTCTATAAACCAATAATCGGATGTCCTATTTTCGGTCCAGTCTACGAGAAAATGGTAAAACTGTGAAATACACTGAAGGTTTTTTAGTCTATTTAATGCAACGACTAGGGTTGGACAAGTTCTGAAAGTTTTAATTGCCCTATAGGGCAACCAAATGTAAGATGTAATTTGCCCAAGCCAACTTTTCACTGACTCAAAATTTAGATGGCACATTTCTATGCAAGAAAATGCTTTCATTCTCTAGTAAAGAAACTTGCTGTATATGTCAGATTTTTTTAATCTGTAAAACGATCAGTAGATTTCCTCCAAACACCTCAAGCTACAAACCAGTTTGTCTTAAAATTGCGCTAACCCGATCGGGCAAGTACAAGCTGGCGTCCACTTGCCTAGTTCTACTGGCCCTTATATTTAGACCTGTCGAACCGTGAACTCTATTGTTCAAGTATGTTGGGCGGGCTACAATTGGCCTGATATAATCCAGTTGCTAGAAGATTTAGTATTGCGTAGTATTCAAAGAGTGGTTCCACAATTTTACTGAGAGTTATTCTATATACAAAAAACTACGTGCATGTTCAGGGATCTACATGTACATGTATGTGTGTTTGTTTGTTTGTTTGCCCTATTAGAATGAAATGCAGCAGAGGCAATTGTATGTTTACTTTACACATGTGTCTGTACAGCTCCCCCATCCCAGCCTGTGGTGAGCCTGACCTCCCCTGTAACAGAAGGCACCACCACAACCCTGACCTGCTCCACTGCTGATGCTGGGAACCCGGCAGCTACACTCAGCTGGTTACAGAACAGCAATTCCTTGCCGGGAGAATATAGGTATAATGTGAGCTCGGACGGTACCACTCTCACCATCACGGGGGTGGACAGCACTGATGCTGCCTCCTACAGCTGCAGGGCCTCCAACCTGGTTAGGGATGCAACGAGTGATGGAAGGAACCTGGTGGTCAACTGTGAGTGATCATTACATTCTTCCAAAAAGTAAACTAGGTACACAATCCTTTTGCAAGAATTCAGTAATAGCATAACTCATTTTTTGGGGGAACAGGTGCACTCAGGAGCAGCTAACCTGAAAGAAGTAGGTGCAGATCGAGAAATTGAATAAAATAGTCCTACAAAAAGTAGTCAATGTCTTGCCTTAAATATATCAGAAATGGCAGTGTAAGACTATTTATCATCATAATGTTAAACGCTGTTATGGCCTTGATTTGATTTGATTTTATTTGACTGTAGGATAGTACAGCCAGGACTACCCAACTAGCCGAAGGCTATTACAAAGGGTTAGCCCTGGGAACAGTATATTCAAAGTTCAATACAAACTTTCTCAAAGTGCGCATGCGTCAAACACACACATAGCGGCGGACACAGAACACAAAGTAAAATTACATCGAAGAAACAAAATTACAGTTCCATGAAACACTAAACAGGTAGTAGAATATCAGCTCTACTTTCATGTTTCTAATTTAATTGAATAAAAAAACAACACATTTCTGTTGCATAAATATCTCCCATCAGATGCCCCCAGCAAGCCCAACCTTATAGTCGGCACCAACCCCGTGACCCAGGGTCAACAGACCGTCCTGACCTGCAGCTCTGCAGACTCCAGTCCTGCTCCAACTTACAGCTTCAGCATAGGGTCAGATCAGGTCACAGGTGATGGGTCAAGGGTCGTCATAGACAGCAGTGCAGGAACTCTGACCTTTAACCCGGCTCAGAAGGATGATGCAGACAGCTACACATGTATGGCCTCCAACAGTGTGGGAGAATCTCCTTTTAGTGATGCTGCTGGGATGGTGGTACACTGTGAGTTAACGGATTATTATGCTCATGATAACTCAACTGTGTTGGTAGTTATCATTGTACAATGCTACATTTTCCCCGACAGAAAGGTATAAACGGATCAAATTTTCAACAATTTTGTTGAAGGAATAAAGGACGCCATATACATCAGGGCACTCCATCCATCACTGAGCAGAGACGGTGGGTGATATAAGCCTTAATGTCACATTTGAGCAATAGCTGACTTTACATTTCCATAAAATCATGTGCCAATGTATCTCGCGAGTTTACGTTCGGAAGTGATTGCTCATTATAGATCCTGAAGAAGGCGACAGTGGTCGTTGAAAATTTGATTTGTGTATACCTTAGTGTTGAAATAAAAGTTTAGCATTATAATGCTAAGTGTGTTTGTAGCACTGCCAAAGTGTCTCCCTGAAGTTATGGAACAGAAACTACTGACTTCATATAGACATGTTAAACAATTTTGATCATGGCAAATGATGATTTTAGCCAAAACATGATTTGGCTTACACTAAGTCACAGCAAATTATTCACCTATATCTATGCGAGTGACATGTGATAGACTACTTGATATTAGTTTCAATTTAAAAACGTGCTCAACAAGAATCAAAATCTAAGGGTTTCAAACCATTCCATATATGGCTTGTATTCCTGAAAACTCTGTGTGTTCCGATAGTGTGTATTACAGATTTAACTGTATCTTGCAGATGCCCCCGGCAAACCGACCCTGACAGTTGGCACCAACCCCGTGACCCAGGGTAAAGAAACCGTCCTGACCTGCGACTCTGCAGATTCCAACCCTGCCCCGACTTACAGCTTTAGTACAGGGTCAGGTCAGGTCGCAGGTGATGGGTCAAGGGCCATCATAGACAGCAGTGAAGGAACTCTGACCTTTAACCCGGCACAGAAGGATGATGCGGGCAGCTACACATGTGTGGCCTCCAACAGTGTGGGGAACTCTTCTACTAGTGACGCTGTTGGGCTTGTGGTACACTGTGAGTGCCATGTTTAGTACCTACTTTGTTGTTTATTGTGTTTGTTGAATTTTTCATCTATTAATCAGCATGAAGTATATCTGAAATTATCCATGTGAATTTTTTTTTGGTTTTTGACTTTGATGTTTGCAACTCAGATCCCCCAGCCCAGCCAGTGGTGACCCTGACCTCCCCCGTGACAGAAGGCACCAACACAACCCTGACCTGCTCCACTACTGATGCTGGGAACCCGGCAGCTACACTCAGCTGGCTACAGGACGGTCAGGCCCTATCGGATCTACCCAGGTACACTGTCAGCTCGAGCTCAGACAGTACCACTCTCGAGCTCACCATTACATGGGTGAACAGGACTGATGCTGCCACCTACAACTGTACGGCCTCTAACTCGGCTGGGGATGCAACAAGTGATGAGCAGAACTTAATGATCAACTGTGAGTGGTTATTATATACATTGATTTCCTTCATAACTACCAACCAGATATCCATGGAAACAATACCGTTGTAATACTACAAACTATCAAAGTTCTTGAAGGACGAGTTGCACGAGAAAATAAAACTTAATTACAAGGCTATTGCAATTTCACGCTATATGGGCGCCAGTCCTACTTTTTCATTCTGTTGGCTTTATTTCAAGTATGTCATTGTTTACTGACATGCAACGCTTACAAATATTGTTTAACGTTCTTCAATGATGAAATACTTTACTTTTTCCTTCTCTGAAACCAATGATAAATTTTAGTAGGCAATAGCCGTAGGGGGTCTGGTGGTATTGTCCCCGACAAAATGTGGAAATCTAAACCCTATGAAAAACGCTATTTTACGCATTTCCATTGGCAAACTTTCATTCAGTAAAGTGGGCCCTACGGCAGCATATGAAAACGTTAACGCGTAGTTTTAGACATTATTTGCACCATCGCCGCCGTAATTGCACCGCCGTAGCTTTACCAATTAGCATAATCAAAAATTCGCCAACTTAGCAAAATACAACCACGCTCCTCTTGCTCTATGTGCGTGTGTCTGTGCCGAAAATAGGCGGAGGTAAAATGATTTTCACTGCCTATTTTCTACACAGATTAATGGTTTACAAACTACATAATCTAAGTCTATTGTATATGTATGTAATTATTGCTATATGTCTATGAATATTATTATTTGTTTCATTTGACTTTCTCTATACTTTTACCATTAGACAATTGCATTTTACTTTCCTTTGTGAACGATATTCCAAACAGGTGTCACTATGCCTTTATTATTTGGGAACTTCCAAGCTATCGAACTGCTTGTGTGACAATTCTTGCGATAGAGTGTTTTTAAGTGCCGTTGGTAACACCAACCTCCTCCCTGAAGACCCCCCAGAGGAAGTATCCATTCAGCCTGAAGACAAAGTACAAATTGTGGAAGGAAACTCTACCACCTTAGTGTGCAGCGCTACAGACGGCAAACCTGCTCCAAGTTTCTCATGGACAAGGGAGGGCGGTTCAGTTCCAGGGACAGCGGTGGGTTCAGATAGCCATGAACTTCAGTTTAACAACATTAACAGGCAGGACAGTGGGAACTACACCTGTACAGCTGGCAATGGTGTCCCACCCAGCATTCACGCAACCCGCCAAGTCATTGTGCAATGTGAGTTCAGCCATGATCATTCAGCTTTCTTTTGCTATACTTTTTTCTGGGCTTCTTTAATCGATTTTACCAATAATTGCATAAAAGATATAAAACAAGCTTATCAAACAGAGCTGAGCACTAATGTTGTATATCTGCAGACCTGGACTCTCCCAAACTGACTCCATCCCATTCAACAGTCACCATACAAGAGGGAGAGTCTCTGTCGGTCGTCTGCACTGTAGAATCAGTACCGACTGCCGAGGTCAAATGGACAAAACAAGGGAGTGATGAGGACATACGTGATACATCATTGGTAATAAACACTATCAACAGAAGCAACGCTGGAAACTACCTTTGTGTGGCCACAAACGTTGTCAACTCAAAATCCACGGGGCTGGAAGTGATCGTGAATTGTAAGAACAACTTCTTAATATGCTGTAATCAAAGCAGCTGCTATGATATGCACACTATAGAATCACATTGTTTCTTGTCCAAGAGCCTTGTCCATTTTTTAATCTTTGCTCTGTTTGCTTTTTCTGCAAACACCTGACAAACATGTAACATGCATGTATTCCAACACGAAATGATGTGGATTTTTTTTATGTCTGTTTACTAGGCCAAATAGCTGGGCCAAGCATGCATGACACTGTTGGGTATTGCACTTCTGAATCGTTGTTAACGTTGGTTCTCTTTAGCAGGTATACGTGCTGAGGGCCAAGTAAAATTGCTCATATTTCGAATGTATCCATCTGGAACTAAGATTACCCAGCATCTGCATCAAACGCATAATAGATTCTGGAACATAGAATGCTCAATGTCAGTTTTAGAAAAAAAATTTCATCAGTAGATCCATTTGCCATCAATGTGGAGATACTATGTTTTATCATGGCACTAGTATCAAATTCATAGTCACTCGGATTTATGTTACATTTTCTCTCTTGTAAATACAACAAGATTGGCAACATAAAAAGATGTTGCCATGGCGACGGTGGTCTCTGTCAACGTTTTCGTTTTTATCCCACATGCAAATAAGAACCTCGCATAATCTCGGCATAAATTGTGTCAGTCGATCACCGGCCATCTCACCAAAATAACACAAGATGTCCGATGTATGAAAATCTTGTTTTCACACAAAAAAAATATCGTACCATTTCCTCATAAATTATGTAAATGAGGCCCTCTATGCAAGATTTGTGTCTAATAGTGGCCACATTTACTTAACTTCCAAATGGTGCAAAAATGACATCCCCATCAATTACCACTATGGATTTATAGTATTTTGTCATTAATTATGCAAATTAAGTATCAATTTGCATAATTGATATCTATCGACATTTATCTCTTTCTCAGTTACATATGGCATGTGTTTGAGAGTCCTATAATAGAATGCAGCTGACAACTGTCACTTAAGCTATCTACAAACCAAAAATTATGATGATCTGTCATCCCCTTCTTGCGTTATTCTCTTTCAAAGTTTGAGTCAAAATCAGCTCCTGCAGTTCCAAAAAAGCCGCTAGGGGGTCCAAATCTACATGACATATTTTCCTAACAAAGAGCTATCCACCAATTAAAAAATCATCACTATAGCATGTTAAGAAGACGAGATTTGAAAAGTGAAAGTTCCCCTGCAGTATCATAGAAAGTCGCTAGGGGGCCCAAAATCCAATCATTACAAGGTCTCCCACAGACCTACCCACCTACAAAATATGAAGACAATACATCCAGGCATTCTTGAGTTATCGTCCCATAGACTTTCACATTCCTGTACAATTCCTAGAATTCTTGCAATCTGCACACAATATATAGTAAAAAATTTGGCTCGCCCTGACCATATCTGAATATCCTGCTTTCTCGCTAATTTGATGCTTAAATACATGCATGCCAAGGCCTTGTCCAAAATGTCCGATAAAAGATTTACAATATTTCAACTGTTGTCCACTTTTTTCTCTTGATACATGCACATGGTGCTTTAAACTTAAAAACCTTGTGTTCATATAGTTGTTTTATATTCACTTACCTTATACATGCATATGTTTCAATAATGTTGTTTGTGAATAATGTTATTTTCTGTATCAGTCTTGACAATGATCGAAAGAGACACTGGTCTCACAGGTCCTTCATTGGTGTCTGCCATGAAGGACAAAAAGGACTGGATTGCTTTATCTAGGAATTTCTCCGGATGTATGATAATGATGATGTATCAGTCATATGTAACAATATTAATACTTCTTGTTGTTACGTATTCATGTTTACAACCCTCGCTAACCCACACAGACCCCCCTTCTGTGGACACCTTCACTGTCGACTCCAACCCGGCAGAAGAGAACACCCCCGTCACCCTGACCTGCACCGTGGACAGCAACCCTGCTCCTACCTCCATCAGTATAGTGAGGGTTGGGACGGGGTCCGTGGGTGACGTCACACAGGCCACAGGGCAGGGCATGACTCTGTCCCACACCATACAGGATGTGAGCTACACGGACACGGGGACCTACAGGTGTCAGGCTGGTAATGGGATTGGTGATGATGCTACACAAGATACGGAGCTTCTTGTCAACTGTAAGTACTGTCCTTCAAGTATCTGTTGTAGAGCCAATTGATATTTACGCCCTTTATTTGAGGTGCTAACAAAAATGTCATGTCACTAACACATCCTTGGTTTAAAATTTCTGTCAGTCTTCTTCTTTGAAGTAAGATGGAAAATTAGATGTTTATTGTATTGCACTATCATTGAAAAGTTTGAGATGATGCTTTCTAAATGCATTTCTCCACTTCCACAGACGTTCCTGTGTTTGTTGGAGTTCAAGACAAATACGCCGTTGCGAAGGGTGACCCTGTGAGCATGACATGTAACGTGACAGCCTACCCAACACCTGTGACTTTCTCCTGGTCCAAGGATGGAGGGACTGTGACAGGCACAGCTCAGATCACAAGTTTGAGCAGCACACTGAGCTACACGGCAGTAGCAGAGACTGACTACGGCTTCTACAACTGCACAGCTGGGAACGCTAAAGGGAGAAGGAGTACTGTCATTGATTTGGCAGCAAAAAGTAAGTTAAAGTTCTGTCTAGTTTATTGTGTAACAATATCAGTATCAAGCAAGCAAATCGTTTCAACTGCAAAATAAAAAGCCATCAAAGATTCAAGTTGGATGCAAGTTGTTTCTTTCTACATTTCTACTACCTTTTAAGAAAATTATGTTGATGAAGATACACTTTAGCCAAAAATACGTTTAAAATATCAATACTTTCTTTTTTCCACCAATTATTCCAGGTGCCCCAGAAGCATCAACAGACCTCACAGTAATCATGAAGAACTCCAACAGGTATGTGACTGTGCAGTGGACAGCAGGGTTTAACGGTGGACAGGACACAACCCACACTGTACAGTACAGGGCAGGGGAAGGGACGTGGCAGGATGGGCCTCGGGAACTTGAACCAGCCAATGAGAACCGTCCTCAGTACACGGTGACCTCCCAGCTCCCGAAGAAAGAAACATATGACATCAGGGTCAGGGCCGACAATGGCATAGAGCCTGCTGCAGTGTCTAATGTGGTCACTGTAGCTATAGAAGGTTCGTGGGCACAGAAATCCTAGCTTTTATACATTGTCATCACTTCCTATTCATTTCTATCATCCTTTATCAAAGGTTGCGTCGAGTGGCTAGAAATTGTGTCCTAACCCCACTCAAGTGAGAAAATCGGTACCTGACTTCGGTTGGGGGAGTAAAAGGCAGTGGAAGTAGAGGGTTGGGCTCCACCTTTCAAAACCGTACCATAGACACAGTAGATAACAACCCACTGCCCCTAAGGCCTCAAAAAGGCTATGGCACTACCTTCATCGGCAAAAACAGTAATCTGCAAACTCTAAATCTTTATTCTTATTTTTTGCGACTTGAACAATGTGTTACTAGACATATTTCACACCCGCTCACCACGTTGCTTCAGATGAAGCAGTTCTGGGAGGGACGGTGAAGTTGGAGGGGACTTTTCATCCTGACCACAAAGACCTGACCTCACCGAGATCTCAGAATATCAGCAAGCCATTAGTGACTGGGGTGGGTTTTACTTTTATTACTATGACATTCAATCTGACAACAAACAAACTTGAGAAGTTGCGGATTTGCAAGTTTACCGTTTAACATTTTCCAATCTTCAGTCAATTCCATCAGAGTCAATTGCTGTAGTATATGTATTTTTGCTTTCAAATTCACTCAATAGGCAACGTGTTGTTTTCCTTCATTTCCACAGTTGGATAAAACTATCGGACCGGGAAACCCAGGATACAAAAATTCGTCTGTAACCGAACTCAGGTAATTAATTGGACTAATTCTTCTCATGTTAAACAAAGCATCCTTACAGACAATTGCTTAAAATATAATGTACAAGATAGAGAAAATGGAAGTAAAACAGAATCTTGATTTCATGATAATGTATTAAAAAGATTATTGATTGATTTGCTTGTAACTTGTCGCTTCTGATTTGATGTTCACCCACAGTCCCGGCAGTGTAATTGTTGATTTTGAGTCTATAATGGCAACATCAGAAGTAGAACGAGCTATAGAGGCCATCCTTGAACAGGCTAGAACAGGAAGTCTGGGAAATCTGTCCGTCCTGCAAGTGATAGAACTCAAGATCAAAATTCCTGGTGAGTACCAATCTGTACCAATCATACATATATTTGTGTAAAGAACATAAAACAAGTATATGATTAAGACTATTCCATCGCATGTTTTGCAGGTTACAATGTTGTAGAATTTGGCTATTGACAAAAGTTTAGAGCTTGACATGTAATACGTATCTCTTTTATTATCTTCGCCGAGTACTATAGTACTCGGGGAAGATTATGTTTGTTTTTTTTGCTTTACAAACATCTTAGTTATGGCTTATGATTGCTTATAAGCATGTAGCATAAAACCATGGGTTTGTTATGTAAAACATGCATACAATAATGGCATCTGTCAATTGTGTCAGAATGAATTAGCACTTAGGACCGGTCGTGCTTGACATCACTTTCCGTTAGGCACAATAGATGAACTGGCAGATGTATATTACGAGGTTGATGCTTGAGATTCCGTAATTTTTTAATGTTCATATTCAGGTTTTGGCTGACTTTTTCATAATGAGTGTCATTTCTACAAGGCTGACACAAACAAAAAGCCTTGTTGTCTACTCTGGTTAATTGCATGAATTGTTCCCTAACATGCATTGGAATCTTTTCCTACCTGTTGTGTCTTATCCCCTAATAGTTAAAAATATTCAAAAATATCATTTCATGACGTACACAGGCAAGAGAATGTGGTACGTGACTGCCCCTCTATTTTATACTGAGTGGTAGCCAGGTTTTAGTTTAATTCATTTATTTATGTACTAGAAAAATACTAAACTCATAAGATCAAAACACTTTTATGTAGATTAGTGCATGTGTCAAATAAACCCCCAGAGAAACATGTAGGACCTGGTGTATCTCAGCCATAGAGCAAAAAGAAGACTCATCAACTTGAGCTGTCTTTGTTTTCACTTCCCCCAGAAAAAGTGACTGTATAATTTATAAACATGAAGCATATATGCAAAACATGCATGCATACAACCCCGCTCAATGGGCGCATTTTTGTACAGGTTTGACTTCCTTGTCTCACTTAAACAATGTATCATATGTTTATACTGTCGCCAGCTTTTCGGTATTTTATGAAATTCCCTGCTGGCTTTATGGATGCCAGAAAACGTGTTAATAAAAACACCCCAATCAGTAGTTTTTTTGTTGCCTTCTTTGTACGAACTATCAGGAGGATAGCTGAGTACTGATGGAATAAAAGCGACTGTCAAGATATGTACATTTCCAACATTTTGAATAGTAAAAAGTATGCTAAAAAGAGATATCTTGATCAGAGATAAATGAATAATGCAAAAAGAATATCGATGTGACCTCCCAGTATCGATTTTAGAATATATTCAGATTGATATGACATAGTTTTTATCATTGTTCCCTTACAGCGGATGGAACAAACTACACGGTCTACATCATAGCAGGATCATGTGGAGCTGTTGTTGTGGTTATCGGTGGTGGTGGAGTGTCCGTTTACATTGTTAGGAGGAAGAAATCAGCTAAGGGTAAGTGTGAAGTCTGTTTATATATCAGATAGACTTTCTGCTCACCTTTTTCTTTGCACTTTCTGTAAAGCTTTCTTTTATGAATGCATGCATCACAACCAGACCAACATTAGAACACTTTATTGCACATAGCACAAGTTTCTTTAGTTTTTGCTGCCGTAAGCCTTTTCTATACTTTTCTTTCAGGGAAGAAAAGAGGAAAGCAGGAAGAATGGTTAGTTATGCATTTTTCCTTCAAATATAGCTGTCAGTGGCTTGAGTTATGTAATGCTGTTACCTTTGCGTTCTGACTGATCATTACTTGTATCATATAGAACTGGTACATAAATATTTTGATCTAGTCTTAGGTATGATTACATATATCCTGTACACAAATTTTGTAGCACACCTTCTGCCCTCCTTGCTGTAATAACCTTTAAAATCACACCGATTCACTGCGTGGTAGGACAAGACAAAAATTATGATTACTGGGGCTTTTTACTATCAGTACCTCGAAAATAAGTTACAACGTGTATTCCAAAGCTAGCCTGTTCTACGGTATCTACATTATATGCATTTCCCTCTGGTAGCCACTGTCTAAAAAATACTAAAACCTGCCTGCCCAAAGTGTTACCAAATCCATCAACCACGTTATGTGACTATGACTTAAGTATTCAGGTTTATGTTGAAAAGGTTTCATTCTCCTTCTCTTACTTTAGCTGTTGTATCTGGTGTTGCTTATGGTGCATTTGCTGTCGTAAGAAGAAAGCTAGCCAATCGTAAGTGAGAAACCTGAATTCATCTATTCTGTATTCGTTACTTTTTCTTCCACATATTTAGTATTACTATGTACTTTGTAGGTTTCTTCAAAAGCACATCACAATCAGTCTGGCAAAACAACTCTTTAGTTGAAAAAACGACATGTTCGTTTACTTTTCTGAAAGAATGTCTGGTTGTGCTTTTTTCACATTGATTTTCTACATCTAGGCTAGATATAATTGTCTCTCTGATCTATCATCCAAACCAGCCAACACATATTCTGTAGAGAAAAGTTTTTAGTAATACGTTTCTCTTTCTTAGAATTCCCTCCATCAGAATCATTTCAAATTCATTTTTTGTATGGCTGTGTTTTTTATCACATTGAACTTTTGTGCTGTAAAGAAAAGGTTATATTTTTTTCATATTACGATACCTGCATGCCTAAGTCTAATTTCTCTCTCGTCCATTCTGTAAAGCAGGCAACATATAACCATCAGATGTTATAGTGAAATATGTCCTTCTCGCTGTTATACCTTTAGAATCACTCTTGCTGATATACCAACGTCTTCCAATGGCTTTACCAACCCTGCTTTGGACTCAAGCACGGAAAACGTCCCCAACGGGGAAGGTAAATACCACCACTTCTTGTTTTGATGGGTCTTCTTTGGCATTAATTTTTCTAACGTAGGAAACCAAAACCCATGGGTATCGCTGGACCGTACGTCCATGATTCAGACTCCCCTGATACCTCAGCAAATATGGACCCTCAGGGCGAAGATATGGAGGGGCCATATGCGACCTCGAGTTCGGGTAGGTCATGGTTGCCTACTGTGTTCCCCGCTAACCCCGAATGTGTATGTTAGGTAGGCTACATCAACTAGCTTAACAGCTGTTGTAAACAGTTCTTGTTGTTGACCATTGCCTAAATCTGTCAGGTTATATTCCACACTGACACAAACCCACCCGACCTTTGTCATTCTGTATTATGAGTGCATGTTGACTTAGAAGTTGTTTGTTTTAAATTCTGGAGGGTTTTCAATCCAAGTGGGAGGGATATATACTGTACAGAAAAAAATGTTGGGATGGGAATTTGATCAGTTTATATTTAACATGTCAAATTGGTTAGTTATAGCTATAGGAACAAAGATTATCATAGTGTTGACAGTGTAACTCTGCTGTTTACAACTTTGTTTACTAAATTCAAAGACAATGGTTAGGTTACTTGACAATCTTCAATATTTAGACAGACTTGCACAAATTGACATGCTAGTTTGAAGAATCCTACACATCTCGATCTTTTTCTACTTCAGGCACTGCTGTACGCTTGGTTGAAATGGCGAGTATGAACATTTACAACGAGGCACAAAGAGAACAGGATGAACCGATAGAAGCCGTTGGCGGGGCAACAACAGGACCCATAGACCCAAACTATGCAACTGTGAACAAGAACGGTGAGTGTTGGTTTATTTGCATACTCGCTTTCTTAAAGCTAGCAGCTAAGCAATGTACATGCATATTTCACATGTGGATTTTGTGACATATAGTTTTAGCTTATACAGTAGTAGAAAACACTTACGTGTGGTAGACAGGTGACCTTACTGTATAAGGACTTTACCAAAAACGAACCGGAAAGCCAAGAGCAATGTTACATGTATCACTTTGAAATCTAGAATTTTACAGAATGTTTTGTTGTCCTTATCATGTGTCCAAAGACATATTTCAAAAATAAAGAATTCTTATCAACAAACATCATGCGTGAAGTGAAAAAAAACAAGATTAGTAAGGTATAATTGTTGTTGACTGTGAAGGGCCAATATTAACTTAGATTTTTACATACATAGATACAAACTGCTGAAATTGGCTATCAATTTGCTACAAGACTATTGTAATTTAAGCAAAGTCGCAACACAATCCAATCTTTAAAACACTTCTTGTTCATCTAAAATTGCTAGATTTGTAACTGGCAATACTGTGTACGGTTCATTCTGCCAAACACCACCTCGTACAGGTCTACTACTATACTGTCGTTGAAGTGTTCATAGTTTCGCGACAAAGCATGGGGTCGAGGGCAGGTCAAACAGCCTTGTATTCGCTCACAGCCACCAAGCTCGCTCCACGTTATTGCTTTTCTAGCGCGAAACGCGATACACCTGTTTTGAAACTGTGCCCATGAATACGAGACAATGTTTACGGTCCCAGCAGGATTGCATGCACTCTGAGATGCGTGACGGCTGAACTGTGCACAGACACTGATAACAATCACACAGGGAAACGACAGGACTGAAAAAATTGGAGCCCGTTTCGTCATGAACGTTTCCTCAACTGACTTGACAGTACGAAATGACAGTACGAAAACCTTGAGAACACCTGATAAACTCTGCTATTCCCCCTCCTAACAGAAAAAAATGTATTTAACAGATATGACTTGAATTAGCAATAGTTGATCAGGGACTACCATGCAATCAAATCATATTAGCCTAGAAGAATCCTTCTACTGACATTTTCCTATAAATAAATTGCATTTTAAAGAAATCCATACCATGACTTTATAGTATTTGTCACATAAAATGAGTCATTTGATATCTCTAGATTGTACACCATAGCCCTGTAAATTATCGAATGTTTGTTATAATTTTCTTCATATTAAAATGTTTCTTTGGTTGCAAAATTACAACTCTTCTAGGATTATAAAATGTTCGATCACTTTGAAGACAGCTTTTGCGAAAGCAGTACCATGTCAGACATATTCAATGTTTACATAATTGAGTAATTGAATAACTACAACCCATGGTCAAAAACCACAATTTACCTAAAAGCTTTACCTAGAATAAATAAATCTCAACTCTCTGCAGAACAAGTACAACTACTGGCAAAATAAATGAGAAAAAAAATGTTGGGTGACTTGGCCAATCTTCCTTTATACAAACCATTACGTTTGGACATGCAAGTTAAGATAACTCAAACTTTTTTCTTCTATTTTAGACCAAATAGCGACTGGTAACCCTTATGACGACGTGAACTTCGAACAGGAAAAGAAGACTGGAGCCGTGGCCGGAGCAACAGCAGGACCGATAGACCCCACCGCAGAGTATGCCACTGTCAACAAGAGCAGTGAGTAGTTTCTGTAGTGTTGTTGTAATGTGCTTCTTGCTTGAACATGGGCAGCAGAAACTTGAATAATTTCGTATCCAGTTCCCAATATTATATTTTAAGGTTACCAAGAGGTTTGGACAAAACCCTCGGGCGTGAATATGCTGCACATCTGTTATAGATAATCACAAAATCCCTGATAATTGTAAATATTCCTGCAAACATTTTCTGAAAAGGAACAAATGAGACTATTTGTTAGAAGCAAATTGTGCCACCCAAAATATGAAATCAGGTTAGATGGATAGAAAATAATCTTACATTCTTATCATCGACTTTTAACTTATAACCAATTTAAGTGGGATATGTCAAGGTGACCTTACTGAATGAGGTCAGCACCTCAGCATCACTATAGCCAAGAGCAATGTACGTGTATTTCTGTCACAATGTTGACATCCCTTAAATCTGTATAATGTATTTTTCTAAGGATAAAAGAAGGCCTGTTCTCAATCAAGAGAAGAGAAAAGAAATTGAACGATTTTGAACGCATGGCTGTTGACTAAGTAATGCCAATATCATCAAACTTAGATTTAAAGTTACTTTGTGGACATAAAATTCAAACAATGCTAACATTTTTGGTACAAGTCTGTTGCTAATCTATTTTGCAGCACATTCTAATTTTTTAAATATCTTGTGTTATATATGAAGTGCTAGATTGTACCTAACAACAGAATTTCATGTACAAGAAATCTAAACAAAACAACGCCCGCCAGTCGTAAACTGCTATACCGTAGTTAAAGTGTTTTAAAGTTTCGCGACAGAGAGTCGAGCCCTGGCCATATGGCCTCGTATTCGCTCACAGCCAGCAAGCCAACTCTACGGTCTGTCTTTTCTGGCGCGAAGCCAAAACACGCCAGACCTGTGGATACCTGTGCCCCAGATATCCGAGACTGTGTTTACTGTGACAGGAGGACTGCATGTACTTCCAAACCCATGACGGTTCAACTATGCATAAAGACTTCTTCTTACTGAATGGTCGCCGAGTAACGAGACCTGAAGGTCACTTTAAGGTGTGACCCTAAGGCCAATCTAAGGTTACGGCTTATATGAATAGGACTGTAACAACATCAGAAAAATTGTGAGATAAACTCAACTGCTCACTAGTACTATATAAATAGGAGAAGCAGGGTTACGAAGGCTGCTATAGGTAAATCCCGTACCCTACTGTCCTTGAGATCGGCATTATAGTTTTTGATCTACTCGCATCGGAAAGGACCGTTAACTCCTGATCTTTTTGATAAGTGTTGTGTTTGTTTTTAAACCACAAAATAAGATAATGATCCAGCAGGGAAACATCAGTATTGGGAAGCCGTTTCCTAACCCATTAGTGATCATACAATTCTGATCTGGTAGACTGATCTGATTCCATTGTATAGACAGACAGAATACATGGTTCTATTGGGATTTAAACATGCTATTCTTGCGTTTTATAAGTAAAGTTATTGCTTATATTTTACGAATCAAAGCAGAAAACATTGAGGTGACCTAGTTGTTTACAGGTATAAATTGCAATTTCGAGAAAAGGTTGTGCAGCCTTGTAAGATCCATGGGTAAATACAGTAACAAGGTCCAGTATTATGAAAAAACATGTAAATAACAAATGATAAGTTAATGCAACTACTGGAGAAATTACTGAAACTAACTTCAATTGTTACATCAGTTGGCCATCCGTTATAGATAGACATTTACATACTGACATGCTGGTTTAAATTTTTTTAAACTTCTCGGTTTATCCTTCTTTCAGTCCAAATTCCGACTGGGGACCCTTACGACGAAATCAACTTTTCTGGGGCCAAAGCAAGGCCTGTAGGCCCCACCGCTCAGTATGATACTGTCAACAAAAGCAGTGAGTAATTTCAACATTGTGTTTGTTGTTGTTTGTATCTTTGCTTGGTTAAAGACAACATTATATTGCCTTTTTTAGATCCTGTAATAAAAACTCTATTTTTTGTCCGTGAAGCTATTAAAATAGGATTTCAAACTTGATAGCGGTGAACAAAATGCGTGTTGTAGAAATGCAAATAAGTAGAATATGCTAGATTATTCAACTGAGGAATGATAACCCACCTTGTGATCGACATTAGTTTAACAATAGTCCCAAGTTTGTCTTTTTTTAAGTTTTCAATGATAGGATGTAGCATTTTATCAATTCATATTTTGCATTATGCTTCTTACAGACCACGTATATCTGTGTATTTAGCCCTTTTGGGCAGTAATATGCAATTAAGATTATTATTATTTTTGTGCGGAGTTACCAACCTAATGCATTAAGGCTACTAAGGGGTGTGCCTAAATTATCCCACGTTACGGGTGGTGAATATGCTACACACCTGTCAGAAATAACTAATGAACAAAAACTGACAATCATAAACATGCAATAGGAACATTATCTGATGAGGAAATGGGATAAATGTTCCAGAATAAAATCATGTAGGAGGGATACAAAATAATCCTATAACATTGATTATCACTTGTTTGCAATTCCTGTCATGGAGTCTTAGCCTAACCACTTGAGTGGTGACCTTAGATGATAAGGTCAGTACCTCAGATGAATAGGGCAGCCAGCAGCCATGCACATATATCTCTGTCAGAATGTTAAAATCCCTCAAAAAATTTCATGGATGTATTGTTGTCCTTTTTGTACTGTTTAACCTCATGTATCTTAGAATGTTTAACCTAAGACAAAATTAAAGGGGGAGATGAAAGATCATAAACGTGTAGTCATCTTTGATTGTGGATAACCTATGTGATCAAAATTAGACTCAAAGTTGCCTAGCGACTTTAACACCCACAATACTGAAAATGGCTACCATATGAGGTACAAGTCTTACAATAATAATAGATTTTTTCAGGACAATACAAATATTTTTAAAACTATTTTTTCATCTAAAACTGCTTGTTACTTGCAATCATGTTAACAGTTTATTTTGTTACATTACGTTAACGTGTTCAAAGGGGCCCGTAGCCCATATTGCCTTGCACTGAGGAAACACGTTTAGATATAGTTTGGGGTCGAGCTCCGGACATACGGCCTCGTTTTCGCTCACAGCCAGCAAGCCCGATCCACGGTCTCCCTTCTCTGGATCGAAGCGGAAACGCGATGCGGCTGTGTTGATACCTGTGCCGAGGATATGCCAACAATGTTTACAGTTACGGCAGGATAGCGTGCACTCCCGAACCCATGACGGTTCAACTATGCATAGAGAGAGTAGAGACTGATAACAATCTAACAGGGAAATGGGAAAAGTGGAGGTCGTTTCCTTATGAATGAATAATTCATAATTTGATCTGCAGATATACCCATTAAGAAAAATTGCTGATAGCTTAGTCTTTTATATTTCGACTCTTTTGCATATTTTGAGGTTCCTATTATTGATACCAATCAGACATTCTCAATGTTTACTTATAATAAAAGCAACTACGTCTGGGGTCCTAGCACTGAGATATTGATGCGCTGAAATAGTTTTGATAATACGAGCAGCTCATGAAAAATTCAAGATGTTTTGCTGCAGATTTATCATGCACCTGTTCTCTACTATCTGACGATAGCGCACTATAACATAGATCCCGTACATTTAGTCATAAAACAAATTTTCGAGTTGTAACTTTGTAGAAAATATGCGAGGGAAGTTTTTACATTGTATGTGAATGGTAATCTGATGTCAAAAAATATTGCAATTGACTGTCTAGAATAATTTCTCCTCCCCTCTCCAACAGAAGACAATGCCACACCAAACCAAAACACAGTGTACTCTCAGGTCAACAAAGACAAGAAGAAGAAAGGTATAAGAAATCATTACAGACCCTAGATGGTAATGATTCTCTGTGAAATAGACACAATACTAAGAAAGGAGACTTGAATCTATTTCTTTAAAATAATCACAACGATATTGTATGAATACGGGAAAGACGCTTTACAGAAACAGTGTGAAATGTAACTTAAAAAAGGTTAACTATATCTGAGATACTATTAAAGGAAACCGCACCATCACTAATAAAGGTATATTTTTCCTGTCTTTCCTCTGATTAGACAAGGAAAAGCCCACATTGATGGTTGACCCAAGCTCAGAGTACGCCACCGTCAACAAGTCCAAGAAGAAAAAGAAAGGTAAGGAAATTTCTTAAACACATCTGCAACAGCAGCAATTACTATGTGAAAAAATGAGATTTTAACAGACTAACTTGGAAAGATACCTGCTTGGGAACTACCTATTGTGTTACTATGACACATTTTGACGGAAATACTTCTACTAATGTGTACATCAAGGAATTTAATGTTAATGGTAGTGCATCATCCTCTTTGTGATATTGTAAGATGACAGGATGAGGCACTTTGTTAAAGATTGTAATATCAATGGATGATAGCAGTATTGATACGGTTTAAGACGATTAGTGGTGGAAAATTTGATCAGGCAACATTCACATTTTGATAATGATATTATGATTCTTATTCTGTCCCTAGACATGTCCCCACCCCCTGAAGACCCCAGTGCACAGTACTCAGGAGTCAAGAAGTACAAGAAGAAAGATAAGAAAGGTAGGAGACCTTAGATGCAGTCATGTCGTAGTTTGCTCTACGTCTTCGGTATAAACACTGAGAAAAATTGCATCATTTCATTGGGATTTTCTTCCTTGTTATTTCACAAGCATGGCTATTGTCTACAAAAATACTTAACCAGAACACTGAACTACGAGCAAAAATATTTTCTTCGATGCACACTATTAAGTGTCAATGGGCATGTTTCTCCTTTGTGTACAATGTTTACAAGCAAAACATGTGAAGCTGTAAACACTGTAACGTGACCCCTCTGTTTGTTGATAGAGTCTACCCCACAAAAACAAGCCTGAAAAACTGTCATGGCGGCTTTTTGTTATGATCCGAATGTTGTGCTAGTTTCAGTGCAGCTCAGGTCAAAGTTGAGCTAAAGTAGTTCGGGTTCAGGTTTGTTGATGGTCTGGGTTTGTTGACTGCTCGGGTGGAAAGCTTGAATGAACATTTCTGACACTAGCCCTAAATAATTGATTGCACGATTTTAACGGGTGCATTCTTCAGTAAATTAATGTTGAGCAAAGGGGGGAATACTTTTGATAATTTCTAAAACCGGCCCTTATAACCATCAATGGAACCTTGGGTGTATCTAATGACAACAAGGACTAAATCCAAGAAGACTCTGTTTTCAACAATATTGCAAGAAATGCTACCCCATACTTTGTTATTGATTGCTTGGATGAAAGTTTATGTGTGTGACGCACGGTTACCATGGCAACAGCACGCCACATTCCAACTGGATGAGCCATGCTTATATCTCCTCAAAATGTCAGGTTTGGGTCAGCAGGTAGCGCTGTACAGATGCAGTCAGGTGTCAACAACTAAGTCTGCTGTACACTTAAACCTTTTATTTTGAATCTGATATCCCAAACTGTCTAAATCACGTCTTGGAAGATCTTAGGGCCAGAAGATAATCTATCGATAGAGGAAGATGAAATGAGCAGATACTTCTGCAAATATGTTTTTCTTTCTTTAATTGGATCTTAAACACAGAGACAGTCACTCTTGGGAAGCTTGAAATCACCAGTCGAAGCGAAGCCGCACTACACTACTAGCTACTGAAAAGCTTTTTAAATTACTTCAATGACTTCTTTATATTTTGTACCTTCCTTGATGTGTGGTCTCCCACAGAGATCTAATTCACAGGTGTCTGTTGAAGCTACATGGTTCACAAAACAACAACGTGTGAGAGAAAACAAGTTCGCTTTGTAGTGGGAACATTACAGGTGTTCAGCTGTGCAGAACTTTCTTCCTCAATTAGTCGATAGTTCTTGTGAGAAAAGAGGAGATCTTGTCAACAGAAGACTGAGCTGGTAACTGAAGACAAAGGTTCCTCATTCCAGACTTTATCTTCTAGGGAGAGTGCTAGCGTGCTCGAAATGCTAATCAGGAAGGAAATCGGCACTATTCTTGTAAAGCATCATTTTTTGATACCCAGATAAATTTGAACACTCAAGATACAGTCTTAGCAATTACTTATGACATTTTTCAAAATATTTCTAAAACTATATTCCAGTCTGGCGTATTGACGCATTGAAGAAAGGAGCCTCACATTTTTAGTATGTTGTCTATAAAACAAAGCTGGTGTTTGTTGCAGGTTAACAGGCTTGTTTATCTTTGAGAGGAGCGAAGGTTTGACAGGGATGTATTCCCTGGGGTGTTTTATTCTGTGGTGATAGGAACCGATCATACCTTATGACACTATATTGACGTCCTGCAGTCCATTAACACTATATTGACAGTTAACGTTCTCTTTTGATGGTAACTATCCTCTAGAATTACATGCTAAATGTATCTTACTTGAGTGAAACAAGGTATTAGCTACTTTTGTTGCATGTACAGTTTCTAAACAGAATTAATAACCAGTTAGACACAGTTCCATCACATTGAAATGCATTAATTCCAGGCTAAACTAACAGGTGTATTCCCTAGACAGCTATACGGCTAATGTGCGACAGGTGTAACTGCATTTCCGATGTAGGGGGCTCTCCTGCAAAGCCTACTGTGCTGCATTGACCCGAAGCGAACTTAGCACTGCATTGGTGTAAACAACTGACAACCAAATAAAAGCATGGCAAGCTGGTGTAAATAATAGCGTATGCTTTTAACAAAAGGTACTTCAAGTGTATCTTCATGTACTTTGACAATTCTATGCGAACCCTTCTAGAGTACCTTCTGTAGGCTGTAGCTTCTGACTATCACCCTGCCCACAGAGGAGCGAGAAGCCATGAGATTTCTTCAGCTTATCTAGTTTCGAGAGGTACCAAATACGAGCGCACGTACCTTTGAACAGATGCACCCATATAATATGGCCCGTACCGCCTAGGCTTTACGAGGTTTAGCACAGATCAGTAAGGAATACGATCAGTGTGACGCCGTGAGGGGGGAATGCTAGAGGGATCGTTTTCGAGGCCATGTTAGCTGTAGTGTGTTCCAGAGAGGGCATTTAATCTTCTGGTATATTAGAGCTCTAGCTTGGAGACAAAGACTAAGTTATAGGTCTACTCATTTTCTTCCAAACGTATAAGCAGATGATAGTTGTCTGAATGATATAACTCGGGGTAGTTAGAATGTGCAGAGACTAATCAGTGTAAAGCTTGAGAGGAAAGAATGCTGGAGGGAGAAACTCTCAAGGCCATGTAACAGACATGACCATGCCAACGTGGTGTGACATGATATGGGGGCTTTCTTTTCAAAGCCTGTGGTGCGTGGTGTACTGCAGTAGTGTACATAGTTGTAAGCGTAGAAGACTGTGCTGCTCTGAGGTACATGCACTTCACCTATACTGGCTATAGCTGTCTTTCTTGGTTAAACGTACCTAAAATAATATAGGTAGCTCTAGTAAGCCACATAACACTGCAGATATACAGTCTTATCAATCATATAACAGCTATTGTTGCTTTTCAAAAACTATACTGTTGTATCAAGCTTGGTGTATTGAAGCAAGAGAGGGAAAAGGCATCACAACATTTCTGTCTGAACAGTGTTTTGTTTCTAAAGTACAGCTGGTGTTTCGAGTAAACAGTTGGTTTAGGTATGAAGGTTTGGCGGATGGTTCATCCGGTTATTGTTACATATCTTAGTAATTATAATAGGGAATTAGTAGCATTGGTTGATAACTATAAGTTAAACATAATTGCATCAGTTAGAAATAGTCTGATATCAGGCTACATTATATGTATGGATATACGAGGTGTAGCTGCAGTTCCGATGTAGGGGGCTCTTCTACACGGCCTAGCCTGTGGCCCTGACCCCAAGCTAACCTCAATATGTTTACTTTAGCATCAGGGTAAACAACGGAGAAGCCAGACAGAAGCTTGGCAAACGGATATAGCTGACACTGTACACTTTAACTAAAGGTACTCCATGTGTGTTTTCATATTGTCTGACGGTCTAAGCTACAAGCAACATGATTTAGGACTGGAGAAATGTGCAAGCAAGCGCCAAAATGCTGTCCATGCGAAGATTGCCCTCCAGATCTGCTCCTAACAGTCCCAGACACCCAGCAAGGTGGCTGTCAGGGAGCGGCGCTCCTGTCCGCCGAGGAACCAGAGGCAATGGAACTTGTTCAGTGACAGTTGAACTATTTTCAAGAGCTACTACTATATAAATGCGATGTCACACCTACCTTTAAACAGATGTACCTATATCCCCTGTACAGACGCTCTCGGACTATCACACATCATTGAAGAAGATCAATGTGAAACTGTAAGGGGATAAGGGTTGTAGGGGGATTTTTCAAGGTCGAACTGCATTGTTATCTGTAGTGTGTTACAGAGAGGTATTGCTTTGGCATAGTAGAACAATAGTTGGAGACACAGACTAAGCTATGATCTTCAATTTCCTACAAAACTTATTAGCAGATGATGGTGCTACTGATGCTTTTGTCTGAATAACATAACTCAGAATGTGCAGGGACCAATCAGTATAAAGCTTGAGGGAACGAATGCTGGAGGGGAATTTTCCAAGGCCATGAAAACATTGTGTGACATGATATGGGAGGCTTTCTTTTCACATCCTGTGGTGCGTGATGTACTGCAGTTTACAAAGTTTTCACTAGGAGGCAGTGCTGCACGGAGCCGTGTTTATATAGCTATAGCTGCCTTACAACGTATCTGAAAAACCTGTGTGATTTGGGGCTGGCGTTGTCTTCTACTTTCGTCACACAGACAGTTGTAGTTATACTGGAACTGACTGAATTATTTGTCCATGGCCAGTAGTGAGAAGATGTAGCACCAGTGAGTTTATCATCTAACTCTCTCTCATATATATATGTGTGTGTGCCTGTGTACACTCGAACACACCTGGGTTAAAAACGTATCACGTAAAGACGTACTACACAGAAACTCGAGCATGTCTCCCTCTTGCTTTTATCCCAGCAACACCTGCTCCAGAAGTCATCTACACAGAAGTGAAGAAAGACAAGAAGGAAAAGAAAGATAAGAAGAAGCCATCAGCTGCCAAGAAACCTGCGGCCAAGAATGAGGAGAGACTTTACGACGATGTGCCAGGAGGTAGTTTGATGGTTTTCTTTTCAATCGTTTTATTATAATTGCTATTGATAAGATGAGTACAAGTTGGTTGGTTGGTTGGTTGGTTGGTTGGTTGGTTGGTTGGTTGGTTGTTTTGGGGATAAAAAAAGGCTAAATTATCGTAACTACAGCCACCAAAAGAAAACAGAAGTTACCTAAATGAGACAATAGAATTAAGATGAACAAGGTCAGGATCAATTCAAATAAAAGACCTTGAAAAGACCTTGTAGAGTGAGAGTAGACCTATTAACAGAGGTAATTGTAAGCAGTTTAAACAGACGTGCTTTTGAGCAGTTTAGCAGAGTAGAGAGAGGTCTTGGCAAAAAGCTGTGACAATGGCATAAAATGCTTCAGTATGTAAACTCTAGATCTCAATACTTTATCATAATTCTCGTGTCATGACAACCATAGAGAGCAATTACATGTGTACTTATCTCACAGAGAAAAAGAAGAATCCGCAAGGGTTAATCTATGCAGAGCTGAGCGACTTCCAAGTGAAGCCGCCGCCACCGCAGAAGCCGACTAAGTCCGTCCCTCCCAAACCTCGCTACGAGGACGCACCGACGGAGTACGCCTCCATAAACTGGAACGCCGCGAGACGACGGACCCAGGAACGGTCGCAGAGCGAGGGTACTACTGATGATGAGGCACAGGTCACCATATGATGTTACAAATTACCTCTTTTTTTTATAATACACATTTGCCAAATATCAAGCAGTTACTTGTCTTGGAGTATAAATGTAAGTCCTGTCAACTTTGAAAGGACTTCAACAGGGATTACATTTCACCAAACATATCAAATGGAACATTTAAACTTTTATTCCCTCATCTTCGAATGCAGTTTTATAAAGGCTTTTTAAAAATGTCTTGAACACCTGGATATCTGAAGATTGCATGCCTCAAGCATTACTGATGCTGCAGTAAGACATCTCTTTAAGGTCATCATTTGTAGACATTAGGACACTTGTGTAACAATATTAAAGCGCTATGCTTTAGTCGTTCTGTTCCTTACAAAAGAATTGGCTTCTTAAAAGAAACCTGGTACGGCCACATCCCTTAACCGGAATAAATGCAATATTAAAGTAATGAAGATATGGATATTATAATTAAAGTCAACTGTACATACATTGTATTTACTAAAGCAATCATGCCATTATGTGGTCAATTTATTAATTAACTTGATATGGTTTTAACAAATTTAAGAAAGCATCTAAAACTGGCATAGACTGTTTTATGTCTACATGTAGCCCGCAAAATGCTGTGAATACTCATGTGATAATCAATGTATAATAAAGGTGCAAGCAAGCAACAAGAACTATGGCTATACTGAGTAGTGGTGTGCTGTGAGGAGCGTAGTCAAGATGACACCCTTCTCTTTTTACATTACGGAACCCTCTATTGAAGATGAACCGATGGCATATATGAATATTATCAATTTAAAAAGAAATCTTATCATATATCTTTATCACATTATGCCAGTTTCCTAGTATACAGTGATTATTCAATAAATTTGAACTATTTTATTATCATGCCAAGGTTACAATGTCATAATGATATGGACAAAGCACTTTAACAGGATTTTCTACATGGCAACTTTCAATTTTGTAAAATGGCCTGCAATTTTATCGGAAATTATTGTTTTTTTAAAAGAAGAGAAATGTTTATATATTTTATACTTGTAAAGAGAATCTAATGTGGAATTTTATATTATACTAGATGATAATAAATTTTTTACCCGAGGGCTAATTGCAACAAGTTACAGTACTTAATCAATATGCAAAATATATATATTAAGTACTATACAAGAAAACAATAGTAACAATGGAATATTCCAGTGTGCTACTAAAGAGGCAATGAATTATTTTAAGAAGGACATGATACGAACATGTTTGTCGCAATAATGTTTTAACAGTGAAATATATTATTCAGGAAATAATCGATTCTGATGCGTGATTTCTTTGCCTTTATGACATAAGTAGTTGGATGATATCATTCCCCATGTCAGGGTGGCTGCTGCGGTCTTTTTCATACAGATGATCCCTGAGAAAACGTATTACGCGTAGGTCTTTTATCAATAATAGTGGGACGTGGAGATGGTGTTCCTCTCCTTAAACCCACTAAAGGGACCATTTCTCATTCACAACACTGTTAGTAAGTCTTCCCGGGCCTTCAGCTGTTCATATAATGTAATATGTGCTATAACGTGCTATATCAAGCTGAAGGTTTTATAGTTTTGCGTTCTGTTTGATATGCAAACAAATTAGTAGCATATAACGGTCATGATATCAAAGCCAGGCAACACATTTCCTTTTGCTAGAAGGTTATGTCTTCGGTTCCGTCAATAACCTTTCTGTGCATCACTGACGCTGAATGTCTAAGAGTGATGCATTTATAAGTCGAGCACAAAGCCGTGCCGAAATCACGGTTCGAACAACAAATGTTAGGTTTGGCATACCACAAAAGTGATATAAGCTGAGGTAATGCTTATAGTTGCCAGCACGAATGTGGCGGAATGGCTGCTACGTTAGATAAAGGCTACATGTCCCTATACAACCTGCGTAGCGCTGTATGAACGAAACCTGTCCTGGAAGGAAAGCACTTCAGCACCACGGCTAAGAACAACCAGGGCACTTGGGTTGAAGGTAAAATTATTACTACAAAGAATAGACCATTGCATGCTCACAAAGAAACACGATAATATGCCCATAAGTCATTTCGATGTGCAGTTTTAATGAATACAATTTGAAAACGTTTGTAGAACAAATGTAGCATAAATGTATAATAACATTATATAGAGTATATGTAGTATAACATATGTAGAATAAATGTAGAATATATCTATAGTCTCAAACAGACTGCTTCATTCTCAATATCATAGTACAGTCAGTCAATCATATTCGCACTTTAAACTTGTTGTATGAATTATCTATTACCTGAAAAAATGAGTAAGAGCTCTGTGGTTTTGGAATGAATCTAGCTGTTTCATTTGTATTTGACATATACATGAATAATGTTGTAATTCAAAAATATTGCACAATTACTTTACAAATTGCTATGATTAAAAAAAATTCTGAATCCCTACAATGTTTTGATAGCAGCACCTTTTTGATCGCAGCACCTTAAAACCGACATTTTATATAATTTTGCAAAATATATCTTAAAGTGAAATTAAATAAATTATATATTATATATTGTGTATTGTTATCTATTATATATCATATATTTGAAGTACCTAAGTGATGTTGGGACCAGCTCAAGATACTTTGGACCTAAAAACCCTCAAGTGCTCTGAATCTTTTTTGTTACCAAGTGTCTATATATTCCTACCATATTTCAACCACTAAAGATAAAATCTGCCAATAAATGTATTTTGTTGGGTAAAAACACGACAAAAAAAACAGCCCATTGTTTTTCTGTTGCTGCATATAAGGTCACGACCTATCTTTGTATTCACTCGCCTCTTTGTCGATGATGCAGAATGGATATCATGAATAAACAAACAACCGAACACAAACGTCAAACAAAAAAAAGAACAAACAAAGTTGACAAATCCTGAAAACACCAAAAGCTCCATAGCAGAGGTGATGAAGTCATCCCAAGTCCGTATTTAGTATTTCTCGTCTGCTGCGTTTTGCAGACTTGTGTAGGTGTTCTCATCCAAACTCGCCAGGTTAATGTAGTCCTGCGTGTGTGGAAAAAGGACACAAATGAAAGAGATGCCTGCGTCATTTGAAACATGAATGATTTTCGGAAAATTATTATTGAATTATATGAGAATTATGATGAGAAAATAAGCTTTAAAACGCAACCTTTTTCTGCTCTTGGTCAGTTTTATTTTACCTTGCTATCAACGTTCTATGCTTCTCATTGACTAACAAAAGAACTTTCTATTACTTTAGTAAACCACTCGATAAATCAATTGTATGAAAGAGAGCTGTCCTAATATGAACCCCTGATTGCTGTAATTGCACACGAATTTAAAGGAGAATGTGTGCTTACATGTTCGGTCTCCATCAGTGAATCCAAAGTCCGTTCAATCTTCCTGAACTCTGGTCTCCGGGCGGGGTCGGCTTCCCAGCAGCTCAGCATCAGGGCGTAGCTGGAAAATATGATTCATGTCATAACTATGACTCGTTTAGGTATGCCTTTTGTAGACATGGCTGCCGTAAGGTATTCATATGTTATGCAACTCTGAAGCTGAAAGGTATTGAGTTTCTTTACTAATCAACAATAACATTAGGTGTTCAAAAGATTAAAGACTTTTAAGGACTATTACTTTTTCTGATTAGTAAATCAGTAACAAAAACAAGAAACCATATCTCACTAAAAGGTGATTTTAAGAATCAAAAGCAGCTCAACTCACAGTTTTCCATCGCAGTGGTGCGGCTTGTCCATCCTGTATCCCTGCTGCACTCCGTCCATCACTTCTCGTTTGGACATGCCGGGGTATGGGGTGGCACCTATTGTAAACACGATAAACGAAGTGAATCAAGAGCTGCTTATATGGCCCTTCATACATCAACTAGTGGGAATATTCTTTGACAGTGCCATCCAGTAGTTTAAAATGTCTATGACGGTCTATCTAGATAGACAGAGGAATGTACATCAAACACATTTCAAATATCCTACATGTACGAGACAGTCACAAGCCCAATCCAAAATGTTACTGTGGCCGACTAAGATTCTACTTGCACAATGGTGCCTCTTGATCATTTCAAATAAACATAGTTTCACATTTACCCAGCGTGACGATCTCCCAGAGCAGCACCCCGAAGGCCCAGACGTCCGACTTGCTGGTGTACTTCCGGTGGAACAGCGACTCGGGGGCCATCCAGCGGACTGGCAGACGGGTCTGGGGTAATTTTGGTATAGGTAGAACATTAATCGCAGTTAATTTAATATAAGTTAATAGCTAATCTTTACTCTTTATAGATAGATAGATAGATGGATGGATGGATGGATGGATAGATAGATAGATAGATAGATAGATAGATAGATAGATAGATAGATAGATAGATAGATAGAAAGAGACAGAGAGACAGAGAGAGGGGAAGAGAGAGAAGGAGAGAGAAAGAGATGTTTTCTCAATGAAAACATGTTAAAACAAATCATAGTTGTAGATACAGATACCTTAGTGGTCCTCTCGTACTCGTCCCCCTCCCTCGAGAAGCCGAAGTCCGACACCTTACAGGTCCGGTCTGCTGACACCAGCACGTTCCGGGTCGCGAGGTCACGGTGCAGGATCTTTTTAAAGTAAGAATAAGTGTCTCATGAATTAAAATACATAAAGTCAGTCCGTTTGTTGCAGCCGTCTTCAGCTGAATACCATCACCACAAACAGCAATACAGACCTGTCCTTGGTACTGAACACCGTCCACAAACACAGACACACAGGCCTGTCCTTTGTGCTGAACACCATCCACACTTACACACACACACACAGATATACAGACCTGTCATTGGTGCTGAACACCATCAACACACACCGACATGCCCATTGTGCTGATCACCATCCAAACACACACACAAATACACACACACACATATACATAAACACACAGACATGTCCTTGGTGTTGAACACCATCCACACTTACACACACACAGAGATATACAGACCTGTCCTTTGGATTGAATACCATGCACACGAATACTTCTGTCTGCGTAGATATATCATACTTAGATTGTAACATTTCATAACATGTTCAGCACGTCTTCAGCTTTCGATCAAATGAAAGGAAATAAAAAAAAGATCCGTCAAGGATTTTGACGTGAGCATCAAGTTGGTCTTCATAATCATCTTCCAGTGACTTACTTGCTGCTGTAACGTGACGTGAGTCAAAGGAGCCCAGAAGTCGGTACCGCCATCCATCCTGGTTAAGTTACAGTTAAAGTCCTATAAAGTAATCAGTGTAGTCAAAATAAGCCACTTTTACATGCTAGATTTCCACGCACCTTCTTAGACGACAAGAAGACCATCCCCTTGGCGACGTCCCATGCGAACTTGGTGAGGTCCCGTGATGAGAGGGACTTGCTGCCGCCGTGTAAGTTCCCGTATGTCTGCTGGGTGCGGCTGGTGCGGAGGCGGGACTGGAGACTTCCGCCGGACACGTACTCAAGCAGCAGGTAGAACGGCTCTGGAAACAGATCCAAATATATATACTGTATTATGGAGATTTCAATAATATCGTAAATATTGTACAGATATGCATGTGAGTGGCAGTCTATTGTCATGACTCGGAAAAAGTATTTAGAAATCCAGTGGAGTTCCTGTTACAAAAATCAAACTTTAAGAAATGGTTTACAAAAAGGAAGTTCCGATGTGAACAAAATTTCACAGATTGCAAAAGAAGATTGTATTCTCGTTTACTTAGATACTATTTAAACATTCCTTGTTAGAAAGCTTTCATAAGTGCGTATTGCCCTTACCGGTGTCCGTGCAGCAGCCGAGAAACGACACAACGTTCGGATGAGTCCCGATCTGCTTCAGTACTGCCAGCTCCTTGAAGAAAGCAGACAAGGCAGCAGGACTGGTCACGGCTGGAAAGGAAGAAATGTTTCTGTAAATATCCCAGGTTTCTGCAAACATTACCTCAGTGCATTAATTGAGCAGTCAAAATTTTAAGTAAAATAGTTTTCTACAAATGTGGTCTCAGTGCAATAGATAGAATATGCATCAATTTTTGTTTCATTGCGTAAAATACTATAGTATACAGTAATAATAGAACGTATCATATATCTATATCAATAAAAAATTAATGAAACATCAGGGAAAGTATAACTTTGATAGTCCAGGAAGCCATAGTTGCATTCCTTGCTAAAATAAATCCTAGTTTCCACCATTATGCTAGAGGCAAAACAGAAAGTCTCGGAGATTTTTCCCTAAAAAAATATTCACCTTTCATAGCCTTGACGGCCACGACTGTTACGCCTTCGTGTCCGGATAGGTTCCAGGCTTCGGCTCTGTGAACACTGCCGAACTCTCCTTGTCCAATCTCCTCTTTGATGGCCAGCTGGTTTCGAGGGAATTCTGCTGATGTCTTAACGTCTTCATAAGCAGCTTCATCTTGTATCTATATTGCAGGTAGGTATTTCCGAGTACAATGAATATCATGCATGATATTTCATATTCTTATATGCAAACTTATATATAGTGACACAGTAATTCAAAATGATTAAGAAGTTTCAATTGGTTACCTGATTCTCACTGCGTGCCATTAGACCTTGATACGTGTGGTCAGACTGTAGAAACAGAAAAATACATTCAGAGTGCAGGTTTAACTTTCACCGAGTTCCCAATAAATTTTCAAATTGGACATATGTCAAAACATGGCAACCCCTACAGATGAATCATTTGTCTTCATGCACAGTATGTACAAATAGCGGTTGCTATCTTAGAAGTGTTTATATTTGAATTACACAATAGCAGAATATTTGCCGTCTATGTAGCATACCATATAGAAATGATAAAGACCAACCTTTCTTCTATTGGGGATCCTTAGACTTTGATATCCGTCGTCAACATTAGCTGCCTGGAGAAGCATTTAAGAGCATGGATACACGTTAGCATTGGCTCTCAAAGCCGGTTTGTAAGTACACAAAAATAATTTAATGATATATACTTTTCTAATTTAGTCAGCATACTGCTATACAAGTAAGAGAACTTGATAACTTACAGCATGATCCAATTCGACGCCGCTGGCAGGTGCTTTATCTGAAATAATAGTCAAGTCATCACCATCATTAAATGGTCTCACAAGCACATGGATAAGCGTAAAGAATTTTACTTACTATTTCTAAGACGAAAGAATGACATTGTATAAATGCTAACAGACAATAGCACAAGTTTTATTTAACTTGATGAGACTGCAACTTAATATAAGTGTTGACTCTCAATTCTTATCTCAATAAACAGTCATATACTCACTACCGGCCCTTCGTCTTCTAACGAGAAATATGATAGCGACAACCACGGCTATCAGCACGACGACGCTGACCAACACGGCTATGATGATGGCAGTGGTTGAATCTCCAGGAACTGGTAGGAAAATGTTAACAGAAATTTAGCAAATATGTAAATGATGATAGCTACAAAAAAAGTCAGCCTTTAGAGTTGTTTTGATTTCAAAGCGCCGCCACTTAAAGAGAGTGAATTACTTTTCACATTGATTTGCAGTAAACAAACTAGTCTCACCATTTCTGATTAAACGATTAGAAAAATCAATCACTTTAGAATATGACATAAAATGGCCCTGTACGTAGCTTTGTTTTCTGTTATTTGTATTTGGTTTACGGTTACTGGAGTTGGTTTAGGATTGCGACTCCACGATTAGATTCTGTATCAATGCGTGTGTTTATATAGTTTCTGAATATACGTGCAATTCCTTACCTGATGTTAGATTAAAACGTTCTAGGTTCAGTAATGCCTCACATTGTCAGAATGCTTCCGTCTAACAATACCGTTACTGTAACAAAACTCCACAGGAGGCGTTCATGTTTGACTTTGCGAAACAGTTATCTGCATGAAGAGAACTCACCGGCAGGCTTGATGTCATCGATCCTGCTGTTCCCATGATCCACAGTGAACTCCCCCAGCTGCCCGTCTGCCAGGTTCTCAGTGTACGTAGTCTGGGCTGCAGCCGCCTCAGACTGGGCCACAGTAGCCTTGAAATCAGCAAGGACGCTGCCAGACCTGGCAATAGAAAAAGGGACATTCAGAACTTTGGGTCACAGTACATTTGAATTTATTTATATTATAACAAGGATTGATTTAAATCAGCAACCAAAATTTCCCCAGTATATAGCTACAAGCAACTTAAAATGTTTTCTTCAATTTATAGCATGCAGAAAAGCACCATTCTTTGTGACAATATATGACAGCAAAGTCTACTAGTAGTAGATGAAATGTATTTAACTGTTGATTCCCACCTGCAGCCTGTAACTTTAGCTCCTTCATATCCCTTGTAGCTGTCAAATATTGAGTCCAGCTAGAGAGAAGCAACATAAGTCAATCATTAGAACTCTTACAGAATTCTAACATGCTCAACAATGGCAAGGCAATCACTGTTAATTAGCATTACCGGTTAAGTTATATTGTCATGATATCTGTTTATATTTGGTTGTAACTGGTTATGATTATGATTGGATAGCAATAGATAAAAGGGCACAAAGTAATGACATACCTGTGTTACTATCCTGCTTCCCAGCTCTCCGTCACAAATCCCATCGGTGTAGTCTTCACTGGTGATGGCGAGGGTTCCGTACAGTTTCTGGTTGTCTATGGGGAAAAACAAGACCATAACTATCAGAACGTTAACTTAAATAGCATATTGCCAACATGATAAACCTCTAGAAAGCCTAAATAAACAACATTCTTAGTGAAAATGCATATCATGTTTTTGAGAACTCATGGACAGCAAATTGAGAAAATGTACCCTACATTAATAACAATAAAAAAGAGAAGAAAATGAAATGAGATTACATTTTGCTCGAGTTTGCACCACTTATGACAGTTCCCTTGAGTCACTAAGCCTACCTTCCACCAGAACCTGTATGACATTAGACTCCACGGCCCCCTGACTGTTCTGTGCCCGGATGCGGATCTCGTACTGTCCCTTCTCAGACAAGTCCACAGTCTGGGTGAACTCAGGTCTGTTCTGTGGAGCCGCCTCCACTACTGACGGCCCGCTGACCCCGTCTGTAGTCCCGTCCAGCCTGTACTGTACAGTGTGGGTTGTCTCCAGCCCACCGTTAAACTCCGCCGTCCATGTCAGGGTGACCACGCCTGCAGATGTCTTCTTGGTGTAGGCAAGGTCTTTAGATGGCTCTGGTGCAGCTGTTTTGAATAGGAAGCCAAGTACCCATTACAAATCTTGTGGGGCAATACAAGTGACTATTGACTAGCTACAATTCACTACCAGAATCTACATTTCATTTTTCTCATACTCCTACTTCCACTGCTACTCCTGCAAATAACATTACCGACAAAAATGTTGCAAATAAGACTGTCACAGTAGTCAAATCACAGTTAACAACACAACTGCGTAACAAGTGGAGATCATTAAGACTTACTTTCAGCGACCAAATGTATCACAGCCGAGTTCTCTCCCTGGCTGTTTGTAGCTGTACAGTTGTAGTTTCCATAGTCGGCAGACTCTATGCCCACTATAGTGAGTGTACTGACTCCATCCTGACTGGTAACTCCTGTAGTGATCTCAACCCCACCCTTAGACCAGCTAAAGGTGATGGGGGTGGGGTAGGCTACGGCGCTGCACTCCATGGTCACATTCTGTCTCAGGCCCATGGCGTACTTGGACTTGGTGTGGGTGAACTTGGGAGAAACTGAATATAGACAAAACAGACTCGTAATTACTGTATTGACTAGAAATTGAACCATGATCTTTAATTCAAACATTTTACGGATTTTCACTCTCGCTCACTTACTCACTTTCCTGAAATGTGTATCATAAGTCAATGTTGGTTGAAAATTTTACTCTTAAAGGTGTAAGTTTAAAGTTGACACATCATAAATGTGCAAATAAATAGGAGGATCAAGATCACAACTTACAGTTGACGATAAGGTCCAGGTCCATTTCAGACGATCCTATAGTGTTGGTAGCCATACAGGTGTAGCTCCCTCTATCTTCATACGTCACGTCCTGTATGTTGGAAGTGAACACATGTCCAACTAACGTTCCCGGGATGTCCCTGCCGGAAGTGACGTGAGTCCAACTCATGGCAGTGACGTCAGGATTACTGTCAGCTGTACAGGCCAGGGTGACGGAGTTGGTCTCATCAACAGGACTGGGGTTAGTAGCAACTGTCAGGTCTGGTTTGTCTGGAAGGACAGCAAAGACGGACTTTAGCTGGAACACTAAGTTAAGGTGTGCATTCTACGTGCTTTATTGTTGTCTCGGGCTATATACCCATAAAACTGCAAATTATATATAATGTTAAAACTACACATAATTGGTGAATAACACAAAAACAGAACATAAATTAGTTACAAGCACAACATATACATGAAAGCAAATACAGTATGACAATATGTGTAACACAAGGTTGCATGTACGTCAAGGTCAAGTACTAACTTGAAGGCAAAACAGTGGATAGCAGTTGAGACATGGAAAAACTTAAATTGTCCATTCAAACAAGGCCATAGACAGTTAAACCGTCCTTTCTAACATTTAACCTTTGCAAACAAGATGGTCAAATCAAAGTAGCCAGTTCTTGTGATGTAAAGTGTGGGGAGAATAGATGACATTCAAGTATTGCACATTGGAGACAATATTATATTGTACCTTGGCGACAAAATAAAAATCATTATCTTTTCTAAAAGCGTGATGTGATGTTCTGAATTTCAATACAATTGCTCTAAAATTCAGGTGCATCTGCATCAGGTGGGCAAACTAGGCTTCAGATGGATTAAAAAATTCCAGACATGATCATTTTCACTTAGGCGCCTTAGACCCTACCTCCTGAAAAAAAAAAAAAAGTTACCTATAACGTTAACCATTGATGTTTCAAAACTTTAAAGAACCTTTGACACTGATATAACTGGACAAAAATGACCTGATATGAAAAAAATCGACATCGGTTGGCCTTGAAATAAAGATATGTCACCAGGTTGCCATGGAGGCATTAGCAAGAAAAGCGAACAGAACGAAAGCCTGAAACAATGGAGTGTTCTGCTTTGAAAAGGAACATGATTGTGATTCTGTAGTGTGTACATGTATGTCGTAGCAGCTGCTTTAATGGCAGCAAAAGTAGTTGTTCTTACAAGTGACGACTACTTCCAGCCCTGTGGATACTGAGTTCACAACGTTCGTGGAAACACCAAGGTAGTTTCCCGCGCGGCTCCTGTTGATATTGTTTATGGTCAAGGTTGGATCCAATATGACCTCATCGCTCCCTTCTTTTGTCCATTTGACCTCGGCGGTCGGTAACGCGTCTACGGTGCAGATGACTGATACAGACTCTCCCTCCTGTATGGTGACTGTTGACTGGGTTGGAGTCAGTCTGGGAGAGTCCAGGTCTGCAGATGTGCAACATTAGTGCTCAGCTCTGTTGTACAAGGATGTTTCATGACCATATCTTTATTTTATGATCGATACAATCGAGAATGCAAGTCCAGAAAAAAATCAGTAGAAAAATTATTCAATTGTACAGTCACGCTTTTGAACTCACATTGCACAGTGACCTGGCGGGTTGCGTGAATGCTGGGAGGGACACCATTGTCAGCTGTACATGTGTAGTTTCCACTGTCCTGCCGGTTAATGTTGTTAAACTGAAGCTCATTGCTATCTGAACCCAGTGCTGTCCCTGGTACTGAACCGTCTTCTCTTGTCCAGGAGAAACTTGGAGCAGGTTTTCCGTCTGTAGCGCTGCACACTAAGGTGGTGGAGTTCCCTTCCGCAACTTCTACTGTGTCTACAGGCCGTATCGATATTCCCTAGCTCTGGGGGGTCTTCAGGGATTAGGCGGAAACAGACAGGTGGTACCAAAGGCACGAAAGGTCAGACAAGAAGTTTGATAGCTCTAAAGCACTCATGACATAAAGCCATACCGGCACCTCTTGCATTTCATTAACAGCAAAGGAAAGCAAACTGCAATTGTTGAAAAGCTAAAAACACCCAAAGCTGCACACTGAGAAAAAGAACAAGTGCAACATAGAAAAAAAAATGTGTTTTATTGTTTGTAGTTCTGTAGATAGTTCAGAGAGTGCATGAAATGATAACTAATTTAAAAACACATTCATCAAAGTTGCTATTACAGAAGAAAGGAGCAATGTCGACCACATTTTTTTCTGGGGAGAAGTTGCGCAATGATTAGTAGATAATGTATAACTCATATTTGTGAATAAATGGTAACTTACAATTGACGACCAACTGAACTCCTGGACTTGTCGGCTGTGCCAAACTGTTGGATGCCCTACAGCTGTAGGTCGCAGCATCAGTCCTGTCCACCCCCGTGATGGTGAGAGTGGTACCGTCCGAGCTGACAGTGTACCTTGGTAGATCAGGTAGTGCCTGACTGTTCTGTAGCCAGCTGAGTGTGGCTGCCGGGATCCCAGCATCAGCAGTGGAGCAGGTCAGGGTTGTGGTGGTGCCTTCCGTCACAGGGAAGGTCAGGCTCAACACAGGCTGGGATGGAGGATCTGAATCCCCAAAATAGAACAACAGCAGGTCACATGTACAAACGACTTCATGTCGACTATCATCTGTCTGATTAGAAAAGTGACTTCCACCTGTTTCATCATCCTTACATCAAACAAATATACAAATCATTATAATATTGAGCACTCCATGACTACAAAACTCGACACTCACAGTGTACCACTAACTCAGCAGCATCACTAGTTGGAGAGTTCCCCACACGGTTGGAGGCCACACACGTGTAGCTGCCTGTGTCATCCTTCTGTGCCTGGGTAAAGGTCAGAGTTCCTGCACTGCTGTCTATGATGACCCTTGACCCATCACCTGTGACCTGAGTTGACCCTGTACCGAAGCTGTAAGTTGGACCAGGGTTGGAGTCTGCAGAGCTGCAGGTCAGGATGGTTTGCTGACCCTGGGTCACAGGGTTGGTGCTGACTGTCAGGATCGGTTTGCTGGGTCGATCTGAAAGACAGAGTAACAGTACAGACTTAAATGTGGAGTGGCATGATACCTTTCGATTCTTCTAATGCAGCAATTTCAGTTGGAATTTGCATTAGCTACAGTAATTCTTCATTTGCTAACAGTAACTTGATGTTACTTTAACAGTCACAAGGCAAATTTCATCATCAAAAATATTTGATTAAACATTTGAGACAGTGATGTTTGTTCCCATGGTTGAAATTAAAAGCCGTGAGCTACTCAGTGAGTACTCCTCCCCCCCTCCCAATCGCTCAAATTACCAACCACTGGATTTACAGCATAACAGCTTAATAGCATGAATAAACATTTTGCTGTAAGCCACATACGGTCATGCTGGGGCTAAAATCAAATGATTATTTGCTATTTGCTGTTTAGTAATAATAATAATCATCATAGTCTTTATTTCATGTTTCTGCCCAAATGTATAGCCAGCAGTTATTTGTTTGACAGCAACTATCGGTGTTGTGCACTATGATCCGTTAACTCACAGTGCACCACCAGCCCAGCAGCATCACTAGTAGGAGAGTTCCCCGCACTGTTGGAGGCCACACAGGTGTAGCTGCCTGTGTCATCCTTCTGTGCCTGGGTAAAGGTCAGAGTTCCTGCACTGCTATCTATGATGACCCTTGACCCATCACCTGTGACCTGAGTTGACCCTGTACCGAAGCTGTAGGTAGGACCAGGGTTGGAGTCTGCAGAGCTGCAGGTCAGGACGGTCTGTTGACCCTGGGTCACGGGGTTGGTACTGGCTGTCAGGGTCGGTTTGCTGGGGGCATCTAATGGGAGATATCTATGCATCAATGTTTTTTTTTCTTTTCTTTTAGATGATCATTTTGAACATGCGAACACTAGTAGAGCTGGTACTCTATTGTCGTGGACTTATGAATGACGATGACACTTATTAAGAGTGCTAACATTTATGATGAATAGACTTGCATTGCCATCACTGCTGTTTCAGGCACATTGGTCACATTGACTACCGGACAGTAATCTTATTGCGGGAATACAATAACCACTCACAGTTGACCACCAGGTCCACCCCATCACTTGTTCTGTCCCCAGCCAGGTTAGACGCCCTACAGCTGTAGGAGGCAGCATCAGTCCTGTCCACCCCCGTGATGGTGAGAGTGGAACCGTCCGAGCTGACAGTATATCTTGGTAGATCAGGCAGGGCATTACTGTTCTGTAACCAGCTGAGCGTAGCTGCTGGGTTCCCAGAATCAGCAGTAGAGCAGGTCAGGGTCGTGGTGGTACCTTCCGTCACAGGGGAGGTCAGCGTCACTGTGGGCTGGGATGGGGGGGCTGGGTACCAGCAAAACAATGCATGGCAACAAGGATTAGTCACACTTGACATGAAGCAAATTGATTGGGCCAATATTCCTGAGTAAATAGTAAAGGTGACAAGTAATCTATGATTTTGTAGAAAAAGCATGGGAGCTGTTTCAGCTAACATACTGTGTTAAAAACCTACTTCATTAAAGAGCTCACGTCGCCACGAGTTAAAGGTGAGCTAAGGATAATAAGCTGCACACTGGGGTGCGGTGAATATCATGGGACGTATTGTTAATGTAGTAATGAATTTTAAGTGTTGCTGAAATATGGTTGGTCTTATAATTGACTTAACCTATAATTGACGGCATTTCCTTTATTGGTTTGGCAACGATTGTAGCCACGGTTTCTAAAACGTTTCTCAAAGGCACATATAGCCAGGGTAGGCGTTTGGTGGCTGTACGAACTTGAAGAATTTGTAACGTCCTCCCACCATCTTTTTACAAACACCTTTTAAAGTAATCATGAACCTAGCTGTTAAAGTCAACGACCCAGACTAAAATGTATCTGGAGAGCTTGAAACAGCATAAAATGAACCCTAAAGCAATCTACATGTACATGCAACCCACGGTGCAAGCATACATTAGAAAAGATCTATCAAGTAATTAAGTTAGACTAGAAGATGATCTCTACAACGTCGTTCCTTGGATCAGTCAAAGTAGATTAAGATCCATTCCATTACAGCAACTACTTACCTAGTAGATTAATAGCAATAACATAGTCATCAATACCCTTTAGCCTTAAACTCTCGTAACAGAAATCATAAAACAAGCACAGGACAAATCAGCCACGGATCAGTCTTTCTTCCTCTTGGCACTGCATGCACACTGTTACTGCAAACAACAGGCTTACTGGCAATCTGTAACTCGGCGAAATCTTCATCATTTGTGAAGTCAGTCAGTGTAACCTGACACCTGTAGGTCCCATTATCCCCTGCTCTCACATCAGCCAGCAGCAGGTGAGCTGACCCGTTGGTGGAGGCTCGGGGGGTTACTGGGGTTGTTGTTGCTACTCCTTGTAAATAGTCCGTGATCAGCAGGATGTCAGGAAGTTTTGACCACTGGATTTGTCTCAGGGTTCCTCCTGTCAAATCATAGTCCCAGGGGAAAACTGCGGTGTCTCCAACTTTGGCCCAGACTGTTCCCACGTCTGACACTGTTACAGCTGAAATGGCAAGCATTGGGTCTATGGGGAGTTCATGGAGAAGCATTTCACCTAGTCCAATCCTCAGTTTAAGGTTTGGAGATTATGTTAGCATCCGGTACCAGTTGCCTCCAGTGGTGCAAGTTCCATTTGGAATATCACCTATGTCACTGCCCAATTAGAGTTTTATTGCATCACAGAATACCTACCTACATGTATCCTAGCCCAACCTCAGTTTATTTCTATGGACTGAAACAAGTGTGTAACGTAGGCAATGGTTTGACTAGTCGGAATTCGAGAATAGCTATCACTGCTACTTAGGCCGAAGGTTAGCTAGATTTCGTCTATCTAAGCATAATGACTAAAAGCTAATGTACGCTAACAGAGTGATACGACGAGACTGCATTTATAATATTACAATACTTGTCCCGTCATTCAACGGTTACTGCCATGCGCCACGTTCACTGTGCTAACTTTGGTCTAACCTCTCCGTGACCTGTATGTCACATTACCTGGATCAGCCCAATTTCCTCCACTTACAGACTGAGTGTTGACTGAAAGTCAGTGAAAGGAGGGTGTTTCGTCAAAATTACCCCCCCCCCCCTTCGTCATCGGCTATGACGACGCACCTACAAACGTAAAGACTAACACTAAGCGCCATGACATGTGAACATTTTTGAGCACATACCTGTCACCAAATGGTACTCAGACAGGATTAAAGCTCCAAAAACCTGCACTATAAATCGAATCTGCCGCTGCGCCATGGTTTATACCTGATGATATAAAGTACAGAATCAACCACCAGCATAAAAGCCTAAGTCCACTTCCGGGTCCATAATTCGCACACGCAGATTACGAACCGCCTTAAGAATTCAGAACAGTCATGTTGTAAATAGTGTGGTAATGCGTAAACCAGCTGTACTTAAAGGAACCAAAACCTTGCCCTGGGGAAGTCGTAAAGGGAGTGCTCCTACTGTGAACTGCCCAGCAGGTTGAGGGCTGGATTAATCCCCCATAACCACATAAATTCATAAAAGGATTAGATGTCTGCCAGCCTGGAACAATAGCAGGGACAGATTACCATAATAACTGTCAGAGAATTCAAACTTTTTTCTGTACTGGTTTTTCTATGAACAGTATCAAACCATGCAGAATGGCCCAGATATCTATCAAAAAGTCACATAATCCAAGGAAGTTTCAATCAGATAAGATCCCTTGGATAATCAAGACAATGCTATCTACAACTTTCAGTTTGGGGGAAGCCAACCTTGTTCAAATTTTCAAACTTTCAAATCGACCCTGTCAACGTTGTGTTAGAGTGTCTAAATGGATATAAATTTCCAATGTCTTCCCAACATTAGCCTAGGTTGTGTGTCTAGAAATATGACTTGGGATTTTTTGCGTCTTCTTGTTGTTGTAACCAGCATAGAATAGGGCTCTGTAGAACAGTACATATAACTGCTAGCCAATGTCTCAAACTAAATTGCAAGCCAGTGTTGTCATTACTTTATTTCTTGGCTAACTGTCCTTCAAGCTAACTTCTTTACGTGTAGCCATACTTCAAATTCTTATATGTTATCTATAGAATTCAAACATGACTTGAAGAGTAACTTGTACATGGTAAACTTTCTCAGCCAGGCCTCCACTGATGTGCACTGTACGGCTGCCAGACGCATACTGAAGGCTATAGTTTACATTATCCCGTATTTATATAGTTTTACTGGGGTCTTTAAGAAAACGAGAAAGCCAGGAAGTTTTCCGCTGTACTAAAAGCCGGAATGTGAGGCCTCGGAAGGAAATAGGGTCTCAAGGCAAAATCCTGAGTAAAACTGAAGTGCAAATATATATATATATATATATATATATATATATATATATATATATATATATATATATATATATATATATATATATATATATATATATATATATATATATATATATATATATATATATATATATATATATATATATATATATATATCACTCAATCACTCATATATATATATATATATATATTGAGTGATTGAGTGATTGAGTGATTGAGTGAGAGAGTGAGTGAGTGAGTGAGTGATTGAGTGAGTGAGTGAGTGAGTGTGTGAGTGAGTGTGTGAGTGAGTGTGTGAGTGAGTGAGTGAGTGAGTGAGTGAGCGAATGAGTGAGTGAGTGTGCGTTTGTTACTTAGTGGGACTGAGATTTCTTTACATCAATCATCTAACGTTGAAACATGAATTTAGCCTGATTGGCATCCTAGATACTTCCAAACATTACCAGGTTGGTGAAGGGAAAGCCTGTAACAAACAAGGATGACGCTCAAGCAACCGTAAATTGACTGTGGCCTGGAAGGCAGGAAACATTTCTGTTCTATAGTTTGTAATCCCTATGCCTTGTGGCAAGGAGTACACATCGCACAACAGTATAGCCTTCCACAAAATCTCCTTAAGGGGAACTGCTGACAGCGTGAGCCAACTCGTGTAAAAATTATTTTGCCGTTACATTATTTCGTGCCAAGCTCGATCCTCCACAATTGTCCGGCGCATAGTCCACAGTAAGCTCATTTTTCAATTTTCTTTCTTTCTTTATTCTGTGCTAATATTATTGCTAACGGGAAATGTATTGAGAAAGTATCATATGGGCATTTTGATGTCGTTACAAAACAGACTTACTGGCAATCTGTAACTCAGCCTCATCACTTCCTCTAATGAAGTCAGTCCGTGTAACCTGACACTTGTAGGTCCCATAATCTCCTGCTCTCACATCAGCCAGCAGCAGGTAAGCCGACCCGTTGGTGGAGGCGCGGGGGTTTATTGCGATGGGAGGTCCTGATGTGTCCAGGACTAACAGGACAGTTGCGGGACGTTTTAACCACTCGATTTGTCTCAGGGTTCCTCCACCCAAATCATAGTTCCAGGGGAAAACTGCAGTGTCTCCAACTTTGGCCCAGACTGTTCCCACGTCTGACACTGTTACAGCTGGAATAATCAAACAGTTGAGGAGTTGAATGAAAAATTAGAAATGGTCGTGTTCTTCACTTTCAACTAGCCCCACCCTCACTTTAAGGGTAGGGGACGGTAACCTTCAGCATAAGATGCCTCCAGTAATATTTTATTTGTTAGTTTTATCCTTCCCAATGAGTAAACCGGACAATATCGCGTTATAGACAGCCTTCCTATTCATTTCCTTTCCTTTGCGACGGAAATCAGAGCAGTGCAAAGTATCACTGAGGCAATCACTTTATAACTATCATGTTTCAAAACTTGTGACCGAAACACTATAATTACCTCAAATAAATTGTGCTAAAGTACGTTAATATGGTGGCTAACAATATGTTAGAATTGATACAAAACTATATTCTGTAATTGACATTATGATACTTGTTCTAAAATTAGATTTGCTGCTATGCGCTACGATGCCACCGTCAGTATCTCATAACCACTTACAAACTGAGACAAAAAGCGTTTAGTTAGTGATCGGACAACGGAAAAAAAAATTTCGTCAAAATGCCCCCCTCCCTCCTAGGCTTTTAAAAGATACGAAGACATACAAAGACAAAAACTTGTATCACTACTTTTAAGCATGAACAGCGAGTATTTTCAGTACATACATGCTTCTCCAAGGTACCCAGACAGGAAAAAAGCTCCAAAAACCTGCGCTATAAACCGAATCTGCCGCCTTAGTAGCATTATTTTTCCTAATCAGGACCTGGCGATAAAAAGTACAGAGTTGCACCCAGCGTACTTAATAACCCGTAATAGTCAACTTCCGGGTCGACAATTCGAGTACTTAGATTACGGACGTCCGTCAGGTATTCAGGAACACAGTACATGTTGTTAGCGGTGATAAGTAATCTCCAAGCAGATCCAACGGTTACAAAAACCGTATCCAAGTGGCAGAAGAAATTTCTATTGCAACCGAACCAATACAGATTTCTTCTGCCAGTTGGATACGATTTTTGCAACCGTTGGATCTGCTTGTAGACCAGTGTTGTTAGCGAACCGGGAGAGCGATGAGTCTTCCGCTGTGCTAAAAGCCGGGATGTTAGGCCTCGCTGAGGAAAGCGGTTTCGAGGCAAATTCTCGACCTCTTGAAAAACTGCATTGTATATATAGCAGGCACAGATTTGCTAAATTTATTCACTCATTCACATTCCTGAGCTTGTTTAAGTTTGTGTGCCTACGTTGTTTTAGACTAAGTGCAATTGAGTAAGCTTGTATGTTCGTTACATTGTAAGTGAGTACACGTGTGCTCGTGACCGCCTCTGTGAGCAAGGAGCTTGGTGTGAGTTAGGGGGGCTGGCAATTCATATTTGTGGGCTATGGCTCATGAATCATGAATGAGAAGTGACCTGGAAAGTAGCAAACATTTACATTCCATCATTTATAATATAACATCAGTGTCTTTGTCTCGAACATCTCATTTGGCGGAACTGTCAACAGCTGACATGTGCCAAAATTACATTGTCATTACTTTTTTTTTTACATCCTAAGCTATTTCTTTTTTACTTAGCAGACGCGTAGTCCCCGGTGAGCTCAATGTGTAAGATATTTCTAGATATTCCTGTAGTTCCCAGCATCCTCTGCTGTCACACCTCTGCTGAAAAGTTGGAATTTGGCCAAATCAGTTGAATAATTTGCCAGATGAGTTACCTTGCCACATACGCAGCATCTTGCATTTGGCCAATTCATGCTATATTTTACTGAATGGAACGGAGTCCGAAAGAGGCTATGTTCACGTAACGCTCGGGACTAAATCATCTTTATATATAAAATGCTACAGGAACACAAAGGAACAATCAAGCATTTTAATGAGTGAATATTACATATTCTTTTAGGTGTATTGAGCAAGAGATAACTGCCCGTTTTAATTATGACACGATATAGTAAGCAAACCTTAGTGCCGGAAGGCATTGTAAAATGATTATAATATACATGACAAAGTTACGATATGTATACAACTTTGTCTTTCATTTACGAATTCAAAATAAAATATACAGTCTCTGCATGACATCTAATTTGTAGGCACATCATTCATCTTTTAAAAACATACTGACAAATCAAATACTAGTAGTAATGACCTATTTTACACAAAGAATAAGAACCATACTTTGTCAGGAAACATATCTTGCAATATACATGCGAACTTCCAGAGTATGTAGTGTATTGACCAGGTCAACCTAGCAACATTTACATTCACGCAATATATTTGTCAATCTTGGTGCAGTTTTCCATTAAATCTCTTAACACTATTATCTTGTCTTGACATTTCATATGATGAAAACACACATAACACATCCATTTTGTACACAACGTTATAGACCACAACTCAAATTAAGTTGAGCCTTAAAATGCACTCAAGTTGGCATCAACAGTTGAAGAAAGTTCTTTTTTCCCAATTATTAGGTATTTCCATTAGACTAACATGTGCAAGGTTCACTGCTTGAATGTGTTAACCAGCTTGGCATGCAGATTTTGTGGCTCCAGTGTGCATACGGAAGCCTTCTGGTCTATCACACATGCCTGTTTGATTTACTAGTAGATTAAACCTGCTTCAGTTTTTGTGTAAAAACAATCCGTTCACTGAATATCAATTAAGTGGAAGAGTGGTCTTACATTGTGATTGACATATTGTGCAAAATAGCTTCAAAAACACAAAAGTGCAATTCGGAAAACAAAAAGGTGACTCACACACTCAAATTATCACTGCTTGACTAACACACTGACAATGACTATGTCATCGCTTATGGAAAGGAATAGCTCTGCTGGGCACATCTTATCTTTTCATCTGTCATAGTAAGAAACTAGTTGATATGTAGAACATTAAACTTGCACATATAAGTGAATTTCAAAATCTTCACAATCTCTGGCTCTTTCTCTGTATTTCAGGATAAGTGGGCGAGAAGTACACTTTACATGAAGTCGAGTCTGTCTGCTCTCTTGTGGTTATGGATTTTAATCTTTGGAGCAGATGTACATGTAGACCCCTTACAACCTTTCTCTGCGCTTAAGGGGAGATAAAGGTATGTACTGACAGCCTATCTTGCTGCCCTTACAGATGATCTTGTACAATTTGTTTCTGGCCAATCACCAAGACTACTGTAAATGCAGAAATATTCATGTTGGTTTTATGTTCGCGGGTTTTGCGGCAACCGTTTCACCACAAACTTAAAACCACTGCGAACATTTTTGTCCAATACTGCAGCAGTATGTGACAATAGTGCTGCCCCAAACTTAAAAGCACTGCGAACACTCCATTTTTGCCTCGGTGCGAAATAAAAACCACATGAACTTAAATTTACAGTATTTCAGTAGTCATTGAGTGATTGGAGAAACCTGAGTACATTGTATATATTAAGGATTTTTGCAAATTCTGTACTAAAACCATATTCAAGAAATGTGTCAAAATGGGCCAAAAATAAATTGTCAATTTTCTTTTTTGTCCAAGACATGTTCGAGTGAATGTGTGTATAAGCATGTACATGTATGTTTGTGTGCATTTACTTGTATGTTATATTCATGAGGGGAAGTGATTTAAAAATGGAAGCCTTAATAGGGAGAATCACATCTGGTAGGAATATGAAACTTTTGAGCACCACATCAGCATTCAGTCACATTCTATATACAAAAAAATATTCTTTCTGTACACATTTAGTGTCCTAGAATTCAATTGACATTACCCTCTCAAATCCTGATAACAGTTTCCTTACATAAGTATGATACTTTACATTAATGGCATAGTACAACAATGTAAAGGTTCAATGTCTGCCTAACTTGTATTTGAGAATCTAGGAGATGTACATGAAGAGTGCAAGTAAAATCCTACATTGGTCTATTTCTGGTAACAGCAATCTCTCAGTCTTCAGGTTTCAATTCTTCATCAGAAGCATGGACTTCATTCACCTGCTTGAAGAAACACAACACTGATCAACAATGATGCTGACAGAAGAAAGAGCACACCTGAGGATAAAATGGCATGTCTGTGGCCTACATATTCATCATAAAACAAGCTACAGTCAAACAACTTTTGTTTCAAAATACACATGGAAAACAAAAACATGACTTGCTACCTTGACCTCCCCCCCTGCAAGTCGAAAATCTTAGTGATTGTAAAAAAAAAAAGTCATATATAATAGCATGAACAAATGTAATCATTATGATAGTAGCATTTATAGAACCCTTGTTGAGGTAAATACATAAAGAAACATACAAGATACACAAGAAACAAAAATTGAAGGAATTAAATGTAACTTTCATGTCAGAGTAGCAGATACATGTACATACTGGCAAAGGAGAATAACATTTCAGAGATTTTGTAGTGGAAACTCAAACATAGCAAGTAAGATATAAAATTAGTATGTTACATTTAACCTCAAAACCTGGCAAACCTGATTCCAAAAAGTACATGCATACAAGTACAAACCTTTTTTCTTTTCTTTTTCTTTTTTGGTTTTTTCCCTGTTTGGTTCTTGTTATCAAATACTATGGGGTCAAGCTTGATTTTCGACGGTTGGTGAGAATGGCCCTCTCTAATCACGAAGACAACATCACTTTTGGATGTATTGTTGCCATGCAGAGCAGAGCTACATGCAAGAGAAGAAGCCATGCTGATTAAGTGGAGAAATTCGTCTTTTGAAATGATCAGCAGTTGTAGTACTAGTGGTTTGCCACAGGATTGGGAATTACACAACTGCTTAGTGAATGATGTCCAACAAGACAACAGCTACTGTCACAGTGGCATAATATACATGTATGATTCCTTACAACAGCAAAATTCCATTCATATCGCAACACCATTCAATAAAAAGAACAAAAGTACTTACAAATTTAACACATATTATGCATAGTCAATTATCCCGTAATTATGCTTGAAGGCATGCAATCAAGTTGAACATACAATTGTAACAGAGAGGACAGTCTGGGAGCATGCAGATTAAATATTGACCGTCTGCAGAAATTTAAAGTTCCATCCTCATCTGAGATACCTGGTATCATTTTTTTTTCACAAAGGGAGACAAACAGACAGATACAGACAGGACATTACCACATGTATCCCACTAAAATTGAGGACACAGTCACTGTGAGGTCTGTCCTGGTCATAATAACTGTTCATGGCCAGCACTTGAGACCTCACCAATAAGGCAGTAGGTACATAGGCTTGTGAAAAGTCTTAGAATTAATTGGACTGTACAGACTTAAGTAGATAAAAGGTTGAATATGATAAAGCCTAACACATATCTTTGGTCCCTACATCTTGAAATCATAAAAGTCTTAATTTAGAGGATGAGGGCTTAGCATAAGCCGTGTAGGCTTCTGCCTTCTTTCTGCACTTTGCCTTATTTTATACATTTCCTTGTAACAACACTTAATATTTCTTTTGTGTGAAATTAAATGAATAAAGAAAATATACAGACTTTATGAGAAGTACTTACACTGCCTTGTTTCTTTCACTCTGTTGTGGTGGCTCAGCTGTAGATGGAAAAAAACAATGCCGTGACATTGTCATGGTTTCATGAGTCAAGAAGGAGTCTAATCATCTATTTATCTCAACTATTTGTTGTTTCAATTTCTCATCATTATCATCATCGTCATGTCGGGCAGGTTGCCCGGACTATTACGTATACATACATATACATAATATATATAGTACATGTACACTACTAATGGTAGGAAATAAAGGGAATACAATATTGGATGGTCTACTTAGTCTTGAAATTCTATCTATTAGGGGAAAGGAAATCAGGAAAGAAACCTTTCAATGCAAAGCCTTACCATTCACTGCATCTTCTCCTGTATGTGATCTGTCTGTGCCCTTCTCAGTGGCCTTTGCTGAGCCAGATGATTCCACTGCGGATGACAAAGAACATAAAAGTTCAAGCTAACATGTTTTCCTTGTATTTAATTGAAAGTTCACATTTTCAATAATCAATGTTGCACAAGCCCGATATCAATACAAACCACATTCATAGTTGCAGTAACTTTGTCTGGGAAATGATTTAATGAATATTGAATGAGCATTAACCTTTATCATCACATTGCCAGATGGCATCAACCAATCAGAAGCCTCCATTACCCATGTGTTAATGGCCATAACACACCCGTGATCATCATTCCTCCCATTATGTAGAGGGGGAGGTTATCTTTTTGTTAACAATCGTATAATGTTTATTTGTTCCCAAAAATGCTTACTATCTTAATAGAATAAATCAAATCTTTTGTAAGCCTATGACAAAATAGAATAAACCATTTCAATACAAGTCAAATCTAAACGTGACTGGAACTGTATTGTAAGAAGGACACCCAGCAGGGAGGACTGATGATGATAGATAACAGATTTGAAAAGATTTGACATGCCAATATTGCAATGTTATTAAATATTATCTATAGAAATGTTGGTTTTCAAAATGAAATCTATCATCTTCTGTTCAAATAGGACAAATGTAAATTCTGAAATGCATTCTTGATAGTATAAGAGTATATATGTCATACAGGAATTGTCTACTCTAAGTCTTATATGGGTTTGGATAGGCTATATGATAATAACGTTAATGACCCGCCTCTTCCTCGGTGTATATGGTGTCATAACTCACTCGGTGGTTTTATTCGGTGGTTAAAGCACATGGCCAGGCGTTATGACACCATATACACCTCGGGACGAGTCATTAACCCTTAATCAAAATAGTGGACTGCTGTGCTGATTCAATATGTTCGGTTTTTTATTTATTTCAGCCTTTTACACCTTATACCTTACAGGTGAAGGGACAGTCTTTCATTGGAATACCTCAGGTGAAGACATGATTAATAATCAATTCATGAGACATTTAGTTACATTTCAAACAAATCTCAAGTCCCTCACTGCAAAGCTGGATTTGTCGGCTTTGTTTGGGTAAATAATGTGGGAGGTCAGTTCAAGCATTTAAAGAACTGAAGCCTAAAGATTAACATGACACCAGCATTTTAACCCGTCCAAATGGGTCAGCCAAGCCAATGAGTCTCATTGAGGGGTCAATCATAGAGCAAAACATAGCAACAAAAAAAAAAAGCTATTAGAATATTTTGAAAAGTACACATTTTTTTCTGTCCCCAAATGCAGAATGAGAAAACAAAGGTATTAAAAGTCCATTAAGGATGACCAGGATGGGTTCTACTTTATCATTCTATGGCTGGTCCCTCCCAGCAGAGAGAAAAAATAATGTAAAGAACTTGTGCCAAGATATACTGTGTGTATCTTATAGTATCACACACTGTTAGTCTTGGACTTACTGGTACCTCTCCCCTTCTTCTTCATTGTGATGACAACTGCAACAATCACGATGATGATGACAGCCACGATAGGAACCACAATAGCAATTACGAGTAGGTAAACTGAAATGAGAGGATATATAACAATTGATATGATATGATATGGCTGACATCAATGCCAATAGAGGCAATAGGTGCATGAATTTCAAACTTGTATTTGTATACAACAACAAGAACTTTATTAATGTGTGACATGATAAATTCAATACTGTCCTGTTTTCTGAAAGAGAGTTACCGTATTAGTTTCTTCTTCTTGGCAGAATACAAAATGGCTTTTCGAGTGTACAGGTCTCTACTAGACAAAAGATGTGACTTCATAATGAGAATATTCTAACCTGTGACAGTGACATCAAATTCTCCACATCCTGTTGAACCCAGGCTGTTTTCTGCTGTACAGATGTACAGCCCTCCAGTTGTAACTGTAAGGGATTGCTCTGATGACCTTTTCAATTCACTGCCCTCTTTTGCCCATATGATAGTAGCTTCTGGGAAGGCCTCCACTATAACACTTAGTTGTGCAGATCCGTGTATTTTGTCAAATCCAATAGATACCTTTTGTTGTGACCTGGGCACTGGAGCATCTGGTTGAAAAAAAAAAATGTAATATCTAAGTCAGAATTCTCCATATCATATCTGACCATGTATTTTGTCAAATCCAATAGACAGTAACCTTTTGTTCTGACCTGGGCACTGGAGCATCTGGTTGAAAAAAAAAAAGTAATATCTAAGTCAGAATTCTCCATATCATATCTGACCATGATTACATACATTGTAGAAACCTGGGCTATAGGTATATATATATTGCAGCTGTGCCTACTCGTATGTGAAGTACAACATATCTACCAAATGAACAGAAACATACCATGACTAAAGCAGGATGAAAAAGAGGCCAACAGATTTATAATTAGTAACTAAGCCAAAAGTTAAAGTGATTGTACTATGACTATGAGTGTTCTCTTTTAAGAATTAAAATCAAATGATAAAAAAAAATGTCCTTGATGCCTTTAGGTACAGTTTATACCAATTTCAAAAGTATTATCAATTACTTCATGGTCAAAAAGGTTATCAATAACTTTGGAAAATTAACTGTCCTTGACTGGTATTCTATAAGGTACTACAATGTAGATGATCAATAACAGCATTTTATGAAAATTGGTGACATTACTGTCACTTTCATAATACATGTAGTCATAAAATAGTACATTCTTATTCTGTATAACTTTGAATTCCTGCAATCATTTGTATACTCTAACCTCTCAAATAGAAGTACCCCCTGGAATAGTAGTATCCCCCGGCCAAATTTTCAAAATGTAATATAAGTACCCCCTGGAATAAAAGTACCCCCCCGAAAATTTCAAAAATCGACAGTCGAGGCTAGGTAAACTGTGTCCATACATGTACAACTGTCACTGTCAGAGGGAAATAAGATAATAAGCAGGTAGGTAACTTATATTTAGTCAATTATGCCATACCTATTAAGTATATAGATATTGAACAGAATAACTGTCCAATTCAGTTCAGTTCAGTTCAGGTCGTCCTCATACGAGGTGCCATTCACAATGTCTAACCATAGCTTGTTCAAATCATGATGATCTTCCTCGCCTCTTCGTAAAATATAATAGTAATATTGAAAAATTGGGCATAGGTTCCCCGCTATGACCCCTAACCGGGGGCCACGGTGCTTTCAAATTCAACAAGTGAAAATGTACATGATACATGCTTTTTCTACTTGGAACTTGAAGCAAGTGATCAAAGAAAATTGTTATATCATTTTATTATGACTAACAATCAGTGACATAACGGGGGGCGCCCGTACATCGCACGCGCCCTAACATCGCACGGATTTTTTACTGATCTTATTTTGCATAAGTACGCGGTGTTTGTGTCCAATGACTAAGCTGATAAGGAAGGTAAATAACCCAAGTTCATGCACATAAGGCCACACCAACTTAATTTTATGGATGACATCCGCGCGCGCATTGATTTTCGCCTGTTCTCAAAAAAAAAAAAAAAAATCACCTCCGAAGAAACTTGTAGACTCATATTGCCGCAAAGGGGCAGCATTGAGCCGGCTTGTCGTAATACACTATATACACTCACATTGTCCAACACAACTGGTATGTATGTGACTGAACGTTGCGATTGAACTGGGCGCCGCCCCTCATGAGCCCAGTAGTATATTGTTCATGATATGACAATACTTGCTCTGACTGAAGGCGTGATGTTGTGTACATAGCCGAACACATTTTTTTCTTTGAACGGCCAAATGTTACATATGGGTCTTTAAACCAGGCATCATCCATGTTAAAAGCACTTTAATATTAGCCTGGGTTCCATCCTATTTCTACCGGGGCTCCTACACTCGATTCCCTAAAAAAATTTTAGGGAAGCGAGTGTAGGAGCCCCGGTAGAAATAGGATGGCACCCAGGCTACTTTAATATGAGCTAATGCCAACAAATAAAGACTTGTTTGTTTGTTGTGTACACTGTGTTCTGTGGTTTAATTGGCAATACCAGCTATTTAGTCCTCCGGTTTATCTTTTTTTTTTTTTGCTAGATTTTTCTTTTTTTCGCCCTCGCGCATTAGTTTTGGGGACTCCAGAGGATGTCATCCATAAAATTAAGATGGTGTGGCCTAATTGTCATTTACATTCAAAACATATGTGTACATATTCATTTCTTGTTTTGTCGAAAAGTAGTATTTTGACAATAATGATGGTAGCGCTATGTAGAGGGTCACTGCGTAGCTAGACGGCCCGGCACCTAAATATACGACCTGTGCCAAGCAGATACATAAGTCACACAGCTATCATATAAGAAAAATAACTTCATAAAACACTAAAAATTTGTGTCTTTAAATGTTTGTTGAGAAGAAAACCGACCAAAGAAAAACAACGTAAACATTGCTGTCGTCTGACGACGTTGTTTTCCCGCCATTTTTTGGGGCCGCGATGGTGGCGGGACGATTCAACGCACAGTTTTGTTACGCTCTAACATGTGATTGGTACCGTCTATGTAAACGAAACTGAATACAGAGATGGCGAAGATATTTCCCAATAAGTAGACGGAGTATTGTTGATGTAAGCGGTGTCGTTTTTTCGTAATGATTTCGTAAGTCGGGCCGCATTCAATATGTACGTCGGGCCGCGTAGTAGCCTATTTCCCATGGAAACATGAGCTTGGATGCGCTAGATATAGCCCTTCTCACATGACGTGAGAAGTGCACACAGTCAAAATTTTCCGGTCAAAAGAAAGCTAGAATATAGCAGACTTCAAGGCTTATTTACATTTCCCAAACTTCATCACCAACTTCCGAAGAGAGCAAAATTACCAAAGCGTAGTAAGTTAGGCACACTATCTGGCGTAGCACTAAATCAGAACGTACATTCGTGAAAACGTCTCACAGCGTCTTCCGCATGTAACACGGAGCATAAAGGGCCCATGAACAGCATAAATACATTTCTTGTCCAAGTATGGTCTTCAGATGAATGTGTTCAAAATTCATTCATTAAAACATGACCATTCTCTGGCAACCAGCAATGGAGCGCCGTGAGTTCCAGCGCGTAAAAAAAACGTCCGATGGTTGGGCACCCCCCGTTATAACAAAAATCATCAGAGTACAATTAAGTTAAATGTACCTGACCATATTTTTTAAAGACATCAACCACAAAAAAACACAAATATAAACACAGTCCTTCCACAAAAGAAATATGTGTATAAACTTTTGCTCCATAGCGTCGAAAACAAAGTGAGACGCTCGGATTTCGAGTTCCCGCGGTATATCCCACAATATTGAACAGAGATCGACTGTAAAAGTAGATCAACGTCACAGACCGCACATACTAAGAAGTTACCCATTACGTGTTGACACTAGAAACCCGCGATGAACCGCCAAAATTGGGAAAATCTTACGATTATTTAAAAAAATGAACCCTCTGAAAATAAATATGGCTCTGTGTGTCTATCGTTGCCCAAAACATATAATATTTCCATGCGTTTACGGTATCATTTTAAAGATCGGTATCCGCACTACGCAATATGCTGCTAGTTTTACTGTCGCCATGCCTGAGAGTGGCGGCCATGTTTCACGATTTCGCGCTGTTGTTCACCGAATCATATCGGACATATTTCTGCCGTTTTACAGATTTTGTGGCCTCAAAACACATATCACAAGGGAAGTTAAGTTATGATTGTTGTTTTAACGTGTTACATGTCTTCTGCGAACAAATAATTCTTCCGCCGCGCTGCCGATACTGCGGATAGTGGTCAGGAAATTATTATTCCCCGTGCAGGCGAGCACCCTACTCCACACGTTTTTGATCAGCGTGCTTTGGTTTACGATGTAAACAGAGACTATAAAAGTTATTTATATGAAAATTGTATTTTAAAATGTCAATGTCGCGTCTTATTTTCCGGTTTACTTTGTAGCGTCATAGCGATATCGACCTATATGTTACGAGCGCCGCCAGGATACTTTTCACAAGGCCATCAAAGCGGCAAGAAAATCAACGCCGGTAGGCCGAAAAATAGCGAATTACGAGCAAAAATACCGGGGAAATATGGGCAAAAAAACCTTAACTTACGATTTTAGAGGGATTCCTGGTTTGCAAAGCCTCCATTTTTGAAATAATAAAAAAAGATTTGTCTAGAATAAGAAAGTACCGGGTGGAACTATAGGCGAAAAAAAATAAACGTACCGGTACGTTTATTTGAGAGGTGAGAGTACTAGTAAAGCAATATCAATCATTCGTTATTATACGTCATGCTTTGATAAAACATATGCTTTTAAGTATACTGCTTCACAGGCTTGTCTTGCTTTAATTGTGGACTCCAAGCAGATCTATGGGTTGCGAAGACCGTATCAAACTGGCAAAAGAAGTATGTTTTGCTATGTATTGCTATACGAGCTCCTTCTTCCAGTTGGATACGGTCTTTGCAATCCAGTGGGCCTGCTTGGAGGCTAGACTTACATTGCACATTAAGCCTTGTCTCGCAAGTCTTACTGCCAGCTGTGTTTGTAGCAGTGCAAGTGTAGGTGCCCTCATGGCTCAATGTGACATTATTTATCACAAGTGTGCCTGATGCACTGCTGGTTGGCCCTGTCCAATCATACTGCACGCTGGGACACACGTCTTCACCAGAGCATTGTAACATAACCGGATCTGTTATGTTTACTGTTTTGTCTTCAGTACAGCTCACATTTTTGGGTGAACCTGCAAACACACAAAAAATAGGAAATAGGATAAACAAAAGAGCTCCATGACCCATATCATTATGCCAATGATGTATAACTTTTGAAATTTGTTACAGATGTCAATACATAATTTTATATAGTATGTCTTAAATTTCTAGATAGAATATGACATACAAGAAATTTAGTTTTAAAATCGCCCTGTAAAAAATTATTTTATAAACATTTGTCATTGATTATGCAAAAAAAAGCCATCATTTACATAATTATTTTATATCAGTCATATCAAAACTTGATGATCTTGTCTATTCACGTAAGTTGGTTAATGTATGTAAGTCCCATCTTAGCAAAGGCCTAAAATTCTAGTATTTTTTTTCATCCGTTATGCAAATAAGGCCCTGCTGTGTGATCATTTCCATAGTTTATGTTTGATGATGTTCACCTTCAATAAAGCAGGTATCTCACTGAAGCTGCATGCGGCTGCACAATTTGACAGAGCTCTCAACAAATTGCATTGATAAGAAACAAATCTTTTTAAGTGTTGTATGTTTTATTGACTTTTTTAGTCATACTTGTACATTTGCAAAATTGGCATAATGCTCCCTTATAAAGTTACAGAAGGATTGGTCGACCAATCACAACTCTCAAGAAACTCATAGAAACTGAAACTAATTTGGAAGGACAGGAACTCCTTTCTCCAATAAATGACAAGAAATTCTGGAGGACCAACTTCTCTTGCTGCACCTCGTAAGAGGAGGAACGATGATGATGATGATGAAGAGTTATGCTGCCTGCATCCACAGTTACCAAGCCTAGAATATAACCCTCTGTCACATGTAATCAATTAGTACTAAATCTACTTCATTACTGAATAGTAATACTTTTAAAGGGTATAACAACCAATAAAAGACTTACTGGCTATCTGTAACTCAGCCACATCGTCACCCCTTGTGAAGTCATCCCGTGTAACCTGACACCTGTAGGTCCCAGCATCCTCTTCTCTCACATCAGCCAGCAGCAGGTAAGCCGACCCATTGGTGGAGGCGCGGGGGTTTATTGCGGTTGTGGTTCCCGCTATGTTGTCAAACACTAACACGGGAGGGACAGCCGGTGGATTTTGCCACTCAATGGATCGCAGAGTTCCTCCTCCCAAGTTATAGTTCCAGGGAAAAACTGCGGTGTCTCCAACTTCAATACATTTACTCTCCACATTGGTAACTGTCACTAAATTGTAAAAGAAATGCAGTGGGATAATAAGAATAAGGTAGTGATCATGAGCATTGTCACTATTAAAATTCTTACAATTATTGAATGGAGAACATCAAATAAGGAGTTAACTTTGAGTAAAACAGATTGATGAAATTCAGAATGTATGTGGGAGAACAGGTAAAATTCATCTAATTCAAGCATTTAGGTCTAGAAGCAGGCAAACATCAGATTATTTTGGTGAAATTCATTCCACCAAAGATAAGGTCAATGGAAGAGTATTTCAGTGTATCAGGTAATTCAAAGCGAGGTGACCAAGTTTTGCGTAATGTTAACATCGCTACTTCACCTAAATCTGCAGTGTAACATATAACCAGGATTTTAAAAAACAGGGTATTCATGGCTATATGCTAGATGCAACATTAATAAAACTGCCAGAAATGCAAACTTCGGATCACTGTCTGAAAAGATTCCATAACCCTGCTTTCGAAGACAATGTCAATAAGTGTGGCAATTAAAACTTAGCGAAGGCGTCTGGGTTGACCTTACTTCAAGTAAGGAAAGTACCAATGTAGCACTCTTTAGTTCTGCCATATTTGTTCAAATTGCACTTAGAAAGCAGAAAGGTCTCTGCCAAGCAGATATAGAAAGGCACCATAACTCGAGTTCCAAGCAGATATCGATATCGAAAGGCCGGAGCACACTCCCATTGTAGTGTCCTTTCTCTGCCATTTTTGGATAGGTGGAGTGAGAATCTATAGGCCAGAAATTCAGAAATTCAGTTTGCTGGGGCTCCTATGATCGTTTTGGTTGTTATTCTAGCTCTGTAGGATGTGTTTTCGAGGATGCGGAGCTACTGTTGTTTTCCCGACACCGTACCCCTCCATGTAAAGCGTTCAGTGTAGACGGCCTAAGCGGTAACAAGTGCTTTTAAAAAACTTTGCCTTTCTATATATGCTTAGATCTCCTCAAGTTTTGGTGTCCACAGAGGTTTTTTAAATGGGACGCATGATGTTCAGCATGTTCATGAGATTATAGATCAACCCGGGTAGGTTGAAAACCCTTTTCAAAGCTAGAAGTCTTTGGTGCCTGAGAACTCCCTGACACACTCCCACCAGTACGAAATCGGACATCGTGCCGGTTGACCAGACTGTGCTAACAAGGTATACATTGACAGACGGGCGGACGGATTCCAGAAATTTCTGTGCAATTCTGGGAATTCTTGCAAAGGACATAAATATACTATCAAGCTCGCTCCTAAAGCTTCGCTAAAAACTTTCCACACCTGAGTGGAACAGACTGCTTCCATCATTGTAGTCCTGACTCTTTGGGCTGGCTGTTAGTTGAGGGCCTGCATGCCCCTTTTACGTAGAGTGTAATCGGTCGTTTTAATTTTACGTAGTGCGTTGCCGACCACTCCATAATTTAGCGTAGAGCGTAGGGGGGCTTTCTGAATTTAGCGTATTACGTAGGTGGCCCTCCGAATTTAGCGTAGAGCGTTGTTGGGACCCCCCATGCAGGCCCTCTTAGTTGGCTGGAACAAGGCATAATGGCCGTTTTGTTGAAATTTTTCTGTGCTTAGACAACCTTATATCTTTATCTGTGTCTTCTACCAGCCAATAATAATCATGACTTATAGCTTGTCCTGAAGTATAGGCATCAAAACTCGAAATTCTGTCGCAGTGAAACACAGTGATTCCTGGTGACTGGGAACCAGTCAAGCACAGAAGGCAAGTAGGAACAGACTCCCCAGGCTCCCAGCAGGGATCGAACCCGTACCCGCCAGTGAAAAAGGCCACATGCCATAACCGCTAGGTCCAGGCAGGTTTAACATACTAGTAGACTGGTCAGTCAGTGGCGCTTGAACCCCACGCAGTACCTAGGAATGCCGCCAGGGGGCCAAAAATCTAATCAATTTCTTAGAAATACAGTACCTACGTTACACACGGAACACCAATTAGGAAATGTTGCACTCAAACTTTTAAGATCTGCCGTCACAGGCGACATTGGAGGGCATGTTTGCTTATATACAAGCAAATCTCCTACAGTGCTTCAGAGGAATCAGACTTTTGTGAGAAGCGAGATTTCTTGAGTCAAAGTTGACCTACAGTGGTCCCGTAACTGGGTGCCGCAAAACCCAGCGTTTTTGGGGTTGAATAACTTGAATGCAATGGCGAAACCTTATAGAAAACCAGCGGAAAGTAGGTCAACTTTGACTCTAAAAATCTTGTTTCTCACAAAAGTCTGATTCCTCTGAAGCACTGTAGGAGATTGGTGAACTTGTCAATATAACAGTGACACGTTTATATGCTTGATCTGACCTATTTTAACTGCACTATTGACTTTTTCCGTGACCATGTCTTGATACTCAAAACGGCGCCAGCAAAAGGACTGAACCTATATAGCTACTACATGTATTTCCATTAACCCCTTTAAAACTAAACTCTGTTAAAGCTGTCGTCAAGACGAACATTTACACGTTATGTAGATTAGAGTAGGGTAACGGGGGGTGTCCATAGTCCGGTAAGGTCCATAGTCCGGTAAGGTTTTAAAAATCGTTGTTGCAGAGATAGGCATGGGTAGCTGCACATGATAAGTACACCTGGTTATGGACTAAACCTTTATGTTAATCACCACGAAGTTGGAGTATGTGTTGAAGTTGGTAAGCCCCAACGGATAAAGATTTTTAAAATTGTACAAGTCTGACGCCTTCCGTGCGGGTTGACGAGCGAATGCATCGTGAACATGCCCTTTGAAACTCTTTAATTGTTCATCGTAGAATACAACAGGAAAAAAAGATACCATTATAGATAGGAAGGACATTCATTATATTTCCTCTAAAAACAAACCTATATACCATCTTTGCCTTTAAAGTTGGATAATCGGAGTTAAAATGACGCCGCGGTGTTCATCCTGTCGCTCCGCCATCTTTACCAATCACGGATGACGGCAGCCAAAAGAGGTGTCCAACACAATTAAATTAGTCAACCCGCCGGTAGAGCGCCGACCATTCCAGAAAATTTAACCCTTACGACTAAAAAAATCTCATAGATATTGCTGCTGCCAATAACAAGGTTGAAAAGACCATCAAGGAAGCCGAAAGCGTGAAGGCATACGACCGCAGGCAACGTAAACAATGTCCCGCCATTTTGTTTGCCGGCGGCAGGTTGATCTCGCCGTGAGAGGGGAAATTTCTATCTCACCGTATTTGAACAATTACTGTAATACAAAATATGGCACAGATTTGCGACAAAAAAATAATATTGCAAGGCTTTAGTGTAATTCCATCCACATGGGATGCTTAAACATGAACGGTAATGACCTGCTTGTCACCTTACCGGAGTTTGGACCCCCTTTCTGTGTTAGAAGGTTCCACTAGAATGCAAACCCCAAAAGTGCCGTGACTTTTGTGTGTAATAAAACCAAAGTGCGGAACGCTACTGTTTAAATGAAAACTATGTCTGTGTAGCTTTAATCACAGTTATATGCCTGTTACAAGATCTAAGCTTATTTTTGATGGGTTCAGGGCAAAATGTACGATGACAGAAGACAAGCGCATTCACTTAGAACAGTTACCGGACTATGGACACCCCCCGTTAGTGTAACGGTGGGGATCAACTTCCACTAACTGACCAGTCTAACTGGTGCGGACCTTTTACCCTAGTGGTTAGCGCGTTGATTTCCCAAGCCGTCAGGCGGGGGTTCTAATCCCGGGAGCGGCATACCCGCCCATTTGGGTTTTTACAGTAGAATACTGAACATAATTTGTAGAGTTTACGGTCAGGTTAAACGTTAACGCAAGGACATTATAATGTCCTTGGTTAACGTTATCACTTCGTTTGAAATAAATTGTTTCACTGACCTTGTCCATCAGCGACTTTACCCGATAATTGGACGGATAACACAGGAATAAGTAACCGGAGTACATGCAATATTGTTGCCATGATCTACAAGCATTAAGCGCAAGTTTCTTCCATCCCAACGTTTCCGACCTGCGCCCATCTGGGAACTATTTTGCAACACTTACTTCCGCCATGTAACACACAACCGCATAATAGCCCTACGCGAAGAAAATAGTTCGGAATCAACCATATTTTCTTTTGGTATATATTCATAGTATCACTGTAGCTGCGATTCATATCTTTATAACAGAATGTTCGCTAAGAAGATATTTATGACCTGCTGTATTTTTCAAGACCAAAGTGTATGTAAAAAATGAAAAATCCTTGAAGTACATCAGTCTTTTTTGTTGTAATATTACTTTCCACCCCTATTGAATAATGGGACCGTTTCAATGTTGTGTGGGACAGTGTGGCTAGGCTAGCCCAACTGTTTCTCTGATGCTTCGAGAGTAACCTGTTCCGTTACTCACTGAGGGTCCGAACTTCATTGAAAACTATGGGATTTTGCCATGGAGAACATTAACTTCGCAAGTCGAGAGTGTGGGATAAGTGGAAGGTGTCAAACTGTCCTCATAATAGCGATACTGATATGTCTTTCCGAATGCTCAGGTATGTGGTCGTTATAATAATAATAACTTTATTGCAAGTTCATGCCCGAAGGCTATAACCCGTTATCATCATAAATATATGTAACGTTAACCAAGGAGGTTAAATATTGCGTTAACTTACACCCAGGGGTACCCCCGACACCGATAGTGTCAGACCAAACTATAATCTGACTGACCCAATGACAGACACTTGCAGTGATCTTATGTTGACAATGCAATGTCTACCCTTCACCTGACATGATTCATACGTCACGTTTTTGTGTTGACATTGGTTCCCTTGCATTGACTTTTAAAGTTTCAGAAATTTATAAACATTAATTCACCCAATACAAATGTTGCTCCTCAAGTTATCCTTCAGTGAAACTGTTACAAAAGCTTATAATATATTGCTTTTTCTAAAACTTACATTTCAAGAATATTCTGTATACTAGTGTACAATTGCATGGTACCTTTACCCAAGGACATTATATAATGTCCTTGCTTTACCATAGCCTACAAAAATATCTAGGTGCACCGGTACCCACAGTCAAAAATTAGGTGCACAGCTCCAACTTTGGGCGCACACAGGTGCACATGCACCCAGTATTTCCAGCCCTGTAATAGATTCATAATGCAAATGTTGACATTAGCTCTTGAAAGGATGTAATTAGAAATAACCTCCTTGGCTAGCTCAACATGGTATAAATGGATTGGCCAGGAATCCATTTAGGTTGTGGGTTCAAATCCCCATGGATTATATTTTTTGCTTTCTTTTTAACATCCATATCAAGAATGCCAATAAGGTTTATTTTTGCTCCATTTTACAGGATCATCGTCACGGTTAGGGTTGTTTATTAGAGGGTTATGGTTATGTATTATTCACAGGACCATCCTGTCAGCATTGGGAAGAAAAATCGTATTTATGAACAATTTTACACAAAATGCTCAGTTTTAGGGTTATGTGTTATTCAAACAAACAGCCTGTCAATAGTGAAAAAAAGTTCTTATTGCCAGTAGAAAACAGGAGTACTGGATCCAGACAAGGCTGCACTTACAGCAGGCCTTGGTAGGTCATTTATGTACTAGTAGGCTAGGAAGAGGATGGGCCCAACACTGTGCAAAGGTCCCACGGAAACCACAGGTCACAGGCTCTCCATCTATAGTACAACCGTTTGAGACCGACTCAACAGGAAGTTCTGAATCCAGACAGGGCTGTTTCCTCAGACACCATAGTAGGTTGCTGTTTGTGTAGCAGCCTATGGTGTGGGACTAGTACTTTGTCAAATGCCTTAGGTCTCAGCAAAGTCCATAAAAATGAGGTCTGTCTGGATTCCATTGTTCCTGTTGGTGGCCAGGCCGTCTGTTAGTGAGAGCAAGGTGAGAGCAGTTGGGTCTCGCATGATTTGCCATGACTGAAACCGTGTTGAAGATCATACAAAATATTGTTTGATTGGAAGTGGGACATCATTCAGAAAATGGATGTGAGTGAGATTGGCCGGCAATTTTCTTGTTTAGAACGGTCGCCTTTCTTCTACACTGGGGCTATTCAAGATTGTTTGAAATTAGATATCAGCACCATCACCTAGAAGTCACATTTTAATTTCTTTCATACTCATTCAGTCATTTTTGCTGCGAGATGAACTTAACATGATTGCTTCATCTCCCAAGCCTATCACGTATTTGACTGTAGCTTTAAGTGATTATCAGTTGTATCTAAGTTAACATATATCTACAAGTAGTATTGCCAGACAGAAACATCAGTGTTGTTATATTTACCTCCCGTATACAGGTACTCTCACCTCTCAAATAAACGTACCGGTACGTTTATTTTTTTCGCCTAAAAATCTGCCCGGTACTTTCTTATTTTAGACGGTACGATTATCATTTTTTCTAAAATTGGGATTTTGCCAACCAGAAATCCCCCTAAAATCGAAATTTTAGGTTTTTCTGCCTATACATGTGTTGTATTCCCCGGTATTTTTGCTAGTTTTTAGTAGTAATTCGCTATTTTTCGGCCTAGCGGCGTTGATTTCCCCACCGCTATGACTGGCGGCGGCCTTTGTGAAATCCTTGCGGCACTCGTAACATATCTGTCGATCTCGCTATGACGTTACAATATTAACGTTATTATTGGGGGAAAATAAGACGCAACACTGACATTTCAAAATACAATTTTCATGTAAATAACTTTGACAGTCTCTGTTTAATTTTACATCGTAAACATCGTAAACCAAAGCACGCTGATCAAACGTTGAAACGTTAGACTTGCACAGGGAAGAATTCGATGACCGGCGGAAGAATAATTCTGTTCAATATTGTGGGCTCAACCGCGGGAACTCGAAATCCGAGCGTCTCACAAAAACTTTGCTCTCGACGCTATGGAGCAAAAGTTTATGAACATTACCCTTTTTTGGTGTTCATATTTGTTTTTTTTGTTTTTTTTTGGGGGGGGGGTAATGTATTTAGAAAATTTAGCTATCTGATGATTTTGATTATATGTCAGTAATGATAAAAGATAATGAAATTCATGTAACAATTTTCCTTGATCACTTGCTGCAAGTTCCAAGTAGAAAATACATATACAAGTTGTATCATGCACATTTTCACTTGTTGAATTTGAAGCACCGTGGCCCCCGGTTAGGGGTCATAGCGGGGAACCTATGCCCAATTTTTCAACATTACTACTAGTAATATATTTTATCGAACTGGCAAGAAAGATCATGATTTGAACAAGCGTACAGTTATGCTGTTCAATATTCATATACTTAATAGGTATGGTTGTCAGGCATAATTGAATAGATGCAACCTACCTGGCAGCCTGAGTACCTGCTTATTATCTTATTTCCCTCGGACAGTCATGTGGACACAGTTTACCTCGACTGTCAATTTTGAAATGTTCCGGGGGGTACTTATATTCCAGGGGGTACTTCTATTTGAGAGGTGAGAGTAGGAAATAGTGTTTTTGCTGTCATGGTCTTCTTCTTTCTTTCTTCTTCTTCTGCCACAAAACCAAGTAGATGTAGGGTGGTAGCTCTATTACTGATGTCATAGTCGAGGTGTAGGTACCTTTTTTTAAAGTTTAGGACAGCTGAATACACCTACATTGTGCAATTATACTGATGAGGAACCTCATTTGCAAAATTCATGCAGAAACTTAATACTGTATATGTCCCTTACGGTAAATGCTATGGATGTCATAATGGAGGTGTTGTGCTAATGATGACCTCATTTGCATACTTTTTGCAGAAACTTCATATGTTTTGTGGTCAATGTGGATTTCCTACTGAACATATAGGTAGCTTTAGGAATTGTGAATACAATGGAATGTGTGTTATGCTGATGAGGACGTCATATTTTGCACTTCCTTTATTAATGGGAGGGAAATATTGTTCATTTTCTCGAAAATTTTGCCTTTGTACTTCTTATTTGAGTTCGCCCGCTTGTCCCCTGTTACTGTTAGGATGATGTCACTTCAAACTTCGAACATCTTTAGATGCGCCCGATGGCGCACGGAATGGCCTGATGTTTACATGTGATGTAAACTGATTTTAACTTCTGACAACTTCAGCCATTTCACCCTGATATACTGGATATACATACATTTATAATGCACCCCTGGAATGCTAACAAATGCTACTGTTATGTACAGTATATTCATTTTGATTACTTTTTACCTGTTGTTTTAACCTGTGACAGACCTCATAGACCTTTCAGAACAAGACATACCAGGATTTGTATCGTAATCCTACTTATAAAATGCCTTCTGATTACAGCCACCGTAACAGTGACAGACGTGGGAACAGTCTGGGCCAAAGTTGGAGACACCGCAGTTTTCCCCTGGAACTATGATTTGGGAGGAAAAACTCTGCTAAACATAGAGTGGCAAAATCCACCGGGCGCCACTCCCCTGTTAGTGTTAGCCGCATCAGGACCACCCACCACAGTAAACCCCCGCGCCTCCACCAACGGGTCGGCTTTCCTGCTGCTGGCTGATGTGAGAGCAGAGGATGCTGGGAACTACAGGTGTCAGGTTACACCAACTGACTACATCAGAGAAAGTGATGATGCTGAGTTACAGATTGCCAGTAAGTCTGTTGTGTTACAATAACACAATTTGTTGTTAAATATCTCTTGTGTGTCTGTGGCAAATAATGAATACATAACTTATAAGACAAAACCATGCATCCAATTAGCAAGATGTCCAGGCATAACACACTTTGCAGTGACTAATCATTGACCAATGCATGTGGAAGGTTTCAGGTCTGACCTGAAAAAAAATATAGCCTTAGAAAGGCATTCAGTAAAAATGTACTCAATTCACACTTCACTAAAGATGAGTATAGGGCGTGTTCACGTGACGTCATCACCCTTGCCCTCCATGGGCGGCCATTTTGGGGTCCATCCCTGCAGCAAAGTTTCTCGGTGCCCGACAATCTCTAAATTCCCAAGGAATGCGAAGTCGTTTGATCGCTGTTTTAATGCAAAGAGTCTCCAGCCTCACACCCTTTTTGCTACAAAAATCCAATTTCACCTACTGGAAATGACCCATTATCATGAGCGAGGAAAGGTTTTCCCCAGCCTACAACCATGGCCGCTAAATAGTGCCGGCGGAATCCATTGATTTTGTCTTCAGTTGGTTCTGGAAACGACTGTTTACAGAGTACGCATAAAATCAGTTCATAGCATACAAGTGTTCCAAGGCCTGCAGCCACGTAGCACAGTGTCTTGATAAAACAGAGTGTCGTGAGAAATTTAGTTGACAGGGAGTACGTTATGATCGGGAAAGCTCGACGTTGAAAGACCCTCAGTTTATGAACGTATCTCAAGCAACGACTACACGGTGCCGCGACTCACTGTGTTACGCAACGGGCCTGTAATTTGCTTTTCGACCATGGCCAGATACAAAGGTTTCCATACACACACGTTGATTCTCAAACTTCAACTATTTAGATCCGCTTTTCGTATGTCAGAAATCCACTTTTGTTTCAGTCGTTAGTCCCTTCGTATGTTCCCGCACCTTCACGAGAAACGCAAAATCAATCTTAATGTTACCCGATCAGTGTGTGCTTTATCAGTCCCAATCCAACATTCGACCACGAGGCAAAACACCATGATTATGAGACAAAACGTTTTGAAGGGAAATTGTGAATGGCTGCCATTTCTACGGAGAGTTCCATAGGGCTCCACTATCAAGTGGACCCCAAAATGGCCGACAGTGCTCGTTACTAGGGGGAGGGTCACGTGACTGAATACGCCCTATAGGTTCCATGTTTGACTTTGAGATAGAGCCGCACATCAAGCACTTTAAAAGAACCTGCAATGCTGATCAATAACAGTAGGAATCCTTTCTGTAGGAGTCAATCAAAACCATCTAGATAGTCAAAATATGTTACGGTATTTTGTAGAGCAGCTCTGTTAACCCCTAGCAGCTTCTCCTATTGGGTCAGTTACTTAGTAATGTTAGTTATCAGTCTTTATATTATAGTTGAATGAGGTTACAAATGTAAAAATGGAAAAGAAAACAAAGAAAGAATTGGGATCCAGGATCGGTGCAGGATTTGTGCAATTTTCAACACAACAAAATGTTGGACTTTTTGACTGAATGTGATATCATACAGCGGTAGATTGTTTTTTTTTGGACAAAGACTCACCACATATTTGTTTATTTCGGTGTTTCTATAGCACCCCCATCCCAGCTCGAGGTGACCCTGACCTCCCCTGTGAGAGAAGGTTCCACCGCAACCCTGACCTGCTCCACTGCTGATGCTGGGAACCCGGCAGCTGCACTCAGCTGGCTACAGAACGGTCAGGTCCTACCGGATCCACCAAGGTACACTGTCAGCTCGGATGGTACCACTCTCACCATCACGGGGGTGGACAGGACTGATGCTGCCTCCTACAGCTGCAGGGCCTCCAATCTGGCCGGGGACGCGACAAGTGATGGAGCAGTCCTGGTGGTCAACTGTGAGTGGTTATTGTATTCCCGCAATAAGATTACTGCCGGGAAATCAATGTGACCAATATGCCTGAAATTAGCAGTAATGGCAATTTTGCAAGTCTATTCATCATAATTGTTAGCGCTGTTAATATAAGTATTGTGGTCATTCATAAGTCCACAACAATAGAGTACCAGCTCTGCTAGTGTATGCATGTTCAAAATGATCATCTAAAAGAAAAGAAAAAACATTGATGCATAAATATCTCCCATTATCAGATGCCCCCAGCAAACCGACCCTGACAGTCGGCACCAGCCCTGTGACCCAGGGTCAACAAACCGTCCTGACCTGCAGCTCTGCAGACTCCAACCCTGGTCCAACCTACAGCTTCAGTACAGGGTCAGGTCAGGTCACAGGTGATGGGTCAAGGGTCGTCATAGACAGCAGTGCAGGAACTCTGACCTTTACCCAGGCACAGAAGGATGATGCAGACAGCTACACCTGTGTGGCCTCCAACAGTGTTGGACCATCTCCTACTAGTGATGCTGCTGGGCTGGTGGTGCACTGTGAGTTAACAGATTTTAGTACATAGGATGCTTGCAATACTGACAGGTGTTTGTTGGTACTTATCAAACAGATAACTGCTGACTGACTGAACACAGATTATGTTCAACATGTAACAGCAAATGATGATTTTAGCCACAGCATTACATTACGTGGCTGCATCGTGGCTGACTGTAAAACATCTGTTCATTCTAGTGAGATGTAGTTACTTTTAGTAGAAGTCCCAATTTCAGTAAATATGTTCCAATACGAAAACATAAGAGTCTTATACGAATTCACTTTAGGCATGTATTTATATAACTGTGTCTTCCAGATGCCCCCAGCAAACCGACCCTGACAGTCAGCACCAACCCTGTGACCCAGGGTCAACAAACTGTCCTGACCTGCAGCTCTGCAGACTCCAACCCGGCCCCGACTTACAGCTTCAGTTCAGGGTCTGGTCAGGTCACAGGTGATGGGTCAAGGGTCGTCATAGACAGCAGTGCAGGAACTCTGACCTTTACCCAGGCACAGAAGGATGATGCAGACAGCTACACCTGTGTGGCCTCCAACAGTGTTGGACCATCTCCTACTAGTGATGCTGCTGGGCTGGTGGTTAACTGTGAGTGTCAAGTTCAGTATTCATCTTGTACTGTATCATGATTTGTGTAATTGTTTGATGCATGGATGAAAAAACAGGTGGAAGTGACTTTTCTAATCCAGGGGGATGATAGTCAACATGCATTTGTTTCTAAATGTGATCTTCTGTAATGTTTTATTTTCGGGGCTCAGATCCCCCATCCCAGCCTGTGGTGACCCTGACCTCCCCCGTAATAGAAGGCTCCACCACAACCCTGACCTGCTCCACTGCTGATGCTGGGAACCCGGCAGCTACACTCAGCTGGCTACAGGATAGCAATGCCCTACCGGATGTACCCAGGTACACTGTCAGCACAGACGGTTCCACTCTCACCATCACAGGGGTGGACAGGGAGGATGCTGCCTCATACAGCTGTAGGGCCTCCAACAGTCTGGGACAGCCAACAAGTCCAGGAGTTCCGTTGGTCGTCAATTGTAAGTTACCATTTATTCACAAATGTTTACATTGTCTTCTAATCATTGTGTAACTTCTCCCCAGAAAAAAAAATGTGGTGGACATTACTCCTTTCTACTGTACTCGTCGAGTCCTAGCAACTTTGATGACTGTGTTATAGTTATTATTTTATACACTATCTGAACTATCCACAGTACTGCAAACAATAAAACACACTTTTATTTTTACTCTACAATTCACTTCCTATGTTGCATTTGTACTTTTCTCAGTGTGCAGCCTTGGTGCTTTTGCTAAAAGTTTTAGCTTTTAAACAATTGCAGTTTGCTTTCCTTTGCTGTTAAAGAAATGCAAAAGGTGGCAGCATGGCTTTATGTCATGAGAGCTTCAAAGCTATCAAACTTCTTGTCTGACCTCTCGTGCCTTCGGTACCACCTGTCTGTTTCCGCCTAATTTCTGAAGACCCCCCAGAGGGGATATCGATACGGCCTGAAGACACAGTGCAAGTTGCGGAAGGAAACTCCACCGCCTTAGTGTGCAGCGCCACAGACGGCAAACCTGCTCCAAGTTTCTCCTGGACCAGGGAAGACGGTTCAGTACCAGGGACAGCAGTGGGTTCAGATAGCAATGAGCTTCAGTTTAACAACATTAACAGGCATGACAGTGGAAACTACACCTGTACAGCTGATAATGGTGTCCAGCCCAGCATTAACGCAACCCGCCAAGTCACTGTGCAATGTGAGTTCAGAGGCATGACTGTATAATTGAAAATTTTTTCTACTGATTTTTTTCTGGATTTTCATTCTCGATGGTATCGATCATAGAATAAAGATATGGTTATGAAAAATCCTAGTACAACAGAGCTGAGCACTAATGTTGCACATCTGCAGACCTGGACTCTCCCAGACTGACTCCATCCCAGTCAACAGTCACCGTGCGGGAGGGAGAGTCTGTGTCGGTCCTCTGCACTGTAGATGCAGTACCGACTGCCGAGGTCAAATGGACAAAAGAAGGGAGTGATGAAGTTATACTGAATCCAACCTTGACCATAAACAATATCAACAGAAGCCGTGCCGGAAACTACCTGTGTGTGGCCACAAACGTTGTCAACTCAGTATCTACTGGGCTGGAAGTGATCGTGACTTGTAAGAAAAACTACTTTTGCAGCAATTAAAGCAGCTGCTATGACATACACACTACAGACTACAGTATCACAATGTTTCTTTTCAAAACAGAACATTCCATTGTTTCAGGCTTTTGTTCTGTTTGCTTTTCATGCTAATGCCTGGCAATCTGGTGACATGCCTTTATGTTAGGGCCAACTAATATTGAATTTTGTTTCATATCTGAGGTTATCTTGGTACAGTAGCCTCAACGGTTCTTGTATCCTTGTATTCTGTCAGGTATTGTAAAGTTCTGAACCAACAATGGTTAACTTTGTTTTCTTCAGGAGGGAGGGGCTGAGGGCCTAAGTGAAACTGATGGTGTTTGGAAATTGTTATTCCAACTGGAACTTGCTCTTCTGATGAAAATGCACCTGACTTTAGGAACAATTTATTTATTGTATTAGAATTCAGAATATCACTTTTAGAACTTTAAAGATAATGATTTTTTTTGTCTCCAATGTGCAATATTATAACACAGGGCAGCATTAACTAGAATGTCACCTGTCACTTTTATGTCATCTATTCTCCCCAAACTTTACAAGAACTGGCTACTTTGATTTGACCATCCTGTTTGCTGAGGTGATATGTAAGGAAGGACATTATAAATGTCTATGGCCTTGTTTGAATGGCCAATTTGAGCTTTCCCATGTCTTAACAGCTATTCACCTGTTTTGCCTTCAAGTTAGTACTTGTCCTTATGTCTTAAACTTGACCCTGTTTTACATGTAACCTTGTGTTACACACATTGTCACACTGTATTCGCTTTCGTGCATATGTTGTGTTTGTAACTAATTAATGTTCTGTTTTGTGTTATTTTCAACATTGTATGTAAACGATTTGCAATTTTATGGCTATATAGCCTCAGCAGTTATGCACTATGCAGACCTTAAGTTAGTGCCTTCCTTTCAGACAAACCAGACCTGACAGTTGCTGCTGCCCCCAGCCCTGTAGATGAGGCCAACTCTGTCACCCTGACCTGCACAGCAGAGAGTATCCCTGACGTTGGCTCCATGAGTCTGACGCACGTCACTTCCGGCAGGGACATCCCGGGAACATTAGCTGGAAATGTGTTCACTTCCACCATACAGGAAGTGACGTTTAAAGATAGGGGGAGCTACACCTGCATGGCTACAAACACTATAGGATCGTCTGATATGGACCTGGACCTTATTGTCAACTGTAAGCTGTTATCTTGTCCTCCTATTTATATGTACATTCATGATGTGTCAACTTGAAAATTACACCTTTAACAGTAAAATTTTTCTACCAACATTGACTTATGATACACATTTTAGGAACGTGTGTAAGTGAATAAGAGTGAAAATCAGTAAAATGTTTAGATTAAAGGTCATGGTTCAATTACTAGTCAATACAGTAATTACGAGTCTGTTTTGTTCATATTCAGTTTCTCCCAAGTTCACCCACACCAAGTCCAAGTACGCCATGGGCCTGAGGCAGAACGTGACCATGGAGTGCAGCGCTGTAGCCTACCCAACTCCCATCACCTTAAGCTGGTCCATGGGTGGAGCTGACATCACTACAGGAGTCAGCAGTCAGGATGGAGTCAGTACCATCACTATAGTGGGCATAGAGTCTGATGACTACGGGAACTACACATGTACAGCTACGAACGACAATGGCAACAGGGAGAACTCTGCCATCTTTCAACTTGTTGCAGAAAGTAAGCACCTATGATAAATTTTGACTTTATCAATCTTCCCGGAAGACTACTTAAGCCTTATTACAGTCTAAGAGGATATAAGTCATGTACATTCTGAGTCATTTCCAGCTACCATATCTGGAATGTGTAATTTTAGCATCAAGTTATTACATGTAGATGCTACTCGGAGTAATAGAATTATGTTTTTCATGGTCGTTTGAGTCCAACCTTAATTTGCTTCCCCGGGAAGTTGCTAGACACTGTTTTATGTTAATGCCAGATTGTTGTTTAGTACTGAGATGTTGTTCCTTGTTATGTTTTTTTTTTTCATTCAAGTCTTTACTTTTACCTTTTTAAAGAGCTTTTCCTTTTCAACTGAAAGTTATAGTTAATGTGATGTAATGTGCTTTTTTTTTTGTCATTTTGAAAACAGCTGCACCAGAACCATCTAAAGACCTTGACTACACCAAGAAGACTGCAGCAGGTAATGTGACTCTGACATGGACAGCGGAGTTTAACGGTGGTCTGGAGACAACCCACACAGTGCAGTACAGAAAGGACGGGACTGCAGGCTGGGTCAGCGGGCCGTCAGTGGTGGAGGCGGCTTCACAGAACAGACCTGAGTTCACCCGGACTGTGGAGTTGTCTGAGAAGGCACAGTACGAGATCCGCATCCGTGCAGAGAACAGTCAGGGGGCTGCTGATCATGAGTCTAATGTCATCCAGGTTCTGGTGGAAGGTACGTTTAGTAACTTGAAGGAACAAGTTATTAATGTGTTCGCAAACCTAATTGTTTCACTACATGTGCAAGCTGTTCTATGTATCAATATAGTTTGCATTTTCTAACTATTGCCATAATTTGTTTTCATTTTAAAAGAGAAGTTTTATTGTATAATGTTTTAAAAAAGGTTTTTGAGAATGGTACTGGTAAGAAAAGTAAGTTTCTACTCGTAACAGTCATGTTTCACCTCAGCCAACCAGAAACTGTACGGTACCCTAGCCATCACTGGTATGGACTACACCAATGTGGTTTGTGATGGGGACCTTGGAGGCGAGATAATAACTCACGTATGTGATTACTACTTTTAATTAACAGTTTATTTTTAATCTATTGCTATACAATCATTCATTACCAGTTACAACCAAATGTTAACAGGTGTCATAACAATTTATCTACTGGTGGTGCTAATTAGCAGTGCATGCCTTGCCATCGTTGAGCATGTTAGACTGTTGTAAGGTCCATAATCTTTGACTTATGTTGCTTTTCATAACCTTTATTTTATAGCTGAACTCTATATTTGAGCCCTCATATAAAGGCTATGAAGGATCAGAAGTTACAGGCTGCAGGTGGGCATCAACACTTACATTTCCTTGATTTATGCATTATGAGTAACTGGTGAGAAGAAAATGTTGAAAGCTGCATGTAGCTACATGTATAGGAGGATTATTCATTGTTGATTCTAACTAATCCTAGTCATGACAAACTTTAAGAAATGGTCAAAGGTACTGCTAGACTCTGATTTTTCCATTTCTACTGCCAGGTCCGGCAGCGTCCTTGCTGATTTTGAGGCTACTGTGGCTCAGTCTGAGGCGGCTGCAGCCCAGAATACGTACACTGAGAAAGTGGCAGATACGCAACAGTTCACTGTGGATCCTGAGAACAGCAGGATCAGTGACGTCAAGCCTGCTGGTGAGTTCCTCTCAAAGTAATTCATTATTGTTTTAATCATGTTCTTGGTATTTTCCTAATTATTGTGCTTGAAATAGAATTATACAAATTTTGATCAGTTGATAGTTGTACTAAACATTTGAATAAGAAAGATTGAAGGCTTTTAAGTTACCAGTTGAAACCTTTTCAGATGAGCGGCACTTCATTTTAGATTGTAAACTTTACGATATAGAAAGAAATGTTCTTTTCAAATGTATTAATGAGAAATTCCCATATTTTGAATATTTAAACGCAACGGATAAATTCATATTTTTGTTGCGTCTAGATAACCCTTGTATAAGAAACATGATCTGTTCATACATCTACACATGTACAAAGAAGCGAGAAGAAGTTGACTTTACTTTACTAGATTAGCTTAGCTTATCCCTTTCTTCTACCATGTATGTTTACACAATGTACTGTACATATTTCACTGTATATGTCACTTAGATGTTAGTTAGGTTTGTGTTAAACGACCTGTATCTAGCCCCTCGGGGCACGAACATACAATAAAGGTCTTCTTCATTCATTCATTCATTTATAAACAGTTACGGTAAATTTTTTTCTTATTTCATTTTCAATTTTTTAAAGAAAACATACAGCTGCTGAACTCAACACACATTATTTCCTACTTTCACTACCCTGTGTACCAGATACTCCTCTCTTTTTGTATTCTCTTGAGTTACCCTGAATGTTTGTAAATGTACACCCTGCTCCTGTTCATGTCTTCCCATGGCGTACAGAGAAACAAATTGGTAAGTCGCTCTCTTTCTATACCGAGCTTGCTTCTTTATCTGTATTGTGTCATGCATCATAATTTCAATGTTCAGTTTATCAGTTGTTTAATATCAGTACGAACAAGATTGGGCAATAAACAGCTTCTAGTAACTTATTTTTAGCAAAGAAAATGAAGGTAACGGTATTAGACATGATTTCAAAAGGAGGTTTTCCTCAACTGTAACCATGCACCAAGTGCATGGTTTTCATTGCAAATTACTGCAAGGTGATGTGATACAGTATTGTGCATGTAGTTGACGGATGAGGTTCCAAATGTGAATATGAATTGTGACTGAAAAATAATGTGGCATTCATTCTAAACAATAAAATTCAGAGACTTTCCAGCAGCCTTCGCTTTATTACAGTCAGTAGTCACCCTTCTGATCATGAAAATGACAAAAGTGAGACAGGCATATTATGAACCCAGGCTTCACTTTAAATTGATACCATTGTTGGGAATCATTTATTTAGCCTACAGTCATCAGATGAATTTAGGCTTGACATCATTTCAGATTTGTCTTCCTTGATAATGATATGATTGATTCAATTTTCTTGTAAAAGTGCACCTTAAATGAAGGCATAAGGTAGTCAGACCAGTTTGTAAACCAGCATTCATTTCTAGGTATGGAAACCGATAACCAAACAGGGCTGGGACGGATAGTTCCTGCTGTGATCGCAGCTGCCATTACTGTACTCATAGTTGTGGCTCTGCTTCTCACCATCAAGTATTGTGAGAAAAAGAAGAAGAAGAACCAGGTTGGAGCCCACGCCAATGGAGGTGTGAGGAGGGCTGCAGAAAGCCCAGGGACTGACAGCCCAGCACATCTCATTAATGGGGAAGTGGGTGGGGGAATTGAGGAAGACTTGCCCAGAAACAATGATGACTTTGAAACAGGATTTTGAAGAAGTTCTCCTTTTTAACCAGCTTTTGCTTTCTACAAGCCCATAGTCATTTTCTTAACTTTTAATCAATTCAATCCATGCATGCTTTTGCCATGCTATCTTGTGGAGAAGTTTCTATTTGTTATAATTCTGTTGGTGGCGTTTCTTTGGTGATCATTTGTAGTATTTGACTCTGGCTTTCTGAATGTAATACTACGTACTTCCCCATGCCTTGTTTGCCTGGTAAAACTCTCCACACGAAAAATGCCATGCTTCGTTTCCTGTGTTTTGGGGTAACCTGTCGATTTATCGCTTGTTATATGGTCTGCTGCATGAGCGTCTAAAGTTCAGCCCCAAATTGACCCATGGTGTTTGTGTCTAAGCAACGCCACTTCTAATTGTATCGGCAGGTGTTTTTGTGTGCACGGATTGTTTGCAAGCCTCCGTCTCTGTTTACATACCCCCCTCAATGGGGGCGTATTTTGGCCAAGTTTTACTTCCTTGTCGTACTTGGACCCTGCGTTGTCTTGTTTTCTGCTGGCATCAGCTTTTCTGTGTTTGAGAAAATCTACAGCACACATTTATGGCTGCTAGAAGTTTTAAAAACTCTGTTTAGAGATCTTATTATTGCCTACTTTGCACAAACTTTAATTTCAGGTGGTGGGCTGAGCACTACTGCACAGAATGCTATCATTGGGACATTGGTGTGCATTTTATCTCTGGTCACCCTTGCCTCTGTTTTCTGGTTTTGTAAAATAAGGGTTAAAAGAAGAACTCAAGTTGGAAATGTGGTTGGTAAGAAAGAGGATGAAGGAAAGGGGGAGGTGTCTAGAAATGAAGTTAGAATGAAAGATAGAAGCAGTCATGACAATGACAGCGATCATGTATATGAAACACCAAGGGAAGAAAATAAGGATGATGACGATATATATGAGAATTGGCAAGAGCTATGAGCACATTAAGCTAAAATATATGATTGTATAGATTTTATTGCAATATGGTATAAAATAATATAAAACTGAAGAAATACATTTTGGCTATCATGGCAGCTGAGGTAATATACATACATCAAGGCATTTGATATTTTAATTTCTTTTTCAATCTAACCAGAATTTGAACTTAATAAGGGAAACGCAACCTATGTAACACTTTTACCAAATACTGTATATGTTGCAATGTATTGTCAAAATGTAATGTTCAATGTCAAAGTAATTCCTTTGGTACCATTAAACCTTTTAGATAATGTTTAAAGCCATACTGCTAAGATATTATTAAGTGCAATAATAAAGTGCTAATTAGCATGTACATGACTACATGAGTGCAATATAATTAGTTAATTAGATTAATCTATTTAATTCTTTCAAATTAATCATGTGTGGTAGAGTTAGTCTAGTTGATAGGAGCAAAACTATACAAAAGCTAATTCATTGATTTCATCCTGTAACAATATAAAATAATGATATATGATTCGATTAGTTACTGTAGCATAATCTAGTAGGAATAAGATCTTGAAAGTTTAATTTTTTTTATGTAAGAAGCGTTTGATCTAAATGACAGTGGTAATGATATTGACTCACTAGATATGATCTAAGTTCATGACTTATTTAGACTTTGAGCAAACTTATCAATAATTTGTAATCTATTAATTGTTGCATGTACATTGTATAATTGATTTACTAACTAAGCCATGCTGCATGTTTCCAACAAGACACAATGTCTTTAGTTCTAATCTTTTACTTCAATAAATTCAAGCATTGCTAATAATCTTTGTCATTTTTAAGGTTATTTTTACCTTGATACTTATTTTATGATTAAATGTTATGATACTGATTTTGCAAATTTAGACAAATTATGTATCACACAGCAAATTTACCACATGTTTTATAACATCACCAGGTAGGATTCTGTTCTGTATTTTTTGCCTGGTGCAAATTTAAAAATCTTACTTTAACTCCTAATCACAAGGACTTTTTCAAATTCCATATAGAAAGCATGTCAAATCATAATGCTTTACGTTGCGTGCATGTCAGATAGCTTTCTTTAATTTTTGCATATACGTCCCAGTTTGCTGTTCCCTCAAATTCCTTCATTTGACATCTTCTTTCTTATACTCTTTTGTCTGTCTTTATATCTGATATCTTTACTGTGTTTTCTGTCTCAGTTGATGTTATGATTTCCATACTAATTATTGTGTTGTATACTCTGTCAAATCTGTTTCTTTAAACATACTGACATGGAAGTGAATAATAATAGTAATCATGATGCCTTCAGTGGTGCCAATACTTCAAAAAGAATTTCTAAGATGTACTCCAAACCTATCTTGTTATGGTACTGAAAATGCTGTGTATTCTTATGATTCATTAACCATTATCAAATGCTAAATGTTTTTTACAAATGCCAAAATCTACATGCCATTTATTTTACCAAATCTCTCACCTACTTAATATGATTGTGACTGTCGTATTCAGATTGATGTGAAAGAGTTTTCATCCTTGTTTCCTTACAGCGGGTCCAGACATCATCATCATCATAGCAGCAGTTGTATGCGGGGTGGTCTTCGTGGCTATCATTGGTGTTGGAGTGTTCGTTTTCTGGAGAAGGAAGTCGGCTAATGGTAAGTGTAAAATGTGTAACTATTCATTTATTTAAGACTATAGTATTTTGCCTGATTTCTTTCTCTGTAGTGTTACATTCAAATTTTATTTCAAACTTTGAAGTTAATTTTATTGTTACATGTCAAGCAGTCCTGGCATAACCTCATACTTTGCACAGACCACAAGTTTGTTTCCTTTTTTGTTGCCATAAGATTATTTTTTTACTTTTTTTTCAGCCAAGAAAGATGTAGAGCTGAAAGAGAGGTTGGTTTGATTTTTTTTTTCTAATTTATTTTCAATTGTCAATGTTTCGAATTCTGTCATATTAGAGCCTCTGTTCTAAATAATTATCATATTATCTATATCTCGATACATCCATGTCTAGATCTAGACTAGATAAAATCATGTAATGGCTTACTTCATAAACCAGCTAACATGTAGCCTTCCAAAGATTTTGTAGTTAGATTCTTCTCTTTCTCGTTGTCACCACCAGTAGAATCACTTCTTTGCGTAACAACCTTTGCATGAATTCCAAATAATTTTCAATACCTCTCATATCTTGGTACGTGCATGCATGCCCAAAATAGATCCATCAGAATTTCCCTCTGGTCTATTTCATAAACCCTGAAGCATTGTTAAAAATCTTGAGACTTTACAGTAAAACTTCTGTCTTTCTCGCTGCCCTACCTTTAGAATCGCTCCTGCTGGTAGGTCAACGACATTGAATGGCATAACTAACCACGGTTTGGACCAAAGCACGGAAAACATCCCAGACAATGCTTACGCAGAAGTTCCCTCGAACGGGGAACTTCAAGGTAAATACAACCGTTTTCTTGTTTTAATGGTTGTTTTTCTGGTGCTAATGTTTTTAACGTAGGAAGCCCAAACCCATGGGTATTGCTCGACCCTATCACCCGGTTCCCGATTCCCCCACCGCCCCTCCAGAAGATATTGAGGGTCCGTACGCAACCTCGAGTTACGGTAGGTCACCGCTGTCTACCTCCGTGTTGTGCTGTGTTCCCCATTATCCCAATGGCAGACCTACGTACTACCTGTGTGTATAAGACCACATCAACTGTTGTTTTCAGTAACAGTTGTTGTTTTAGCTCACCATTGTAAAGTTTTGTTACCACTAACATAACCCCACATGCTGTATACATGTATGAGACAACAGTGACCTGGATTCTATATTTTGTGTTTCTTGTGTGTCTGCTTCGTTGTATATCTCGGACGCAGTTAAAGCTACAAGAAGGAATATTCGCACGGACAGAAATTGTGGCTAACATTCTTGGAATCAAAGAAGATATTCTTTTAACTCTGCTGTTGAAAACTTTGAATTGCAATTCCAATAAAGTGGTTTTGGCCAAACTTCAGTAGCAGTTTGAAAAATCTTATACTTCTTGGTTTCTCCTATGCTTAGTTGGTGCGAACCCTTACGATGACGTCCACTTTGAGCGGGATGAGAAGTCTGGAGCAGTTGGGCCTGTAGACCCTAGTGCAGAGTACGCTACTGTCAACAAAAACAGTGAGTAGTGTCATCAGTGCATTTTTTTGTTAGTTTGCTAGGTTGTTTGATGAAAGACATTAAAGATAGCAGATTATTTTATATTTTTGTCAGAATTGGTAAATCAAGCTTCCTTTGAGTTGAAAATATCTATTCCTTATTTTGATATTCGTATTTCCTTTAAAATCTGAAGGACGTTTAATTTTTTCATTCTATAATCAAATGTACAAATATGTAACATAGAGAAAGGAGACAGAGAGAAATCTTAGTACATGTGTATAACATAGATTTCTGAAACCCAATGTATTTGGAAAGTTGTAACCTCTTCCAAAGGATTGCAAATGATAGGCAAGGCTGTGTTTGTGTGGATCTATGATACAAAGGCCACAAAACAGCTCAAATCAACCACACCCTATATTACACAATTTTACAGCCCAGTGCTAATGATCTCTGCCACATGTTTACAATACGTGTTCACAACACAAAAGACCTCATAGGCCCCATTGTTTGGTAACCATGAATAAGCAATAGAAAGCTGAGTCATATCAATAACATAGAAAGTGAAAGACTTTCAGGTCCGCCTAAGGGTGAGTCATACCCATAACATAGAGTTAAACCAAGTTTTAAGATGTACCCAGTCTCTTTTAGACCGCCATCATTACAAGCCTGAATCATAGCATGGAAAGTATTCATTCTAAAGTGTTTCAAAAAGTGACACAATTTCAATGATAAGTCATGCATGCCCAAAACATTGAAAATGAAAGCAAATTTCAAGATTATAATGTTTAAAAGTCATACAAGGATAAGTCGTACCCACAGCATAGAAAATGGAACCAAAATATGAGGTATTTCCAAGCATAATATTATAGTATGTTATGCCCATAACAAAGGAAGTGAAAGCACCGTTGAAGTTAAGATGTACGTCAATACAGAAATGAGTCATTCCTGAAAGTAAAAGCAGATGTCAGATGTGCCCAATAACACAGGTAAACACAGCTGTTACTTAGAAGTTGCATGCACAATGTAATGTAGGAGTGCACTAACAGATACAATGACTCAGGGCCAACAATTGCGTAGGTCAATTTGTAAAATGAAAAGATATAATCACGAAAATGAAAATTACCCTCTGAAAGGAGAAGTCACACAATAATTGCTACAGGAACAGTTTTGACATTTTCTGTAGAGACGTTCAGATACTATTTGTCTAACAAGTAACAGTACAAATATATATAATGATAGGGAAGTATGATTTGTAGCTCTGTACTGTAAACCAAACTCTGACACCTGGAACAGAGACAAGATATGAAATTCAATACAGGCAGCTAAAAGCCTCAGGTGGCTAATTTCATCAAATATTCATGTAATATCTTACTCTAAGATGCAGGCTCTGGAAAATATTTAGTAATCTTGGTAGAGTGCCAGTCAGGAATGTATCATAAGTGCCATGGACAATATTGTTGTGAAGGAAACAGAAATGTAGAGACCGTAATATCTGACTCTAAAATGCAGGCAGAGGCTCTGGAATATATTTAATAGTCTTGATAGAGTGCCAGTCAGGAATGTATCACAAATGCCTGTAACAATATTGTAGTGAAGGAAACAGAAATGTAGAGACCGTAATATCCGACTCTAAAATGCAGGCAGAGGCTCTGGAATATATTTAATAGTCTTGATAGAGTGCCAGTCAGGAATGCATCACAAATGCCATAAACAATATTGTAGTGAAGGAAAACAGCCTTTATAGGGCTGGGAAGGTCTGGTGTGTTTGGAACTTGGACCCATGCCAGGAATGAATTACATGCTCTCTATGGGGTAAAGTCTCAAAGGGTAGGGGGAGGGGCAGTGTGATCTGTGGATAATGGGTTTGGGATGGGGTGGGATATGCCAGGACAGGAGGTGAAGAGTCTTTCATTGTTGTCACTTAGTTTTCTGTGAAAATGCTTTTGAACTTACATGAGTCAAAGTTTTGCCCTTGTTGATATCAGGTCTTATGACTTTGCAAGATCTGTCTCTTTTCCAATTTTTGTTTCTTTTCTCTAGAAATAAAAGGCTTGACTAACTGCTGGCTGTTGACTCTAGAGCTTGAAACTATGCCAGAGACCTAAGCCACAGATTCCAGGACCACCCTAGGGGGTAAAGTCTGCAGCACAAGATGTAGGGGGAGGGGCACTGTGATGAGGTGTTAATTTGTGGGGAGGGGAAACTGGGTCTTTCATCCATTGTTGTTTTCACAGTCAGTGGCTCTTACAGTGTGTGAACTACTCAAAGATGTGGTAATAGTTTTATCTCTACCAATACTAGAGCTTTGTAATTTCGGACTTAGTGATACTGATAGTTTCATCCTTGTCAATAAGTTTCTGTCTATTTTTCACTGGAGATCAGAATGCCTTTGCTCTGCCAGGGACCCACCCCACAGATGCCAGGCCCACTGCAGGAGGTAGACTTTACAGTGGTTAGAGGGATCACAGGGAAATGGGGTTTTAATTGGTGGGGAGGGGAGATAATGCGCAAATCGCGAAATCGCCCTGAGTCGCATTCCTTCACACCAGGGGTCGAACGAGCGCGAGTTGTAAAATCGCGTCCAACAGCTTGATAAACGGCGGACGCGTCACCACTCTTACTGTTCTGTTCAATGACCTTCTTGTACTTCATCTTGAGTTTTTTTTACCTTTAATAGTGCGGCATTACTTCCATGTTTTCGCGTATTTGGCCAACTCAGGCAGTCGCCACTTCAGCGTACATGCTCTGGTTTCGGTGGGATCCCTTGAGTTTCTTCTGAATCCCCACATCCCCGAAGACGGCCATCAGTACATGCGTTTTCGTCATTCCATACGCCAAAATCGCCGCCCGATTCTGACATATTTCCGCCGCATTCGGCGTAATATTCCAACAAGCTAGGAGGTAGATGAACATCGTATAATGAGCGGAAAGACTGAATTTGCAGATGACCCCTTGACCCATGACCGGGTCAATATGCAAAGTAAAGTGCCCAACGCACATCAAGGCGATTTCGAGCGTTCATACTAAGTCGCAATGCAGGCAAATCGCGAGTAAACCACCTCCGGAGGTGGTTTCGCGGAAAGCGATTTCGGGCGATTTCAAATGCGATTTGGAGCGTTCATACTAAGCCACATTATCGCGATTTACGCGATTTCGCGATTTACGCGATTTAGTATGAACGGGGTCTGGGAGCTGGGATGGTAGATCTTCCAGTGTTGTTTTCACTGTAGGGGGTAAGCTCTACAGTGGTTAGGAGGAGGGGCAGGGTAATAGGGTGCTAATTGTTAGGGAGGGGAAACTGGCAGAAGGGATGATGGGGTCTTTTGTTGTCTTGTTATCACCTCTTTGTGATGGTGTGAAGATGCTTTGTGATTGAAGAATAGCTTCATCCCTTTAACAAGTTTGATTCTTTGTGTTGTAGTGTTAGTGACACAGTTATAGAAGCAGTGTAGTTCTTATTCATCCACTGAAAATGAAAGACAGTAAAACCCATTTAGTATGGTAGTAGGGGAGTATGCAAACTAATGCTGCACTATAGTTTGTCATCTTTAGTAGATAGCAGAAGTTTTATTTTTACACTCTTCAGAATTTCTGACTTGAAAAAAATGTCAATCATGTGAGGATGTTTACCCTTGCCATATCCTGTGTAGCATATTTAGAAATCTTATTCAGGGTCTGGGAAATTTATGTCAGCATGTTTTAAGCCACCATGTAGCTGCAGACTAATCGGTTAGTTTCACTTAATATGCATGAAATTTGCCCCATGTTATTCTATCCAGATGATTCCATACACATGTGGGAGTGTGGTTTCAAAGAGGCCTACACACACAGAGGTTTCAGTTGCTACATGTATTTACACATGAAATCATATTACATTTTATAATGACTAAAGAAAGAGACAGTGTATCAGAAAATATGGTTTCAAAGAGGCCTGTAGCCTTTGTCTTTTGGTTGCTCTTTTCTTTGTATAAAGACATAGTGTGACAAAATACCTTCAAAGAATCTGTAGTTTGAGTTTGGGTTTGGGTTTGGGTTTCTATTTATTTTCTATGAATTAAGTCATCTTTGATTTTACCCCAATGATTCAGTGTACACAGAAACAAGGCATCAAGAGCCATGTATGCTTTGACTGAAGTTTAAGTTGCTATTTGCTCTATTAATGAAATCATACTTAGCACCCCATAATTACTACTTTCCAACTCACTATTTGATCTGATTAGGAAAATATAGTGTACACAAGTGTGGTTTCAAAGATTTGACTTAAAAGTTTGAGTTGCTATTTGCTCTCTATGAAAATCATATTATTTTCCAACTAATATTTTAATCTGATAAGGAAAATATAGTGTCCTTAAAGTATGATTTCAAACTTAGATTCGACTAAAAAGTTTGAGTTGCTATTTGCATTGTATGCACTACCTCAATAGTGTATGAGTGTGTGCAGTGATATTTATGAACTCATTGTATGGCTTCCTAACAACCCTTTAGAGCTCAAAGCCACAAGGAAGAAAATTCCTCTTTATCTGTGAACCGTGAAAATTGTCGGCGTTGCTTTGAAGGTTGACTTTTATGGACTTAGCAACGGCTAGGAGCAAATATTATTCACTTAGGAGTCGGTTATATATTGAACTTTGTAGTGTTTGCTTTTTATGTTGAGCTAATATAATTTGTGGTGAGTTGTGCCGTCTCTGGGGAGAGTTTAATGAGTGTGACAGAGAAGTAAATGACTGAGACCTTGATCATACTTTGTACAATCCAACATTTGGAATTTGATACCAAAAGTTGAAATTCACCACCCTCGCCACAGTTTACATGATGTGAAAAAGTCGTAATATTACAACATTGAGAGCTAGCATAAAACTTTGTTCTTTGATCTTTCTTCTGCTATAGGCTACTACAGATTGTTACTGACAGTACTGCTTATTTGTGTAAGTTGCTTCAGAAGGCAGCATTTAAACACATAGGGCTGCAGTACATGCCACCAGGATTCAACAGTTGACACCATAACAAACTACTGTAAATGCAGAAATGTACGTGGGGATTCAGTTTTGCGGTAGTGAGAAAATGGAGTGTTCGCGGTGGTTTTGAATTCGTGTTTGAAACAATAGTAGTGCTACAGTCACACAATGGAACGGCTTTTCGTGGTGGCTTTAAGTTTGTGGTAAAGAGTTCACCGCGAAAACAGCGAACATAAAACCACTGCGAACATTTCTGCATTTACAGTATTATCCTCATCAAGGTTTGTTTTTGAGGTCCAAATGGATCAAAAACAACAAAAGGTTACAAAGGTAGAAAAAGACATCATCATAGGGTATACATAAAAGAGGAAACTCATAAATCTGTTAACTCTTGAATTTGTAGAGGCTATGAAGTCCCTACTTTAATGGGTTATTTATTACTGAGTGAAGGGCCATGTAGTCCACCAAAGGTTGGCAGTTATATGCAGTCCTGTGTAAACAAACTCACCTGACTGCCATTTTTAAGAAATAGGTATAGTGCATGGCCTTAAACTTTATATGATCCCAAACTACATCAGAGTTGAATCCAGAAAAATTCAACAAGGAACTTTTTTTGTGTCTTTTCTTTAACTGAACCTGAGCACTCATTTTGTATTATTTTGTAAATCAGGCTTTTAACAATGACAATTTATTATAGGTACCTGCAGGTATTATGGCTTAGGGCTGTGTAAGCTTATTAGCTGATCCATATATCGTGCCAACCAGTCTGAGAATTTTTGTGCGTGATGCTATCTTCACCTCTTTTCCTCCTTGAACTTTGATTTGAGTCTAGTTGTCGTGCAAGTGTCTGTGTGATTGATCAGTGCTTTGTCATTGTGACAAATCCATGTCTTATCCCAGGCTGATTCTGGGAACTAGAACAAGAAAGCTAAACCCATGGCTCAAAGTTTCCCAGAAAATCGGCTTAACAGAGACATAAATTTAGGGTTTATTGAATTATTCAGAAAGCCATAAGAACATGAGCTTATGTCTGGGATGTGTTTCTCCGTCTTTTAACATAAATCACCAAATGCATTTCTGTCAGTTAGATGCATCCTTACCAGGACAATCTGCTTAACGGATACATAAATCCAGGGAATATTGAATCATACAGGAAGACAGTAATAGATATAGACAGCGTAATGGACTGAGAGCATGAGATAGTGTCTGTGATGTGTTTTTAACTGTTTTTAGTCCCCATATGTATTTCTGTCAGTTAGATGCAACCTTACCAGGACAATCTGCTCAAGGGATACATAAATCCAGGGAATATTGAATCATACAGGAAGACAGTAATAGGTTTAGATGGCGTAATGGGCTGGGAGTATGAGATAGTGTCTGGGATGTGTTTCTGTCTGTCTGAACATAAATCCCCAAATGCATTACTGTCTTGTCAGATGCCATCAGGAAGCTATCTCATTGTCAAGATTGTCTGGCTTTGATTAGATTGTTGTAATCTAGGAAGAGAGATACATGTACTAGCAGGTTATGACTTACAAATTGAATGTAATTATAAGCTAGGGATAGGACCATAGTATGTGCCCGGAAGAAGAACTTGTAACGTAGAAAATGAGTTTGTTCAGTTGTGACAAAAGTTATAGGACTTAGCTAGAGAATATTACATTATTACCTCGCCAAGAAGGGTGCATATGTTTTTGGGTGCATGTGTCTTACTTATTCATCTGTATGTCTGCGGACAGCATAACTCAAGAAGTCATGGATGGATCTTTATAATATTTTCTTTGTTGGTGAAGTTTGGTAAAAGGAGGAAACAGTTAGATTTTGGGCCCACTAGTGGCTTTTTTGGTTCTGCAGCAGGGCTACTGGTTTTGATACCTCATTTAGGCTAGAATGGTGACGTCTCATCTTGCATTTATAAATTTCCAAAATTAAGGGCCCGTGAACTTGCCACATATTGCTTTTTAGGTTTATCAAAAGTGTGTCAGATTTGTAGCAAACTTTGAAAGGAAAACATTTGTTCAGCCTAACCCACTTCCAGCATGATATAGTATGTCATCATTTCCCCCTCCTGCCTATGACTTAGTTTTCTACAAATAGCTGGCAGGAATTGAAACTTACATGTATTAAGAAAGGATACAGGATGGGTTAGCTTATTCTGTATCCTTCCTACATGTAGGTCATTCTTTGGCTTGTTCAACTAGGGCTTGTTGAGAGCAAGTTGTCACATTTCCTCAAAGGGACGTTTTTGTACTACATGTACTAGGTGTGTGATTGTTTGGGATTTTCCACTTGGTAAAACGCAATTTGCTGTAGGCTACCACATAGTTCATAGTTAACAGACTCAGACAGAGATAATACATGTGACACTGAGGGGTGTTTCTCCTAAAACTGTGCAACATAACAGGTAAAATATAACCTTTCAGAAAGAGCCAGACAAAAAGTCAAGCAAGTGGTCTTTTTTATTTAAAAAATGTGACAATCTTCATAATGTTTTATACCCATAATAAATGTTTGTATGCCTGGGACTTTGACTTAGACTTGGTAACTCACAATCCTTCAGGCCTCCACATTGTTCTGAGTTAGTGACCTAAAACTGAAGGTCATTTGAGTCTGAGTTTACCCCAAACTCTCCCACGATACAGGTGGCCATATGTTGCGCACCTGTCAGAAATAAGCAGAAAAATACAGCAGGTGGTCTTCTTTGGAGGTCTTAGATATGATTATAAGACATGACTAAAGACAAAAACACATAAAAATTATAAATGTAGAATGTTTGGCATTTCAAACTTATGAGATACATGGCCCTTGACTATTCTATTGTTCTGAGGTAGTGACCTCAAAACATAAGGTCACCACGCAGTCTTACCACACTGAAGTGGTTTACCTCAATAAATATAAGACTCTCACAAACAGAAGGTGGTAAACAAAATGCTGCACACCTGTCGTAAATAACCACAAGAATTGATCCTTGAAAAACGAGTTCAAACACTTGAGAGGGCTTAAGCTGTAAATAAAACCTGTTGCTGGCATGAACTATCATTGTTGAAAGTTGATGATATTTTGGTGCAGCCTTCAAAAAAGTGTTTGCGTCAGTCTAGAATACTAAATTGTCAATACACAACAATCTGATAAAGTTTATTCCCGGCACAATCCATTTTGTATCCAATTTTACAATGTATGAATTCCCTTAAACCCCTATACTGTCGTTCACAGTAATCTAAGTTTACTCCTTCCACCTCAAAACACTTGCTGTATTTGCCCAAAGTGCTTCACTTACAACAGGTGGTAAACAACATGCTACACACCTGTTACAAACAACCACAAGGAAGTAAACAAATGGAAACAGTTTTATATCTGGGAAAGGAGGCATGAATTACCAGAAACAAGATGTGCAAAAGTGGAAAGGGAATTTTGGAAATATTATGATTGATTATAGAAAGCCATCATTGAACATTATCAATTTTAAACTTAGATATAAAGTTTCTTTATGTTAGTAGACATAAACACAAACAATCCCTCCAAAATGCTTTCATTTTTGGTACCAGTCTGGTAATGAAATCACAATCCAATCTTCAAAATACAATGTGTAGATCTAAAATGCTAGATTGTACCTTGCAACAATCTAGTTTGTTTATTGTGATGCAAGCCATTCTGCAAAACAAGTTGCGTATTGGCTCAAACTGCCACATTGTCGTTGACATGTTCAAAGTTCTCTGGCGCCGCGTGGGGTTGTTTAGCGGTCATACGGCCTCGTTTTCGATCACCGCCAGCAAGCCCGATCCACGGTCTCCCTTTTCTGGCTCGAAGCCAAAACTTGCCACACCTTTGGGTTTCAGACGCCCATAATAGCCCAGACAATGTTTACTGTTACAGCAGGATTGCGTGTACTCTAGACCCCGTGCCGGTTCAACTGTACATAAAACACTGATCGCTATCACACAGGGAAGTGACAGTACTGGGAAAACTGGAAGTCGTTTCCTCATGACCTAATAACTAATGATATATTTTGGTAAAGATACACACTTAGAAACGTTGCTGGCAGTTGATTTAATCTTGAATTTTACCTCTGAAAGAAAGAAAGAATGTTTTGAGGGGTGATTAAAATATTTGATCAAGGCCTGTTATGCAAAATTTAAGAGTTAAAAAATTTGTTGAGGGTCGTATACTTTGTGTTGTAGTAGCTGACAAGTATTTTATGGGGTTGTTCCTCTCAATAAAATGTATTTTAGGGAATTCTATATCATTATTTTATGGCATGTGCCACTTAAAATGAGTCAATAAATATTTGTATTCAGTTTATATCAAAAATATGTTGATTGTCTTCCTCTTTTAAATGAATTGGGGAAAACATCAAAGAATACATTAATCTTTTGTTCAGACTTTGAAGTGAATTGTATTTCAGAGGATAACATCTTTGATATTTCTTGTAATGCAACAATTGTCTACAAGATAAAACATGCTAGCAGAATGGGTCTGCAAAACCCTTTGGGATACTTTTCTTTGTTCTCTTTGTATTCAAATATATTAAAAGTTGGAATTCTGATAATAACATCTTCAGTCATTCGTGATCAAAACAGCTTTTGTGAAGACAATACCACGTCAGACATTTTAATGCTTACATTACTGGAACCACCTGTTATGCCAACAACATTTGGGTATTCGTTTTTGAAAATGGATGCATTAGAATAGTTTTGAAAATACAGGCAGTCCATGAAATATTAAAGATGTTTTGCTGCAAATGTCCAATGTACCTGCTACATATATTGTCTGACAGTTAGATTAATAACAACAAGTACAGTAGAACTTTTGAGTGCAAAAGTTTTGCTCAATATTATGTTGTGTTGTTGTTTAAGAAATGTGCAAGACAAATATCATACCACAATTCAACAGCAGTTTTTATATGAAATAAAGTATATTGACATATCTGTATTTCTTTCTCTCTCTAACAGAAGACAATGGTGCACCAAACCCAAGCACAGTCTACGCTCAGGTCAACAAGGACAAAAAGAAGAAAGGTACTTACAGACATTACTGGGACAATGTTTCATTTTTCTTGTGTCAAAACTGACCAGCTTGTCTTGGAATAAGAATAGTATTAAATTGTAATATCACTGAATGTCTTGTACAATATGATATATGTGCATCAAGACTTTGTCTGAAAGAAATCATCCTTATCTATGGTAGATGGAATTAAGTATCAAAATAACATGCAATAATTTGGTAAAAAAAACTGGTTTTTACAAGACCATATTATGATATTTGTCTCTTTCTGTCTTCTATGTTTCTGATAGATAAGGACAAGCCCACGTTAGCGGTTGACCCGAGCTCACAGTATGCCACTGTCGACATGTCCAAGAAGAAAAAGAAAGGTAAGAAAAAACTTATTTTGAAGTTGACATAACTGCATAATCATCAGTGAGGCTAGAAATGGATGAGACGTTTTAGATCTGGGAGGTTGCAGATGGCGATAATCATGACAGAATTAAGTAAAATATAGGCAAACAATTTATTAATGATGGAGATTTTAACTGTGCATCATAATGATATTGACTTCTTCCTCTATCCTAAGACATGCCCCCACCCCCTGAAGACCCCGCTGCTCAATACTCAGAGGTCAAGAAGGGCAAGAAGAAAGACAAGAAAGGTAAGAGATCTTAATGATATACAGCCTTGTCTTAGTTTATTATACAGCATGTAAGTCTTAGGTGAACACACAAACTTAAAGTGTCAACATTTCTTTAATTTACGAATATCAGATGTCTTCTAATTTCATAAGACAAAAATGTAACGCTGCTATATGTGGCTTTACATGCATGTACACAAAAACACCTGGGCCAGCCTTTTACCTTAAAAAGGTAATGAATGTTGACAAGACATTGGCTATGAAAGTGAAAGCTTTTAATCTTTTGTGACTTAACAGCAAAAATATTTTTTACTCACACCATTAAGTATCTATGGGCATTTTTCTCTTTTATGTACTTGCAGTCAAGTCTACAGTGAACAAACGGTGTGAAACTGAAAATTTTTAAAAAATTATAATAGTTCCGTTTGTTGAGTGAAACTTCATAACACCCACATACGCAAGCTTCAAAAGCTGTCATGGCGGCTTTTGTTTTGTTCCCGAATGCTGAGCTAGTTTCAGTGTCACTGCCTGTTCAGCTAAGGTCAAAGTTGAGAAAGTAGTTCGGGTTTTTTGTTGATAGTCTGGTTGTTAGGGCGGAACATGATACGCCCCCTTCCAAGGTTGTTTATGTTGTGGGTGTCGCTGAAAATTGATTAAACTGGCCCTGAAAAATTGATTGCATGATTTTAATGGAGCGCATTCTTCAGGAAATTACGCTGAAGCAAGGTCGGAAGGGTAACAACAAGTAGTTTCGATAATTTCTTAGCATGACAATGAATTTTTGGCCATCAAAAAAATTCAAGTACATTTTATGGTACCAATTAACAAGACCAAACAGAAATGGCGTCTGTTTTATCCATACTGTACGCAAAAAAGTCCTTCCCCAAACATACGCACTAACGGGCCATCCCATATCTTATTATTGATTGCTTGGTTGGCGGTTAATATTTGTGACGCACACGGTCGTCATGGCAACGGCACGCCACATACCACCTGCATGAGTCATTCTGACATTTCCTCAAAAGGTCAGGTTCAGGTCGGCAGGTAACGCTGAACAGGTGCAGCCAGGTGTGAATAACAAAGTCTGCTGTATGGCTGTACAAAGTGCAATTTTTCTGGTGGTTCCACACTGTTTAAAGTCCATTTTGCAAGATTTTAGGGCCATGGAAAAGATGGAGATACATTGTGATAAATTGACGGAATCCTCTTGTTTTATATGAGGAGAGAATTTTTTTTTTGTTATTGAATGGATATTAGACACAAATACTCCAGGTGTGAATAACAACGTCTGCTGTATGGCTGTACAAAGTGCAATTTTGGATGATTCTACACTGTTTAAAGTCCATCTAGAAAGATTTTAGGGCCATAAAATAGATAGAGATACATGATGATAAATTGATGGAATCTTCTTGAAGAGAGAAATGTTGTTTTTTGTTAATTGAATGGATATTAAACACAAATATTCACCTGTCAATAACAAAGTCTGCTGTGTAGAATTGTACAAAGTGCAAAGGTTTGGATGATTTAGACTAGTCTGTTAAAATCCATCTTTGAGGATTTTAGCACCACAAAATAATCATAGATAGTCGTTAATGATAATAAGACTTGTGTTTTTATGAAGAGAGTTGTTGCTTCAATGGATCTTAAACACAGACACTCTGAATGTCAGTCTTTCAAAGTTTACCTGTTATTGAATTTCAAAGTTGACTGGTGCATCTTTAGCTAGAATTCACAAAAATAATTCAAACTATTCCTCTTTTCCTTGTATTACTAGCAAGAATCAATTAAATAGAACTGCATATCACACTCTTCCTTATCTTAACTTGAAGTTCATAGATGCCATTGTATGACAGACTCTCTTCCTCTTTTCTTTGTATCAATACCAAAAATTGATTAGATAAAACTGCATGACGCATTCTTCCTTTTTCTTGACTTTCATAAAAAGCAGAAGTGCGTTGTCATGTTTCTAATTTGATTCAGAGAAAAAGAGGAACTCAAGTGTTAGTTTTCTGGTCACACTTCCTTCACATGTGCTCTCCCACAGAGATATTATGTACAAGAGTCTTTTGAAGTTACTTGTTCATTAAACAACAATGTGTGAGAGAAAACAAGTTTGTTTTGTAGTGGGAACGTAACAGGTGTTCAACCGGGCAGAACTTACTTCCTCAATTATAATTAGGGGTTTCGCAAGGAAATCTTGTTCTACTTTTATGTACCTAGTACATACTAGTACCAAGGATATCAAGTTGGTAACAGGAGACAAAATTTCCTCATTCCAATTTTTTATTCTTTTCTTCTCTGAGAAAGGGGGTATCTTGTTGTAAACCCTTCAGATGATTAAGTTGGTAACAGAAGACAAAATTTCCTCATTCCAAACTTAATCCTGTGTGGAAAGTATCACCTGGCTTCATAATGTACTTACAAATTTATTCATAAAGGCGAATAGCTCTAGTCTCGTACAGCATCAATTTTGATACCCAAATAGATCTCTCAGATCACTACAGATATAGTCCAATTGTATAAAGCAGTTTTAGGCTAGAGTCTTGTCAATGGTGTGTTGACATTTTAAGATCACCAACTTTTCTGTCATGATATTATCAGGATACTCCGATACTGTATTATATTGTCTCTAAAGTATGCTGTCTTTCACAAACTTTCTTCTTGTAAATTAAAGTTGCATCAAGTTTAGTGTATTGAATCATTGAGAAGAGCCAGTGCAGTGTGTTGTCTCTAATGCACAGCTGCAGGTGTTTGTAACATGTCAGCAGATGGTTTGTGTATGAGAGGACTGAGGCTATGACAGGGATGCATACCCTGGGGGTGTGGGATATACAGGGTGACACGGCTGGAAGTTTGGAAGTCTCTAAATAATCTATGCCCCACAAAAGGCCTGGCTGTGTCTGACAAGTCACATATGGTGTTATAAAAATGGTCTATGATTTCATACTGTTGATGTGATGGTCACACTTCTGTTTTCATCGTTAGCCAAGCAGAAAATAATCGGATCAGATTCTATAATTGTTTAGAGGGGAGAGGAACTATGGTGTAAAGTGTAATGTCACCGTACAAATTGACACTGTTATGTTTGAGTGACCACTCTCAGGGAGAAGTCTGTTTTTGGCTGGAAACTGTGAGTTAGAACCACAGAATAACAGACTTTCACATTTCGCATCGTCATTTGAATTCAGCAATTTTTTGATTATTTTGTTCAAATACATTATAAAGTTAACAAAAATTGACATGTTTCCAGTATTAACTTTAGCATTACATTCATTTGGTTAATTGGTTAGACACAGTTTGATATTGGACTAGTTGGAAATACACTAATTTCAGGCTACAATATTTAGCAGGTGCATTGCACATATGTAAGACAGGTGCAGCTGCAGTTCCAAAGTAGGGGGCTCTTCTGCACTGCCTACCTCTGTGGCCCTGACCCCAAGCTGACCTCGATCTGTTTACATTAGCAGAGCGGTAGGGTAAACAACTTACAACTCATGCAGAAGCTTGGCAAACTGGTGTAAGTGATAGTGTACACAAAGACAAAGAGTACTCCAGATGTATTTTCATACAGTTTGACAATTTCAGTTACAAACAACATGATTTTGGGGCTGGTAAGGTGTACAGGGGTCTATCAGTATAAAGCTTGATTGAGGGTAATGCTGGAGGGGGAGTTTTCAAGGCCACACAAACCTCCTGCATGGTTAGCTGTTACAGACAGCCTATCAGTGTAAAGCTTGAGGTGATATAGCTGGGGGGGAGTAGGTTTCAAGGTCATGCAAAACAGTCCTTGTCATATAGACAAACACCATAAGGAGATCTTAATTATTTTGGTATGCTAGAACTCATGATTGAATAAAAGGACTAATATCATATGATCTGTGATTTTCTCAGAATGATTTAAGGCAGGTAGAATGTCCGGGGGCCTTTCAGTGTGAAGCTTGAGGTGAGTTCGCTAGAGGGGTGGAGTTTCCAAGGCCATCATCCGCAAACACCATGTTCAGTGCATGGACTGCATTGTTTTCACTAGATGTGGTACCCTGCACTTCGTACAGTCCTTACTAGGAGGCAGTGCAACATGGGGCTTTTAATATTTACTTTGGTACCCATCAGTGTGAAGCTTGAGGGAAGAATGCTGAGGGGCACAGTTTTCAAGGCCATGCAAACAGTGCCCAGTGCAGTGTGACAGCATTCTTTCATTAGCTATGGTGCATGGTGTGCTGCAGTTTGCACAGCCGACACTAGGAGGCAGTGCTGCACAGAGCTACATGTACCTTGCACCTACAGGCTGTCTCTCTTTGTTAGAATTAGCTGAGAAACAAAATAGGCAGCTCTGACATACCATTTATTGATCTCTTAACCTTAAGCATGCTAAGGTAACTGTTTGGCACTAAATCTGTAATGGTTATTGGGTAAGGCAGCATGGAGAAGTTAAAACTGGAAGTAAAACAGTAAGTAAAGCAAGTAATATATACACAAGTTAATGCAATACACATAATGGTATTGTTTCATACACCAAGAGCCTACTCCCTATCAACAAAAAGGCCACCAGAGATGGCAGACTTCACCCCCTTACCCATACTTCTTTGCAACCCTAACCATTTCCACACTGTGACAGACAAAATTTAAAACTGTTACAGTGAATGTATAGCAGCACTGCATTGTGTATATTGGGAATTGCAGACTGACACTAAATACTTAAATCACTTTGGGTGTAAAAATATATGATTTTTATCTTTTTTTTTCAATAGTGCTGCATATAGATAAAGCAACTAAAGCATTTTTTTTCTTGCCTCTTTTCCAGCATCACCTCCTCCAGAAGTCATCTACACAGAAGTGGCGAAGGACAAGAAAGATAAGAAAGACAAGAAGGATAAGAAGAAGCCGACACCTGCCAAGAAACCTGCCGTTGCTAAGAAACCTGCGGCCAAAAATGAGGAGAGACTTTACGATGACGTGCCAGGAGGTAGTTGTCTTCATTCAGTACTCATAATTTCTTTTGATATAATTTCAGACATGTCATTTTTAGAATCTAGGGATGATGTTAAAGAATTTGATACAAGAAAAAGTAAATTTCCTTTAAGACCTAGAATGGAGTAGACTGTTACTGTAGTACATGTGTGTATATACATGTGAGGTACTTTGATTATTCTTATTTGATTGGAAACACTATATATGCTAAAAATGTACTTTACATATTACTCAGTGTTTGTCTTGTGTACAAGTCTCTCAATGCAACACATCTCGATTTTGTTTAGACTTGCTTAAAGCCATTTTTCAATGCATCTTAATACTGTAGTTATTATGTACATACTTTGTGTGTATGAGAAATTGTGTATAGTTGGGAGGAAAGAGTTGGCAGCAAAATGTAGAACTTGTTGCTAACAACTCAGGCAATGGTTATTGCTTTTGATTAATTCAACCCAGCCTGTCACACATGTACATGCAGTCTTATTTCCTGGAGTGTATGTAGAAGTTACAGGTCTGCTTACCCCACCTGTTACCTGTTACAGGTGCTGCAGCTGCACCTGCTGATGAGAATCCGTATGAGAACCCACAGGTGAGTCACATGATAAGTCCCATGGCACTGTTCTGAGGTATTAGATATCAAGATCAGATCCCATAGTCCATTTGATTAGTGAAATCTTACCTTACTCTTCCTAGCCCTTAGGCTCAAGAGTAAGAAAATAAAGGAATAAACAGATTTTCAACTTTTCAATGTTTATTTCTTTGTTCTTCTGCCAGGACTCGATGCCAGAGAGAGTGAAGAACCCACAGGGACTAATTTATGCTGAGCTCAGCGACTTTCAAGTCAAACCTCCGCCAAAGAAGCCGGCTAAACCTGCCCCACCCAAACCTCGCTACGAGGACGAACCCACGGAGTACGCCTCCATAAACTGGAATGCTTCGAGAAGAAGGGCACAAGAACAGTCGCAGAGTGGAAGCACAACCGATGACGAAACTCCGGTTACCATGATATAAATTACCTCTTCCCTATGCTGACATATAGACTGATTTGACAATATAGGATCTCTATGTGCATAATACTAGGGTCACATTTCCAATCCGGGGCCCGGCCGGTCAGTCTTTGGAAATGAAAAGTTTGATATAAAAGACAACAGAAAACACAAAACGTACCCAAAATGACATTAGAGCATAGCTTGAGCATATTCATTGATATACACTTAAGTTTTTCATGTCCACAATCAGCCCGGTCGGGCCCCGGTCTGAAAATGTGACCCCAGCATAACTGGTACTTACAAAATAATGTATAGGTAAGCATGCGGGATCAAATTAAAGTACAGTCAATGTTTTCTATTATTATGACTACTCAGCCCATAAGTAACCACCTGTCTATGGTGACCATTTTCTCCAAGACCCTCAGGTGGTCACAGGTTCACATGCAATGGCTGGCTCCAATTGCAGTGAGTTTATAACACAGGTGAACTTGCCTGAGATTCATACTTGTGAAGCTTTTATCTAAAGTCAAACCTGTGCCACCAGCTGATGAAGAACGCATCTTACATATAGGCAACAAACTATTTTGCAAAGATATGGTTTAGAGCAAGTTCCAAATTTATACAGATGGTTGTGTGGACAGAAATCAGTACAGTTTACAAAGAAATGAATGGTTCAAGCAAGGAAATCCTTGGTTCAAGTTTGAAGAAAGTATCAAAGATTCTTGCTGTAAGCATAAAAGTACATTTTGACTGTATGCGCTGTACTTTGTATACAGTATGTTTATATCTCTCGCTATCTTGAAGAGGGCAATGTGAGATAGTTGCAAAGAGCATAGAGTGTTCGTAATGTTTCCTACTTCAGTATTCCGTACAAGAAAAGTGTGCCTTAACAAATCCAATGTACATGTAGTAGATAAATCAGGACCAACTATCTACATGTTTGTATAAGTCCTCCTGTTTTTGTGCACATACCATAATCTGTACTACATTCATTCACAGTAGTAGTAGTAGTAAGAGTAGTAGTAATAGATGGAAATGCTTTCTTTTTGTATTTCATAGTGCCATAAAACTTTCTATTCATGAAATATCTAAGCTAGAGCATAGCTCACATAGAGTAACCAAGGAGAATATTTCATATCGCAGCTTGCTTAGCAATGCAATTTTTTTACAAAGAGTGCCATCATGTATATAGAATATAAATGATCTTATAAATAGAACCCTTCATAGTCATTCCTTACGTAAAAGCTATCTTTTATAACTTTTCTACTTGAGCGATTCTGACAATCTTTAAGAGATTCTATTTTATTGACAATCAATTTTACTTAAACGTTGCTGTGTGTTGCCGTGCTTCTAAGCATTCCATTACTTACATATAAAAGTACTGACTTTAGAGACCAAATACGGCCACATTCCTTAATCAAAGTAAAAACAAATGTAAAGTGTTCTATAATCAAAGACATGGTAATTGCTAATGCCAAATGTAGAGTATATTTACTGAAACAATCGTGCCATTGTATGGTCATTTTATGAATATAATTTATTGTGATTTTAACAAAATTTGTTGAATATGTAAGACTGGCATAGGCTACTTTAACATCTTTGCATAGCAAGAAAAAGATGTCAAGACTCAAGTAATATTTACAGGTCTTGGAAATGCTGTGTTAAAACAAGGTGCATGCAGCCAGCAAAAAGAAAGATGCACAATAAGTACTGTTACTGTATGAAGTTAATATTTTAAGTCTAAATTACCCATTCCTGTTCCTTTTTACATTCCTCTACAGTATATTGTATACTTAGCCTATGCATCATATAGGAATTGCTTCAAAAATTATACATTTCAAATATTATAATGTAATTGTACATTAATGATCATAATGTACCAGTATGCAGTTTTTGCTATGCAGTGAATATTCACAGTCAATTTCAATTAGTGTATGATCACTGTAATGTGACATACAAGTACTGCTATCATGACATTTGAAGACAAATACTAGTGTACTGTCGACTAGATGGTTCTTTTGAAATCACACGATTTTCCACTCGTCAACTTTCATGTTTGCAAAATGATCTGCATTTAATCAATACTTAGAAATCAGTGTTGTATAGAGGAAGAGATTTTATAGATTTTTATACTTTTTCAAGACTGATTCAATCTAATGTGGAATTTGCTATTAATACTCAATGATAATGTCTAACTCTATATTTGTTACTGAGGAATGATCTAACTTGTAACACCCTCGAAAACATAACTTGAAAATAATGGACCAAATTCATTGATGTTTTAGCAGTAGAATTATACAAGGACCAAATCACATTGAGTGTGAATGAATTGAGCACTTGTATTTTGCAATTTTATAAGTTAACATAAACATTGTTGCAGGAAATTCTTGGCTTTGTCTTATGTATAGATGGTGGTTTTAATTAGTTTATATCAGGGTATAAAAAGGATTTTCTTTTTTTTGTCACAGAAATGATCAGTTAGGAAAACATGAACAACAAGAGTTCCACGACCTCAAATCTCCATGAACAATTCAATTCATGCAAATGACTTACACATTTGCATACTATATGCTTGGTCATAAACACCTTTATCTACCTTACATGTTGCAATATTGACAGTCCTATAATTTTCCAATTTGATGAATTATGGTATTTTGCATTAATAATGCAAATTAGGAATTTATTTGCATAATTGGTATCTGTTGATGCTCCACTTTCCATAAACTACATACGTTACATGTATTTGAGTCTGATAATGGAAAACACTGCAAATATAAGTTTTCCTCATTAGCTATGCAAATTAAGTCCCAATTAGCATAATTTGCACTTCATTGTGTATATCTCTATCTAAGCTACCTACATACTGAATATCATGGAAATCGGTTGTTCCTTTGTTCAGTTATTCTCCTTAGAAGATTTTCACAAAAACGCCCCTGCAGTTCCAGAGGAAGCTGCTAGGGGGCCCAAACCTACACCACTTCTTTGTTACATCACAAGCTATCTGCCACCCAAATATCAAGACCACAGCACGTCCAGGTCAAAAGATACAAAAATTGAAGTTCCGCTGCAGTACCAAGGTCACATACCAGGGGGCCCAAAATCGACCTTGAACTTCGGCTTCACAACACCTGCCCACATATCAAATGTCATCCTAATCCATCAAGAGGTTCCTGAGTTATGCTGACTACAGTAGTGCGGAAACACAAACAGACAAACACACAGACACACCCAAAACAATATCTCCATTTTTCATGGAGATAATTAGCATCCCCAATATCTGCTTTGAGATTAAGACATTGTACCTATATAAGGATTGATATCCGTTGCTCAGTGATGTTCTCTTACGTGGGACATCAATGATACGAAATATCACAGCCTGTATTCACCCCTAGAAATATTTGGGCGAACCCGGACTCCGTACATTACAGACTCGTGGAACCGCCCATGTTATGAATATCAGGGTGTTGATAGAAAAAAACAAACATACGCGCCTCTGTGTGTATGAGGGAAAACGCATTTAGATGTTTTCATATTGATTCGAATTACGCGTTACCCTAGAAAAATTATACTTTGGGGGTTAATAAGTATCATATTTTGACACAGAACCCCCATCCGTCGAAGCGTTTGGTTGCGCCCGTCATATGATGCGTGACACCTGTTGTGGTTACCATGGCGACACATCCCATAACCAGCTGATCGGACGTATCAAATGTCACGTTAAAAGTCTGGTATTTAAATTTTCATAGCAGTGGAATCAAATATTTACCCTCGCGTCCAAACTATGTTACAGTTTGCCCTGTGCATTTTTTATGAGCGAGGTGATAGATTATTACATATATATTCGGAAATAAATCTCCGAATTTTTATCCAGTTGTAGAGTTTGAATTTCTCCTTATATATTACATATATACGTCGTTTTAAGGAATGGCATCCGGGAGTGCTTTGTATTTATCTTTGTATTTCCTCGTGCACTTTACTTTGATATCAATGTTGCCTTTAAAACGAAATTCATTCTAAAGAGAAGATTTACCGTGGATTTTTACAAATTAATGTGGCCATAAAACAGTAAAGTATAAAGACGCTATCATAGATTTTAAGCCCCATCTGGCGGAATATATACAAACCGCACCACATAGACGCTTTTATACACAATACATGTACTTCTATTTTTAAGGGATATGGCAGATGTTTTATAAAATGATCGAAATATAGATTTGTATCGACTGATCTATCGATAATTGATCGATCGATTGGTTTTTTAATCAATTGATCGATAGCTTGCGCCCATAGATATCGACTAACTATTTTGCGATGTCTCACCAAGCCAATCCGTGTTAGTATAGTGGTGAGTATCCCCGCCTGTCACGCGGGAGACCGGGGTTCGATTCCCCGACACGGAGAGCTCATTTTTTTTCTTAAATTTTCCGTCTCTTTTCTTCCCCTTCCGTCATCTTCCTCGGTTCGCAGCTTCTTACATATTCTATCAATATCGCTATTTACCTGTACATTTTAGCGTTTTAGATATTTACCTCACATGCATGGTTGATTTGATAGAAAACATGCTTAAACACCTTCATTTGGCTCATGACACTGACTCTGACAACAGGCAGTGGGACTAATAAACAACAACGGCAACAAACTATCAATCCAAGCGTGGTGAAACATGATCCGCGCGTTGTCTTGACAACGACCTGATGTGACCTTCAACACGGCTAGTTGGACAGGTGCTCTGCTTTGACCTGTCGGTCGTTTGACACTGGCAACAAAAGGTACAGACGCAGAACAACCGGCTTTACTGTCGCATTTTTTTGTGAATCTGGACAACAGTATACGTAATTAGGCAAGCAAAATGGCTGGCACAACACTGACTTTCCGCTCTTTCCGCCCACTACTGTGGACAGTGGCTCTGGTCGTGCTGCAGCTGACCCTTAGTATCGGTAAGTGTAACAATTTTATGTTTATCTTTAAAAGATTGTGCCAAGGATCAATGACAAGCTGTCATGTTCACTGTCATGAAACAGCTGAATCTTGGACGACAATTTCACGACTGTCCCAAGAACGCTGTTGGAGACCTGTCGTACGATCCGATAGGCTAGCACTATCGTAGAGTGGAACTCGTTGGCACCAAGTACTGCACATACGTAGGAGTCATACATAACGTTATATTGCCTCCGTCGGTCAGTATTGACCATGGTAAAATCCTAATTCACAACAGCCCTACAGCATCGACTATGGCTAAACAACCCTATACGAGAATGGCAGTCTCTGCCACAAAAATCATATCTGTAAGCTGACTCAGTTCTGTTGCAAATAGTTATAAACAACAATTACAGCTCCATGTACAAAGGTCAGGTGTGATAGGTCGCTAGCTGCCAGTGCCGCACCGTGTGCCTGCGAGGATGGTGTATGCTAGTCAGTATAGATGTTTATACAGACGAAAAATAATACAAATGTCTGCAATAACGTTTATCTCGAAACCAGGTTGACACAGCGCCCTGAGTGCGTAAACAAAGTTCGTAAGTACAAATTGTGTCAAGGCCGATAGCTGATTTGAGACTTGAGCAATGACACTCAATATCGGCATCCCCATTCCCTTAAGTTAGAGATAAGTGTGGTGGGCTCTTTAACGTACTCGAGGAAGCAATCAACAAAACTTAGCATAGCTGCATAGCCCTAACCGTTGTCAGTGGAGCTTTGCAGGGACCCGCAGTGGACTTTAGCCTCCCACATTTTTATCTCTTTCTGAGTTATTAAGCCGGTTTAACCGCCCTTTAGCCTAACCGCAAAACTGTGCCAGTTCGGCAGAATAAATATATAGTAGAAGGGCCAATACTCCAGAACAGGTATAGGGCATGCTAATACCGCGATCGACGATGAGTTCGTTCTGCTGCCTGTGTCTCATCCCACCCAACCCCGGAAGTAGAGCCGAATATCCGATGCTTTATTTTGATATTTTGATTTTGATATAGCGATGGGCCGAAGTTCTTGTCGAGGACAAGTTGTGCTATTAACCGCGTACAAATCAAAGTGGGTCAAAAGCCGGCTTGCAGGACATTGTGACGATGTGCCCCAAGGCCGCACATTGGGCAACTACAGCATTAAGGTCACCTAAGTTAGCACCGAATAGCAGACTGCCAATGCGATACAACCAATTATAAAAATGAAGAATAACAATAAGCATATTTGTTTACAGAACCAGCAACAGCACAAACTACTCCATTAGTGACGGGCGCACCTGGTAAGAATTTCTCTGTTATAAGTTTTAGATTAAGTTCGTTTCAGAACCAAGAGGTCCCGGGTTCGAATCCTGCCGTGTCACCGATCTTGTGTATGTGCCCTTGGGAAAGGAACTTTGACGACTTTCCCAACATGCCAGAATGGCACGTACAGTCGTCATCAAGACCGTGGGCATTAAAGGCAAGAAAGGAAGATTACCCCTGGATCATAACAAATGATGGTTATAGGAGGCTAGCTTCTCCTGTACTGAGGGAAAATGGCTGTTCATAACAGGGTATGGTTAACTATGTAAAAATAAATGGACGGGACTGTTTTAATGTGATGTGGCTTGTGACTGGAGGTGGCTGCCCAACCAGGGTTGACTGTACTATGCCACTTATCTCCCTTGATCACAAGGCTGTTTTCTTTTCTGAACAGTTTGCCAGATTCTGGGCCAAATTGCTTTTATAATTAGTTGACAGACTTGTATATTCTTTCCGTCGTTTCAGACCCCAATAGGGAGTTACGATTTGAGATTCTGATCGTGTTCGAGCTTCAAGCTGTCTGGGCGCTGATCGTGATGGCTGTCATACTGTGGGCAGAGTCAAGAGGCGAGTATCTTACAGGGAATTACGACGGGGAGAGTTTAAGTGTGTGTGTGTGTGTGTGTGTGTGTGTGTGTGTGTGTGTGTGTGTGTGTGTGTGTGTGTGTGTGTGTGTATCTGTGTGAGTGTCTGTACATATGTGTGTGCGTGTATGTGTGCATTTATGTTTGTGTGAGTGTGTTTATATGTGTGTGTGTTTGAAAAGAACATTGCAGAAAGTTAAATACTCAAACTTTAATTCTGTCTTTCTTTCTTGCAGACCAATGGGAGGTGGTAAAACACGGCAGCAGTGTCGGTCCTCTGGCCGGAGTTGTGATATCGGTGGTTGTGATCGCGTTACTAGTGGCTCCGCCTAACAATGGGACTGGTAAGTACATGTAGCTCTTGTGTCTTCGCCAAGAAGTTCATTTTTGGGGTACCAGTAGCGGCTTTAACGGTGTTTTTTACGGTCTAGTAGGACAACTCATGACGCTATGGATTGTAAACAATGTTTTTAAGATTAAGTTCAGTAGGTGGTTGGGCCATGAGCTATCGAAGAAATAAAATGAAATTAATGAAATTTTATATCATGCCTCCTGGCGGTTTTCTTTAGTGCTGCAACAGAAATTCTGTTTTTTGCATGCTTTGGGCATGATTGTCTGGTTCTAGGTAGTTATTGTGCTTGGAAAGAAATGTCAAAAGATTCAGGACCCTCCAGCAACTTCTGAAACTACGTTTTGATTTCTTTAGGAGCACAATCTGGTTTCACCACCCTCCTGACGCAGTCTTGTGTCGCAGCCGGATTGTTCATCGGTGGGGCAATTTCAGGTTTCCTCACCAAAAGGCACATCGGTGAGTTTACGGAACAAGTGACTCGTCTAATTATATACATATAAAAACAGATGCCATTACCAAAAATTTGATTTTTTTTTCTTAGTATAGAGCTCACGTCATACACAACCAGGAGAAATTTACCTACAGGTTTTTCGGTGACCGCCTGACACTTTCCTTCTGATGATAACGAAGAATGATTGTTCTTCGCGCTGCAGCTAGGTGTCTCTGCTGCACTACGAAGAATGCGGTCCCAAATGTGACTCATCTTGTATCCTCCCTCAGCAGTATCGCCCCGAAGAAAGGGGGCGCCACTAGCCTGAGTACCACCCTCTGTAGTAACCACTAGCTCTGTTTTACCTTGCTTACCACGGATTAGCAAGCGAAAAGATTGAGCCAGCGGTTATGACGGAGGCTGGTACCCAGGATAGGACGCCACTATCTTGCTTCAAGTGTTTTGTTCTGAGGTTTTTATACTTCTCTGGTTCCAGGCGTGGGGCCGAGGTTCTCTTACGCTACCGATGCTGCATGTAGGTAGCGCATTTACTGCAGGCGAAGAATGCGGTTCCAAGCGTAACTCATCTTGCCCCCCCCCCTCAATGTTTTCGTCTTGACAAAAGTCAATGCTTCAGTTTTTAATTTGCGGGTTTTGTAACTTTTTTCTTTCTCTCCAGGCGTTGGGCCCAGGTTCTCGTACGCCACTATGTCCCTACTGATTGCTGTGGGGTTAATGACTTCAATCTCCGGAACTGTTAATGCGGCCCTCCGAATCCGACAAGGTAACTAGATGAACGACTCTATATCTAACATTTTACACCCCGATATAAAAAAGTTAACCTCTCCCAGGATCCGCTGGTCGCTGGAGTTGGTCGCAAACTTTAGCTAGCGGACTAACTTCTCTGGCATGTTATCTGTCTATTCAGCAAATTTCTACTATCTTTTTACGACCTGTGGAGCCTGGTTGAGGCAATAGAAAGTAAACTCTCCTAAAAACATTAATGAGTTACTAAAAAAAGTCATATTGAGGAACTGCTCTTGAACCTGATCGCTCTGTTGCCGATATTCTCTCTCTCTCTCTCTCTCTCTCTCTCTCTCTCTCTCTCTCTCTCTCTCTCTCTCTCTCTCTCTCTCTCTCTCTCTCTCTCTCTCTCTCTAACTCTCTCTTTAACTCTCTTTCTTCTCTCTCCCCCTCTCTCTCCCTCCCCCCTCTCTCTCACTCTCACTCTCTCTGTCTCTGTCTCTTTCATTTGTAGAGTTTGTAACTCCGTTCCACTCGGATCCAGTACGTCTATGATAATAGGAAGCTTTCACATAAGGTCAAGCCCGAACTTATCATACTCAATGGATCGGATGCCTTTAATAATCAAACTTCTATCATCATTATGTTCTATCAAGAGCAGTTCAATTTAGGGGGGAGTATACTGTACCATTGTTACATCTTGATTAGGTACTGGGCAACACCCCTCTTGTTGGGGTAAAGCGCCCAGGAGAGTGCGCTGCGCTTTTATTGTCCTCTGAGGTGCAGGAGCACCGCCTCCTTGAACTTGGGAGGGTCAGCTATCTCCGTGACATTCATTGCAACATTTATTAAACCATCTTTTTTTTCAGACGGCGGCCTAGCTGGAGTTATCCTGGGCGCTATCTGCATGTTCCTGTGGGTGGTGGCCTTTGCTTGGTACATGTACCGCGTCTGTACGTGTGGCAGGGGGCAGGCAGCTTAACAAAGGTAAGTGATCAAAATATTCCAAAATCTGTTTTTAAGGTTCTTAAACCAAGAGCACTTTATATGGCTTCAAACTCGAGTTTTAAAAAAAACCATTTTTTTTCGTCTCTATTTCTTTGTTCGTCCAACCTTCGCTATTTTCTGCAAGCTCTTGTTCTGTCCTTGACATCATGTAATATCACGGGACGTACTTAGGTTATTTCTACGGTCTCTAACTGTTATTTTGGGCCAGAGCTATGCTATTACCAAATGTATCACTTCTCTTTTTCATGCTGTCATTTTCTACAGAACGCCGGCGCCGCTGAGGGAAGAAAGAAAGTGACCGACGCCGCCACAGCAGTATAATCCGTAAATAATTTGATCAGGTTGGAGAATGACTGAATAGCAAAGTTCTTTTATTCACAACCAAGTATTTTCCTGAGCCGACATTTCGATGACTGTCTGTCATCTTCATCGGGGCAATAATGACTAGTTCACAGTGCACTGAGCTAGGTGTCACTGCTGACAATGCTGTCCCAAATGTATATTAATGTTACATTGATAGACATTGCTCATCAACTGTGGTGAGATGATGCGGTTCCAAATGTAAAGTACAGTTGTAAACATTATTATTGTTATTGTTGCTACATATTGTCTAATGCTTGAGAATTGTGTTCAGTGCACTGTAGTGACGTAACAGCCGCCATGTTAGTCGGTTAAACTTGATAGAGTCTATTTGCATGCGTGTAATGTGTAATTATTTAGCACATAACAAAGACACCCTAAGCAAAAACAATGATAAAGATGTTATTCTTAGTCCTACATTATATGTATATTTTCCTTGTTTACCAATTCGATGTACCTGATTTGTGTTCAGTTTCCTTTCCGTTATATATCATGGTTATGTAATGACAGGATCGATCCGTGATATTCCTTATATTATGTTTTTCTTGTCTACACATATTGTTGTCATTTTTCTTTATGTGAAAATGCAATGAAAAACAGTACTACAGATATAGTAATATAACTCTGCAAGGGTGGCCGAAAGCTTGCAAGCGTATATATAGGCCACCCCACTAGCTTAACCTGCAGCGTACATAAAATAAATCATACTAAGTATTGAATATAAATGAGTTTTTCGTTATGAAAAAAAATCAAATATTGAAATTAACATTGCCTTTGCATTTTGGCATGTCATCTTTTAGCCCTATACGCATTATTATTTTTTTCACAGACACTGGCTACAATCAAAGAAAACACCCGATAATAAACAACTTACAGCAAATTATCAACAAGCTACATGTAAGGTTAAAATTAACCTCCTTGCTATCAAGCCGAGAATGGTGAAACATGATCCGCGCGTTGTCTTTACAACGACCTGTCGTGACCTGTGTCCGGCTAGTTGGACAGTTGTCTACAACAAGCCGCACTGCAGAGGAAGAATAACCGGCTGTACTGCCGCATTTTTTGTGAATCAGGACAATAGTATACATAATAGGGGCAAGCAAAAATGGCCGGTGCAACACTGACGAAGCGTTCTTCCCGCCCTTTTCTTGTGAAGGCGGCTTTGGCCGTACTACTGACGCTAACGCTCAATGTCGGTAAGTGTAACTTTTGTCACGATTTTTGTGTGGTACAGTTTTGAACGAAGTTTTGACAGAAAAGTTTGTGCCAAGGAGCAATGACAGCCTTTTTCTGTCACAAGATAGGTTGATCTTGTACGACACGCCCACAAATGTCCTATAAACAATGGCATTGCAAACCTGTCATGCGATCCCTATACTAGCTAGAACTATCATAGAGGGGAACTCGTTGGCACCAAATATTAGTGCCTCTGGAAGTGTTGTTAGTATCTAATGAACTAATCAAGACACCCCTACGATAGGAGTGTCCTCATTAGATAATAACAACACTTTCAGCTACGAGGGTGATTCATTAAATTTTGTCTTTTGCTTTATAACAGGCTCATTTTTCATCAAAATGAGTTGAAATTTGGCTACAATGTAAAGACATATATCGTCTTTGGGCTGATATATCTCAGTTTGTTGTTCAAATTTTCGTGACAGACTGAGATGATTTCAAACTTACCACACCCTAGTTAGTCCGTCGGAAGCAAAGAGCAGCACAAGGGAGGTTCAATTACCGTGTAATTGAAAATTGCTCTGACCCAATTTTAGCCATTGTAGGGGACTGAAACTGCACATGTATCAAAAGCCATACTTCTATAAGCCACATGCTAATTTTCATCTCTATGATCTAGTCAGTTTTTCTATTTTCGTTTCTAGAGTGGAGTGAGGTATGAGTTGAATTCAGAGCGGTCGCCAGAGTCCTGAATAACCATTATGTTGATTAATGGTTTCTGTAGACTGCTTTTCCATAGCTTAAGAGGAACGAAACTTATCATAATTTTTTGGTCTTTAAACACTCAATAACTGAGTGAAATTTCGTTCCTCTTGATTGATGGAGAAGTAATGTACAAAACCTTTAATCAACAGATTACGTATTAGGCTATGAATTCAACCGCCTCTAATATCACACCTCACTCAATCCTAGCAGCTGTAAAACAAAGACTATTTAGATTTTAGAAATGAAATTTGGCATGTCACCTAAAGAGACATTCATCATTAAACATGTGTAATTTCAGCTTCTTACAGTAATCGTAAGTGACTCAGAGAGGAACTGATCTTGCTTCCGACGGACTAACTAGGGTGTGGTCAGCTTGAAATCAGCGCAGTCTGGTATAAAATTTGAACTGAGATATATTAGCCCAAAGACGATATGTACTTTTACATCGGTGACAAATTGCAACTAATTTTATGAAGCAAAAGGCAAAACTTAATGGATCACCCTCGTACATATAGATATGCAAATGATTAAGGTGAGGTGTGACAGGTCGTTCATTGTATACGTACTGGCCATTGTAACTAGCTGCTGAATGCCTACGAATCTGGTGTGTATATAGATACGGATACAGATGGAAGTGACCACGAAGAAATGTGTCTCCTAAACCAGCTTGACATACGTCTTCTGAACCCGTAAAAGAAGTTCGAATTGTGTCATGGCCGTTTTCATACACAGGGGTATCCCCATTCTTTTATAGACAAGTGTAGTTGGCTTGAGGAAGTAGTTAGTTAACATAATGTAGTTAGTAAAAACGTTGTCCGCGGAGCTTTGAAGGGACCCTAGTCCAGTCTGCCCTCCCACAGTTTCATCATTTTTCTTCATCTCAAGTTGTGCACGGTCTTTTCAACCAAGTAAATCACAAAGTGTAGTAGTGAGGTCACCTAAGTTAGCACTGAATGGCAGACTGTCAATGCGATTCAGCCACTGAACAAAACTTACATAACAATGCTTAATGAATGAAGACCTTTATTGTATAATGATATGCATATTCGTTTACAGAAACAGCAACAGCGCAAACGACCGCATCAGGGACGACGCTTGCGCCTGGTAAGAATTTCTCTGTTCAATAACGATGACCTACATCTAATGATTATAGTGGGCTGAAATTGCATGTGTATGATAACACCTATCTCCCTTGATCACATGGTTACCTGCATTTTTAAACTCATCCGAAAAGTTTGTTAGATTATGTTGTTCCTGCTTGAAGACTCTCTGCCACAGGAAGAACACAGAGGAACAGTCATTTTCTTTCCGTCTTTATTGATTTATTAAGTTATCTGTGTGTGTGTGTGCGTGTGTGTGTGCGTGCGCGCGCGCGTGTGTGTGTGTGTGTGTGTGCGTGTGTGTGTGTGTGTGCGTGTGTGTGTGTGTGTGCGTGTGTGTGTGTGTGTGTGTGTGTGCGTGTGTGTGTGTGTGTGTGCGTGTGTGTGTCTGCGTGCCTGTGTGTGTGTGTGTTTGTGTTTGAAGAACAGTCATTATATCACTGTTCCGTATGCCCGAACCAAGAGACGGCAATAATCCTTTCTGCATTGCGCCATCAGACTGTACAATAACCTACCTTTTCGGGTCCTGAACTTCAGTTCCACTTACATGGTATCGATAACATGACTTGAAGTAAACATTGTGAATATTCTAATAACCTTGTATTTGTGAAGTTACATTATGAATTTTTTAACAGCCTTGTATTTTAATGAATAATGTAAGAAACTGTACTCAATTCAAGAGGTATGCAGTTGTGCTCGACATGCTTAATATGAACATTTGGTGAAGAAATTAGTAATAAATAAATTTGTATTAACCAAAGTTAAGGGTGACATCCTTTCCCTTGTTCCAGTGAGGAACGTTGTACGACCAGAGGTTGTGATCGTGTTCGAGCTTCAGGCCGTTTGGGCGCTGATCGTCATGGCTGTGATACTGTGGGGAGAGTACAAAGGTCAGTGTCATCGATGTGTTTGTTTGGGGGGCCCCGGGGGGGGGGGGGGGGGAATTGTGTGATTGTGAGGGTGTGAGTGGGTGTGCGTGTATGTGTGTGTGTATGTATATTTGTGTGTGTGTGTGTGTGTGTGTGTGTCTGTGTGTGTGACTTTGTGTGTTTGTGTGTGTGTGTGTGTGTGACTATGTGTGTGTGTGTGTGTGACTTTGTGTGTGTGTGTGTGTGTGTGTGCGTGCGTGTATGTGTGTGTGTGTGTGTGTGTGTGTGTGTGTGTGTGTGTGTGTGTGTGTGTGTGTGTGTGTGTTAATGTGTGTGTCTCCCTCTCCCTCACATTTTCTTATCCTTCATTTTGCCCTAAGACGTAATCTTGTTTAGTTCGAAGACAGCTTCCTTCTGACGTTCCCTTCTCTTTCTTGCAGATCAATGGGATATGGTGAAACACGGCAGCAGTTTCGGTCCGCTTCCTGGAGTTGTGATATCGGTGGTAGTGATCGCGCTCTTGGTGGCTCCGCCTAACAACGGGACTCGTACGTCAAACGCGTTTCTTGTTTATCTGTTTAACACTATATTTAGAAAGCTAAAATGTACGGCATCTAATCATAGACAGTAGATAGAATATTCATATACAAGGTCTTATGAATTCCAACTAAATGCGTGAAAAGACAAGACCCAACCCCCCTGTCCAGTCCAGACTCGTTTAACCCAAGCCCCCTGTCCAATTCAATTTGTACCCCCCCCCCCCCGTCTAGACCACATTTTTGTGAACATCCCCCCTCCAATCCTTTGTCTTTCTTATGATTCTATTTTATACTTTTAAACTTAAAAGTTTGTTTCTCTCAGGAGCGCAGGAAGGTTTCACCACCCTTATGACCCAGTCATGTGTCTCGGCCGGTTTGTCCATCGGGGGAGCTATTGCAGGATTCGCGACCAAACATAACATCGGTGAGTTGGTGGCACTAGTAACTTGTCCATAAACAGATGCCATTATAGCCTGGAATCCATACCCTCGGTGTCTCCCCGATATCTCTACGGCACTGTGAGTGACCCCCACCCGCCCAGACAGCTTAGCCCGCTCGGGGTGTTGTTTACGGCCTTGGATTAATTAGCTCGGCACCTAGGGTAAATCTCTTGGGTCGGCGGAAAAGTAGGATGGCAGCGGAAGTAGGGTATAGCGGAAGTAGGATGGCAGCCAGAGGTAGAAAGGCCATCAGAAACTGACTGGCCCGGTAAAACACCACATAACAAGATTTACCAGTGGCCAGCCAGCAAAGTTCCCAATTTAGCACGGAGGTCCACATGGGACTCCCCAGCGGTAAATACTGACAGGCTGACAGGCGCGCCTAGGCGAGGGCACAGCCGGCGACCCTGAGCCTGCCAGACTTAGGCCACGCCTGCCTTGTCAGTGCAATTTAATGTTCACCAAAACTCATGGAAAGCGTGTTGCCTAGTTACAAGAAGCTTTAGCAGGCTCGTTTTAGCCCACAATTCAATGCGATTCAAGATGGTGGTCAACCAAAACATAGCGAGAGAGGCGAGTAAAGTTTGTTACAGAAAACGCTGTGTTTTTGGTCTTTTTTTTAAGTTTCTACGCTAAGTTTCTAGGTCACAACATACTATGTGAAGGCTTCTTTAAGTAAAAGGTTGTCTAGTTTTGTCCTCTGTCCATTGCAGTCTTTCCTGGGTCAAAATATCGATGCAGGCGAGAAAAACATTGAAGGGGGTGGGGGGCACAGCGATTCTTACATCGCTTCAGCGATCATTTCTTTGCTAGAAATGTAATTTAGGAATGTGTCTGCCGAGCCCTGGACACGCACGTTGTACCAGTGGGAAAACAACATCCAGATGTGTAGGGGGAAAATGTGATGATTAGCGCCCACTGACCGGGTTAGGTGGCAGCTACCCCACCCGTTCTGCCAATCAGTGGTATACCTACGGGGTATACTACATTGCCGTTGGAATCTTGTTATGTAAGCCGACCCTAGAGACTGGGACCAGGCTAATGCTATTACCGAAAACTGTATATTTTCCAAGTACTTTAAACACAACCAGGAGGTATCTAGTATCTTCCGACGTTTGGGTGACCATCTGTTACCTTCCTCAGGGCAATACTGACTTGTTGTACTTGCCCACGGTCTTGATGATGGCCATTTTGGCATGTTGTTGGGAAAGTCGTGTTAAGTGACTTTCCCAAGGGCACAAGATCGGTGACACGGTAGGATTCGAACCCGGGACCACTTGGTTCTGAGTCGAACACGCTGCCGTTGCGCCTCACGGCCGCAAGGTGTCGCTGCTGCAGTGCGAAGACTGCAGTCCCAAACGTGACGTATCATGCATCCCACTCCCCTCATTAGCGACCTGAGAAAGGTGGACGCTTTTGTTTGTTTGAACCTTTGTTTATTCATGATAAGCTCAAATCGACACGCAGGCTCTTTTCATTGAGGTCATGAGGGAAGAGGGAAGGGTCAGATACAATATAACAGAGATACACAGTCATTTGAGTCCTAAATAACTCTATCAGCATATATCATTACATATTCATGGTACAACAATATGCAATTTCTACAACATACAACATAAAGTAGGGCGAAAGCTGGTTCATGGTCCGTGTCCGTTCGTTTAGTTTATTTCCGTTACTTCAAGAGTCTCTTAAAGGAAGTCAGATTCTGTTTTGTGGGTTTTGTAATTGTTTCTTTTTTTCTGCTTTCAGGCGTTGGACCGAGGTTCTCTTACGCCACCAATTCCCTACTGATCGCTGTGGGACTGATGACTGGCATCTCCGGAACTATCAATTCGGTTGTCCACATCGGACAAGGTAACTGGATGAACCACTATATACTTAAAGGCCCTCTATGTAGTTTTTTTTTTTGGGGGGGGGGGCAAAATTAAGAATATTCTTATGAATAAATCTAATCGCGAAGAACATGTTCAACCACTTTTTAGCAGATTTTCATTTTTGTTTCATATTTTTGGACGCATATACGACATATTTGAACGCAATTCGCATACGCCAATGTGGAAAATTCAAATACCGCATTCCGACTTTTGAATTGATGTTGTAACAATTTTTGTCCAGGGACACCAACTTTCCTCTACTTCTGGCGCATAACGCTTTTATAGATATGTATTTCTGGTGGATATGACATGAATAAAATTCAGCACGAAAAAAATACATTCTGCATCCCTGACCCCCACAGTCCTTCGGCCAGCCCTTGATCCGACCCACAAAAATCACATCTGTAAGCTGACTCAGTTCTGTTGCAAAGCTCTTTTCTGCGGATCCGCTTTTCTTCTGCGCTGTGCATCAGTCTGGCTTCTCCTGATTTCAGCTGTCTGGACAGTGTGCATCTCCACCTGGAACGGTCACTTGCACCATGTGCATTCTGAATAATGTCAATTCTTTTTCAGCCAGCGGCCTAGCCGGAGTCATCCTCGGCGCCATTGTCTCTTCCCTGTGGGTGGTGGCCTTCGCTTGGTACATGTCCCGCTTCTGTATGTGTAACAAGGGGCAGTCACCGCAACAAGGGGAAACGGTAACATATTTCTGCTTTCTTTACACTGTACGAAATGGCCTCGGATCCTGACGTATCCGGACAGGAGAACTCGGAGATCCGGAACCTCAGATCCGTAAGAATCCAGACGGATACGGGGGCCGTATTGTACTGAAACAACTCAAATTTACCTACATTACATTGCATGTGCAAGTGGTATACCACATCAGTGTACCACTTGCACATTTACTTTAATGTAGGTAAATTTGAGTTGTTTTAGTACAATACGGCCCCCGTATCCGTCTGGATTCTTACGGATCTGAGGATCCGGATCTCCGAGTTCTCCTGTCCGGATACGTCAGGATCCGAGGCCATTTCGTGCAGTGTTAGCCATAGTGACTCTCTCAGTGCTTAAGCCCTGCTTTTCATAGAGGCCCTGGAAAATAAAACAATGCTATACGTTTTTGAAGGTTAGACATCCAGGTGAACAATATATAAAGAAAATTCAAACTCTACAACTGGATAAAAATTCGGATATTTATTTCCGGACGTTTCGAGTGACATCCATCACACTTCTTCAGCATCACTAAAATGAACTAGTAGAGCTAACCAGTACTTATTAATAATAACTACAAAAACAAAACGATATTATGTATACATATGGAACAACAGATTTACACACTGACAGGTACCAATATTCCTATCCATAATAAGTCGCTATCCATTTCGTTCGTAACAGTTTGAAAGTGTTTCTTCGTTTCTCCAACCTGAAGCTAGCAATCAATTCCAGCATCCGACTCTAGCACCGAGACTTAACTCCAGATATAAAGGCTCTAGTTGTCTCCTTGACCAAGTGCTGACGTTACGTGTACGTAACATAACGTGACTTGGTGGGAACATTCGAACAAGGATGCAAAGGGACAATTAGTTCACCATGTTTTATTGATTTTTTATTTTTTTTTTGATTGAAGACCTTTATTGTATGTTCGTGCCCCGAGGGGCTAGATACAGGTCGTTCAACACAAACCTAACTAACATCTAAGTGACATATACAGTGAAATATGTACAGTACATTGTGTAAACATATATTAGAACGAAGTAAAGCTGCTCACAAATGTCTCACTTCTTTTTTCTATTTTCTACAGAACGCCGCTGTAGCTGTGTGAAAAAGAAAGTGACAGACGCCGTTGCAGCAGCAATGTTAGAGATTCGTGTTGAGAGTACCGTAGTACCTTAGTGACGTCACGAGTACCGTAGTACCTTAGTGACGTCACGAATACCGTAGTACCTTAGTGACGTCACAGTCGCCATGTTAGGTGGTTAAACCAAGACACCGTGGTTAAACTCAGAAAAGTCATTCCTATTTGCATGTGTATAATGTGTAATTACTTTTTAATTTTTATTTAGCACATAACAAAAGATACAATAGACGAAAATGATAATGAAGATGATACTATAACTCTGTAAGGGTGACTGAATAGCTTACGTGCTTTCATATTCCAGCTAGGGGCTACAGAAATGGAGATGGGCGCCACCCCTATGTGTCTTATCAAGACATCTGGGACACTGTGCATTGGTCACTCTAACTGCCAGTGTAGCATAGATTGAATAAGTCAAATTTAGCACTGACCGAACATGAATATAACATAATGAAAATATCAATTCAAATATTGAAATTAAGCATAGTTAAACACCATGTCGAACTTATGTCGTAACTACGTGGCTGTTATCAAATGTACACATTCAAATTTTTATCTAGCAACTTCCGGATTTAATCGTCCAACATGGCGGTAATACTGACGTCATAATTACGTGGGTGAAAACCGTATAAATACACGTTTCTTCGTACATGAAGCTCGTTTCAAATCAAGTACTGTGGGAACATCCTCACTAAATAGCTTTAAAGAAACAGGGTCGAGCGGAGGGATGGTTTATAGATAGGAATCATAACATTATATGATGAATGAACTTTATTGCTCGACAATTGTACATGGCACAATGTATGACAAGAATGACAATGCAATAAATACAATGGGTACTAAACTAGTCTATTCTATTCTATTCTATTCTATTCTGAAAACTATAATTACAAGAATAGGAACGTAAATGGCCTACTGATATAATATACGTTAAACGTTTCGGTCTGTTACAATATATTATCTCTTTCGTAAAACACTACATACGTATTGGCCTAAGTACGTAGATATGGTGTCGGGGCATGACATAAGTAGATTGAAAATGTCTGTGTTTGCCTTTGGCAAGGGTTTGCTGGATTTACATGTGATCATATCCATTAATTTTCGTCTATCTACAGTAAATGCGAGGTATGTCATTAGGAAATGATATTCATCTTCAACGCTAGCTTGACATGAAGGACATAGTCTCTGGTTGGCTGGTATATTATGATATCGACCTTTTTCTATTTCCAAACAGTGAGAACTGATTCTTGTAAACATTATATGTACTTGTAAACATCAACGCAGTTATAATAATGAGCTCGTGGGAAGATGCTTCTAGTTATACATATCAATGTTCATATATGTTGCAATGATCTAAATATAAATGTATATATCACACGGTTGTATATTTATAAAGAGGGAGACCAAAAATCGGATTTGTATGACTTATAACTATATGAATTTGATATTATCCATGATATAAACGTACGATTTGAAAGACAACTAAGCCAACACAAAACTTACAAAATAAACTTCCATATCAATGAAATTCTTTTAACACCAAAAAAGTGTGAGAAACCCTGAAAGGTCGCATTTAATCATCACGCAATTTCTCTTTATTTACTACTTTATTTACTTGGGCGGAGACGATATTTAACCAAATAAACCAGTCTATAACCTGATGGAACTATCTATACTATAAACTATTATTATATACACACTAGCCGAAACGAGTTCACCATGCGGTGCTTTGTGATCTATGATACATTCTGTTAAACTTTAACCTCGTGACGTACGGTTATATCGATACATCTGTGTCAAAGGGCACGGAACCCTTTTAGATAGCCCCCAAAACAACAATACTCCTCCGGCACGTCATCAGTCTATTTTGGCGACTTTCTACTCTTTCCAGCCACCTCTAGAGCCTGGTAGAGGCCCTGGATTACGCGGGTTAACAGCAAAACTGGGCAACAGCAAAACGCCAGGCTTAGCCTTTCGCTGAGACTTTGGTGACCCCAAAATGTGCCCAGCATGTGAGTGAACTTCGCCCTCTTGACCGCGTGTTAGCCTTTTGAGTAAGTCCACTCAACAACAGAGCTTCGTGAAGCTGACCAGACCAAGTAAGTGCAAACCCGTGACTGGTAGAATAACACAACCACCGCGTTTTCCGTAAGGATAGCTCAAGCTAACAAGCAAGGATGACAGGCCTGACAGCTCGCTCGCTATTCCTAGGGGTCGTTCTTGTTGTACTGCTACCACTGACGCCTTCTGCACAAACAACAGCTCCGGTTACAGTGGAGACTACAGCAGGAACAGGTAAGGTCCGGGTGTTTCTTTCCTGCTCTGTATTTTTTCAAGCCCTACTTTCTCTCTCTGTCATTGTGTATGTATGTATGTATGTGTGTGTGTGTGTATGTGTATGGGTGTGTGGGTATATGTGTATCATAGTGTGCAGGTGCGTATGTATGTATGTATGTGTTTGAGTGTGTGTGTGTGTGCCTATATGAGGTGTAAGTGTGCATGTGTGTCATTTTGAGTATGTGTGTGTGTGTTTGACTGAGTGTTTGTATGAGCGAGTGAGGGTGTGTGTGTTGGAGTGTATGTTTATGTGTGTGTATGTATGTGTGTGAGTGTTTTTTTGTGTTTCTTAACTGCAGTTTCTGTATATTAGACCAGAGGGCGCATATTGTCTATTTCTGTGATAATGGAATCGCCGACAGAATTTGTTGTGATCTCTTGTCGTATTTTGTGTTTTCAGATCCAGCGGCTCCTACACGAGTGGAAAATTTGATCGTGTTTGAATGTATTTCTTTGTGGGCCCTCATCGTGACGGCTACCGTTCTGGCGGCAGAGATGCGTCGTAAGTCGTTTTCATTTTCTACGCCAAAAAAAAGCTACTCAAGTAACTGTATAAAACCTTTTTGAAAATTTTAAGATTTTCAAAAGCTTCAGAATTTTATCCACTTGCTTGAGTAATTCTTTTTGGCGTATCTCATTACCTAGATGTCCAAAATTCATCAACGATTTTATTTTCTGTTTGTTTGACAATATTGTACAAAGAAAGATTATGCTTGACTAATAAAATAAATCAAACGATAGGAGAAATTTACAAAGGTTCTTTCGCCAAATGGCCTTAGACCCGCTAAATTGTGCTAGGAGATGTGTAGGTGAACGAGTAGCTGTAAGGCTTTCCTCTCACTGGACCCGCGGCACGCTGGCTACGTCGCTGCGGCCGATCGTTTTGACAAAACACTCAGCGACTTTCACTGAATAAAACGAATCTTTTCAAGCATTGTGTCTTCTTGTCTTTTTGTGTGTGTACGTTTAATACTTGTGCGTTTTGATTGATATTCCCATTATAAAGTCAATGGTAGAACAAATCCAGTTTAAGACGCAGCGACGCCGCCAGCGTACCGCGGGTCCAGTGAGAGAGGGGGGGCTTTAGGAGCTAAATTTAGACGCAATATGGGACTCCGTATCGGAAGTTTGAAGAGCCTCTTCTTTTTCACGAAGGTATAAAGTCCACTCCTTTTTTTTCCAGAAGCAAAAGCTGTTGTGAAGTACGGTAGCATCATCGGCCCGCTGGTTGGGTGTGTGCTGGCGATCATTGTCATCATAGTAGAGTGTCTGCCGCCCAACAATGGATTCAACCTGATCGTCACCCAGGCTAGCATTGCGGTCTGCTTTAACGTCGTGTCAGCTACTTTCCTATTCCAGTACTGTTGTAAGAAGAACATGGGTAAGTTTGTTATAAAACGAAGACTGAATGTTTTGGTCCCCTTTTCAACCCGGGTCCCTGTTGGGCTGTTTGCGAAAACGAAAAATAGAAAAAAATGTGCATATCAAGAATACACAAGATATGGTTAGGAGTATTCTTTTAGGTCAAAATGTTACTGAAATGAAATCACCTCTAGATCTATCATTCATGTAAAAATTTAATCTGTTCTTTGTTGTCTTTCATGTCATTTTTTTTTAGTTCCCATAGGCTGTCCGGCCTGGGCAGGGCCCCTCTTTGGAAATAGGACCAATGCTGGGGTTTATATGCATTCCAAAACGAGCCCTTTTCCAAAATATCCCTGTTCCCAGTAAATTTTAAGATATTTTTTAATCATTCCATAGTCTTGATCTGTGAACAAAGGGAACAAATTGAGAGAGCGTATAGGACCTCTCCGCTCCCCGGTTATATAATGACAATGACAATGACAATGAAGTTTATTGCATATTCATGCCCAACAGAGGGCTAAATACATTACAATATCAAGAGAATACTAAGAAGACTATGCTATACTTATATTTCTTGAGTAGCGTGTACAAAATGTTGCTTTTCAGTTGATGAAGTAGAGGTGCCCTGTACCTTCATGATATTCCAGTTCTCTCTCGGCTGCATGGTTGGACTGGGCGGGACAATCGCCTCTGCCTTCAACGTAGAACCAGGTAACGGACTACTTATGGTCTCATTAATGAGTTGTTTTTTTTCGTCCCACATGCTTATGTGTTATAATACGTGTTTTACATGGGTGCGTTCGTAATAAGGCTATAAGAAATGTAACATCGTTATGATTCTAAGTTGAGATCATCTACGATAAATCATGTAAAAAGTTGCCAACAACTTCAATGCATAAAATCTCTGTTTAAAGAATGATACCTGAATGAGTCCTTATGGACTAAAATAACAACGTTCTTTATTCATGACCAGATATTCACAAGAGCCGACGTTTCAGTGATCATTTCCTCAAGGTATAACAGACTTGTTATACTTTGTACTGCAGCTAGGTGTCGCTGCTACAGTGTTACAGATGCGGTTCCAAATGTAAAGTTTTTGTCACGTATACGTAGATATTGTCTACGTATACAGTACGTAGATATTGCTCTGAATATCAATTGTAACCCGTCTTTACATTATTTTGTAATTTTTAGGGACAGGAACACCCGGTATTGTCTTCGGTGTGATTTGTACTGTCGGCATTGTTGCAGTGTTCGTCTGCTACATATGTCATGTCTGCTGTGGAAAGTGCTGTGGAAAGAGTGGCTCCAAAGTTAACGGTAAGGCCAAAGGAAAAAAATGTGTTCCGGTTACGGTGCTAAAAGAAATAGGGTCGGCAAGTAGGGATTCCCCCTTTTGGTTTGGTCAAAGTGATAAAAAAATACAGTTTTACATTGCAAAATTGAATGCATCTGGCTACTGGTATTGTCAACATCATATTGTACTTATACAAATTGTACAAGCACAAGTAGTTATCTCTGAACTGAACAAAGAAGTCCAGTGTTTACAACACGTTGCTCGTCTTTTACACATACCATGTCTTCTGGGGAAATAGTGGCTCCAAAGTCAACGGTAAGTATGACCAGGATGGTACAGTAAAAAGGCGCGCTGGTTCACTTTCGTGAGGCCAAGAGAAACGGAGAAAGGCACATATATTGGATATCAAAAATGATGAAGTGTGCCAAGTCTAATTTCCATAGGTTTATGGAAAATCAGCCTACTGTAATTTGTAATGAACGGAACGTGTATCCCAGATCCTGATGTACGCATTGAATTCAACTGGCTCCAACATCAAACCTGTCCTCACTATAGAATCTGTAACATGGAAAATGTATAGCCTTCAGAAACAGAAATAAGCATGTGACCTATAGTGATATGTATTATCATATCCGTGAAAAACCTAAATGAAAAATTGCGATTTGACACTGTTGTCAGGTAAGCCTAAGTAATTTAGATAAGAGCTAAATAAACGATTTTGTTTTCTCAGAAAGTTTTAAGCTCACCGCCTAGCCCTCAGGGGAGCCCACCGAGTTGCTAACATCAGAGGGGTCATCGGAGGTCAACTTCTCCTCAATCTAACATCATCAGGTTGCATTTGAGCGTACGACTTACGTCTTTATATATAGATTGAACATAAAAGAAAACAGAACACACGGCAAAACGTACAAAACACACATCTACATGTTGAAATTCTTTTTGATACAAATGTACTATGAAGATCTTTAGTCTCTCAACTCAACAACACTTAAATACGAAAGGTTTTGGTCTCTGAACTGTCGCCGCCATGTTGATGTTCGTCCATCGTTGTCGATGAAGACCGCGACTTCAGTCACTCTTGTGGGTGCGGGAGTGGCTGATGTTATGCTAGGGTCACATTTCTAATCCGGTGCCCAGCCGGACAGTCTTTGGGAACGGAAAGTATGATATAAAACACAGCAAAAACACGAAACGTACCCTAAACTATTTAAGACCATAGCTTGTGCAAATTTATGGACATACACTTAGATTTTTCGATTCCGCAAACAGCCCGGCCGGCCGCCGGGTTCCGGTTACGAAATGTGACCTCGCATAACCCTAGCATGAGATAGGGGGTATTACACGAACACGCCAGGTGAAAATGCGTCACTCACGAATCGACAGAATTGGGTCAGATTCCGATGCCGAATTATGCGGGTCTGGAATGTTGGTTTTGTCTCAGATAACACTGAAGAATTCAGTACAGGAAGGGAGTGTCAGCCGGACGCGATCGCATCATTGATGAGTGTATGTTCATTCGTCCACCGTAGTTGAGCATCTTATCGGCGATAGTAAGTTCTTCACAGCTGATGATCAAAGCAGATCGACAGATTACCTTCATTGTTTTCATTATGATCATTATTATTATTTCTATATGTTGATATTTCTGTTTGTATTATCAGTTATTTTAGGTACGCAGTGAAAAGCAGTGGTAACCACTGAGCAGGGCTACCCTGGATAAATATGACAGAATAGATAGCAGATAATTTTATTCCCTTCGCCAAGAAGCTTACAATTTTGGTCGCGTTTGTATGTTTGTACGTATGTATGTAGTTTTGTATGTAATTGAACAGCACAGCTTTGAATGGATCATTATGAAAATTTGTAGATAGGTTTATAGAATAAAAAGTTAGATTTCGGGTCCAGCTTTCCTTGTAACGTTTGTAATATTGTGGGAGATTATGACCACATGTTCCTACATTGCAAAGGACTAAAGTAATTCTGGAATATTTTCTGCGAGTTGATATATAAATGCTTTAAATACAACAGTGAAATAAGTTGTAATTGTACATAAACACACTGGATAAGTTGTAATTGTACATAAACACATTGGAGATAAAACAAATCCCCTGTCTAAAGCTCTATGAAATGATCAATCTGTTATGAACAATTGAAAAGAGTGTCATCTTTAAAAACTGGTGCGCTGGTGGCAGTAATTGAAGTGGCAACTTATATAAAAGCTTCAAAGCTGAAGCTACACTGCCATTGAATTTTGTAGTTGTAAACAAAAAATGTGTTTTGTCAAACATTTGAAGTGTCCTATGCGCCGTAATGGCATTGTCTATGGAAATTGCAATGTATTTTTATGAATAAAGTTTTTTTCATCAATAAAAAAATTGATTTCTCATTATCCCCAATAGATATCAAAACAAGAGTTCTACGACCTCATACCTTCGTCAAATGATTTTGACCTTTATGACTGACGTATTAGGAGTGTTTTTCATCAATCATCAATCATACCAGTTGACCCTCTTCACCCAAATAACATAAGTTGTCCAAACCTCCTTGTTATGACTATGAGCTTAACAAAGAAGGTTATACTAACATTTATCATCAATTATGCAAATAAGCTCCCTCCTTATTAGCATAATTTGATTCCATGGTGTTCACATTCACACAACTTCCTAATGCCACAAGTATGAAATTGCCGTCATTTACTAGTATGGAATTATAGTAGTTTCTCATTGATTATGCTAATTAGGCCAACATTTGCATATTTCCTATCTATCAACATTCCTCTCTTCCTTAGTTACAAATGTCACATATTTGAATAGTCATATCATGGAACACAGCAGATTTTTAAAATTGCCTCATTAATCATGTGAGTTAGAATTTGATTTGCATAATTATCATCCAATCATACAAAGCATCACGTAAGCTATCTACATACCAAAAATCATGACCATCCATCAAGACCATCTCGAGTTATAGTTTTTCTCATTAATTATGTCAATGAGGTTCTCATTTGCAAAGCTGATATCTATTAATATTTCTCTCTTCCTCAGTTACATATGTCACATGTTTGAGAGTCCTATCTTTTGATGGATGTATAAACTTTCCTCATTAATCATGCAAATTAGATACTGATTTGCATAATAAGTATCTAATCATGTACATCAGCACTCAAGCTATGTACTTACAAAAATTTATGACCATCCACCAAGCCCTTCTTGAGTAATTCCCTTTCAAAGTCTGAAGCAAAACCTGCCCCTGCTATAGCCAACCCATACGTCTGCTTGGAGACTACCTTACCAATGCCAACAGCTGGCTGACAGCCAATTTGTGTAACTGACGTTTCCTGCCTCCAATATGACCCCTCAGGACCCTTGCCCCTATCCATGACGCCTTAAATTGGAATAACACAGCCAACACTACACATACTTCAGCATACAATGTAACACATTTTTACACTTTTCTCGTTAATTATGCAAAACACTTCGCCTAAAATCTAATCATCTTGAGATGTCCCACATACACACCGACACACCAACTACGACAACAAACCATCCAGGCGTTCTCGACTTATTCTGTTCACTAACAGACACACAGACAAGCACCATCGAATAACCTTGTCGACGAAACCATTTCGTCGACGAAGGTAATAACTCCTTGGAGATGCAACAGGCCTTTTTTTCAAATTGTGTTCAGGACAAGCTAAGGTGATGTGTACAGACTAAAAAATAAGATTGCCTCATTTACTTCTGCTTGTGTTTGAGACAAATTAAGAGATCATAAACTTGAAGGTTTTAACTCACGTCACGGTGTAATCATGCCTTGTCATAAAGTTTTGTTGTGAGAGATTGCCATTTAATCAGGTCAAGCAATGGAATAGTTTATAGAGGTAGATTTAATCTATTTTATCTATTGGTTTGGCTGTAAATAAATCATAAATCGATCCTCTTTTTAGGCCAGTCAAAAACAACGTTGGCTTGTAAGATCTGACCCATTGTAACATATCGTCACGCTTGTCTATTGTTTTTGCAATATCTATAGTCATCTGGTATCAGTCTATTAAAGATCACCGGTCTATCCATTACAAAACAATTATGGTCTCTCATTCTGGCAAACGTTGACCCCACAAGCCTTTAAGTTATAATGCTAATCTAGGTGAAAGGTCACCCAGGGCCTTTGCACGGTAAACTGACTGTCAACCTGTTCGACCGGAGTGTTTGACGAACCACCATCCGTGCGTCGTCATGGCAACCAATTGTCAAAGGCCCGTAGGATGCAACCGGATCCGCGTGTTGTCAGTGGCAACAACCTATAAAAGATCTGCAGGACGATACCCGATCCACCCGTCGTCTTGGTAACCGCCCTTCATGGTGACGTATTTGACGTGAAAAGGGGTGTGGCTAGGTGACTCAGCGGCGTGGTGTATTTTAGTGTAAAACGTCCTACTGGTTGTCTATAGAGTGGGTATATAACAACCTCACAAACAGCTCCGGGACACTGGCAGCTGAAACCACACCCGCAGAGGTACAGAAGAAGGAACTACCGCGTTTAAAGAGAGATTCAAGACTGCTTAGAAGAGGAACTAAGATGGCGGGCACTTTACGTTCTATCCGCTCGATCCTGGCTCTGGTTGTGCTGATACAGCTGGCGATCTCTATCGGTGAGTCCAGTTACATTCGGTATAAGACAAGTTTACGACAGAGTTAATTACCTTCGCAGAGAAGGTTATGCATAGGGTAGCGTTTGTGTGTATGTGTGTTTCTGCGTGTGTGTGTGTGTGTGTGTGCGTGTGTAACTGACCACCATATCAAACACGAGAATGCCTGGATGGATTGTCTTGATATTTCGTATGTAAGTAGATCTTGATTAGACCTGGAAATGATTAGATTTTGGGTCCCCTAGCGGCTTGTTGGTGATCGATATTCTTAGGACCGTAGTGTAGTGGATGTGTGCTACGAAATACAGCTGTTTTGTGACGACTGAAAAGTCGTATATCCTTGCGGATAGTTGCAGTCTTGCAGTAAATAGAGTGACAGGTAAAAATCACATGGCGGATTCAGCTACATTTTAACGTAGAATTAATCTAATCATTTCATAGCATGATTCAAAGCTCTGATAGAAACGCAGTTTCACGATCAGTTGACATCCTCCATGCTTCATTTGTCACCTCAAAGGCACACGGTCTTAATTTAAATACTTCTCCGGGTTTAGGGATTTAAATGTCTTAGTAAGAAACGCAGATGCCTACATTTGAATAACTTGTTTATCGCAGTGTACAGCTTTGTTTAATTGAGAGACTGTAAGAATTCAAAATCAGAACTGTGTAAAAAACCTCAAGTAGGGAAGAGCTAAAGAACGGTTACGCTTCCACGCCCTCGTTCCAAGCTGAGGGGCAGACTGAGTTGTGCCATCGGCCTATAGAGCAACATTAAGCCGAGTAAGCCAGTGTGAGTACCCGGCATTTTCTCTCAAGAAGGGTGCGTCATTCAGGGATGGCTCTTTTGTTCTCTCTTGAACAATACAGTAGTGTAAAATTTCAAGTCAAACGAAAGAGATGCCCGACCGGTCAGTGGCCTTTTAGCATACGGGACAGGTGGCCTTCTTGGACATCCAGGGGACTGAGACAAAATTTCGTCGGGGGCATGTTAGCCCTGCTACCGAAGAGCTGGCCTGACCGGGCCCTAGAAACAGCCTGGAGTTATTGCTCACGTGCCAGTCCGTGGGTCTAAACTCAACGAACGGGCAAAGTTCTGTTGGCGGTGTTTGGGGCTCATGGTTGCCGAGAAGATCGGTATAAACAGTCGCTGTGATTTCTGAACTATTGTTTACTAAATACCTCTTAAAAGCACGGGTTTAAGACAGTATTAAACACACTGTTACGTAGAGCCAAATTGTAAAGAGGAATTAACAGTTGAAAGCAATGATCTGAATACCGCTTGACAACTTTTCACAGTTTTAGACAAACATTTGAAGCTGTCAGTGTTGTCAGCAACAAATAAAATGGCCTGCGGCTGCCTTGGTGATTTTCTCATTACCGATTCCATGCTCTATTTAGCCTGTATGGCACAAAACACAGACAATTTTTGACATGTGGGACAAACCTGCGAGAGAAAGTCCCATTTTCACAGGATAATATTTACCTAGACGTAAAAGTCATCATGCACCGCCCACCGTAACCAAAACAGTGAGACGGTAGGTAAATAATCCACTTCATGTGCAAATAAAGCGTTTACTTAATAACCTTACATAATCTGGATTCAATTGTTCATACAACATTGGCTGGGGGAGAGCTGTGGTGAGAAGTGCAATCATAAACTGTTTGGTTTGACTTATAATAAAATAAAAGCGCATAATAACTGTCTATCCTCAGCAACTTTAGGCAGGTGAAGACAGGCAGATAAACAAATTCAATTTTGAAATAGAATTGAATTAGCATGTATGATTAAAATCAAGAAGAATACATGGCTACAGACTACAGAAAAGATGCTCATTTACTTTTAAATTGCAATTTGTTGAGCCCCTGGTTAATCTAGCGTAAGAATAAAGTAAAGTTTGAAAAAAAAAATCGTGACCAGTCGATTTGGTCATGCAAAGTTGGCTCGTTGGAATGAAGAGACCTACCGGCTATCTGTATTATTCATGGATCACCTGTAGAAAGGGCTCCATTGACCCGTAGAACGCGTGCTAGAAGACAAAGGCGCTCCTATTAATCAGAACCTGACACCCGCATGTGTTTGTATAATAAAAGATATCAGGTTCCCCGTAAAGGAAAAGGCACAAAAGAAGGTGGTTCGGCAAGAAAACCACAGGCGACATGAAAACTATAACCACGCTTGAAAGTCGAGGACATACAAACAAGCAATATCTTATAAAATTATCGGCAATCAAGTCAAGTCAAAGCCTTTATTTTACTTCGAATGCTTGTTCGGCCATAATATGGCCGCTTTTCGACAAGGTCGAAGTGAAACGGAGGGGCAGGGGTCACGGTACAAAAATAAACTTAACGTAAACTTAACGTAACCGATATCAATAAAATCATGGAAAATACATCAAAATAAATAGTTGAATAAATAATTAGATAAATAAATACATGAATACATCATAGTACATAATTAAGTCATTAATCCGTTATCCAGTCCATATTTGCACTCAAGGGCTAATTATGTATGATCCAATAGGTATTTGAAGACATGGATGGACGAAGCCGCCCTAATGTGTGGTTGTGTTTTATTCCATGCAACTGAGCCAGAGTAGGCAAGACTTCTCCTATATGCCTCTAGGTTAGGTTTTGGGGTGATGAGGTAGTCTGTTGTGGTCGACCTGGTGTGCCGTGCTACTTCATCCCTTCGGAGGCTGGACATTCTCCTCATCACGTATAGTGGCAATATTCGTTGAGTTCGTAGGGTACGAATAAGATGTAACGGGTGTTGACATCAATGCATTAGGTTTGTGGGTGAGTCTTGTTATTACTAAAATGATTGTTTGATTTATTGTTATTTAACCATTTACAGGCAGAACATCAGCACAAACAACTGCGGTAGCTTTCACAGCAGCAGCCGGCATTACTGCAGTGGGGACGTTCATTAACATTGTTTATTCATTGTTTATTTATTTATTTACAGGTACAACATCGGCACAAACAACTGCCGCAGCAACCACGGCAGCAGCGGGCACTACTGCAGCAGCCGGCACTACTGCAGCACCTACCGCTACCGCTGCGCCGGTGCCGAACATCAAGTACTACGTCGTCCTGACGTTCGAGGCGAGCTCCGTCTGGGCCATCATCCTCATGCTGACCATCCTCGTGTCAGACGCCAGCAGTAAGTTTATCTATTCATTTATTCATTCATTCACATATATCTCAATAATACGTTTATTGCAAAGTCCTGCCCGAAGGACAATCGCAGATAAAATTGTCTATTACAAGTGAAGGGTTTGACTTCTCTTTCGCAAGCTATGAAAGACGTATGTCCCACCTATTGTAGAATTTGTGGGTTTACTTCATCTAGTTGTGAGCTTTGCGGCTGATGCTTTTACCTCTAAATAGAAAGAAACTTTTAATAATTCATTTATTTATTGGTATGGATAGAGCACGTGATTACATATACGGCCAAGGTGGCCTAACCATCCTCCTCAAAACAGGGCCGCTGTCGCTCGGTTCGTTACCTCGCGTAGGGGCCCTGCTATTCCGAGCCGGTATTCTAAGTTCTGGCGACGTCACTGACAGTTGCTCAGTAATAATTAATGAGCTATCCTCATTTGGCACAAACGGCGGTTAATTTCTTCTGAACCCAAAGTAACGATGTAAGCCGTAACAGGATTGGTTGATAGCTTCCCAGCGTCCTTTGCGGCTTGCTCAAGATGAGCTTGAGCAAACCCTCTTATTGGCTGAAAGCTGCTTTAGTGGTGACGTCGCCAGAACCGAGAATACCGGCTAGGAATAGCAGGGCTTTGATGAGGATGGGCCCAACTAGCGGATGGCTATTATCAAGGGCTAACCCTGAGGGAAAATATAATGAATAGGTCATACACACACAACCACCACTGGTTATAAAAAAATAACATTTTCTTGATACTCTTGTCTTTTTCTGCAGTGAACTACACAGTGGTGAAACACGTTGGGAGTATCGGACCTATCATCGGTATGCTGATCGCCGCAGTGCCGATGATTCTGGCACCGATTTCGCCCAACAACGGAAGCAGTAAGTGTTTGTAATTATATTTTGATCAATCTATAGCCCCTTATCATCATATGGAGAAGAAACGTGGTCTAATAGCAAATGAATTGTGACGCCGTGTATTTCAAACACAACAATTCGGCTCGGAAATTTATGACCGACATCTTCAAACTGACTGACCAACAAGCATAGAGTAAGCGACTTGAAAAAATTGTAACGTTAACAGATATTTCAAGGGTGATTTGGAGTCTGTAAAAAAAGATTTCGTCATTTTTTTCCATTTTTTTTTTTAGACCAGCAGGGAGGCTTCACTGTCATCATGATCCAGTCGTCCGTTGTGGCCGTGCTGAGTTTCTTCGCGGCGTTTTCTGGATTTACCGCCAAGAAGTACATCGGTAAGTTTCTTAAAGATCCTCTGTATGCACCCTCCCGGGTAGACCCGATATGCTCGGTACGTTACCATACTGGCCCTACTAAGACAAACTTCACCCTATCTGGTACACAAATTGATATTTTCTACGTATTGTTGTCATGTCCGACTCCTATATCCACATTCATAGGTCAATTTCTATATAAATCATTCCAAAAGCGAGACAGAATTACCCATACATGACTTTATTGTAATCGATATACTGTTATCGATAACATTTTGTACTTAGAATTGTAGAATAGATTAACCTTGTAGTATAGTTGATTTAATGCCATACATTGTACTGATGCCCGCGGTTGATTGATTGATTGATTGATTGATTGATTGATTGATTGATTGATTGTACCATGCAAGACTGTTTAGCAATAAAGCTCATTCATTTTGTATTTTTCAGGAGACGGCTCGGGAAACCGTGACATGCCGTTCGGCACCACGTCCCTGCTGTGCACCTGCGGACTGATGCCCGCAATCGCCGGAACCGTCATTTCCGCATACAACGTCGACCCTGGTAAGATTCAAATCAGCTTTATACCTGGAAATTTCAGTCTATTATATCTCTTTTTTCAGCCTTATTTAGCCGACAATTTGACGGTTGTTTCAAAAAGTCCCTGTCCTTTCGCTTTGTAGCGGTACTGCAGATTGGGTGTATTGTCCAGACTTGTTAAAGTTAGATATGCAATACATTGGGCTTATAAAGCCTGTACATCTCCTCCCCAAACTGTTTCAGATGTCTCTGCGTACATTTACAGTTGTCCTCAAAGCTTAACAAAACACGATGTGGCATTAGAAATATTGGTTTGGGGGTATTGCACGAGGAGCAAGCACAATGATAACAACTGGGGTAGGTTGAAAACCCTTTTCAAAGCTAGAATACTAGATTCTGTGCCCCAAGAACTCCCTGACACACTCCAACCAGCTGCAGTACGCCACCACGTTATGCTTATGATAGGGTCACATTTCCTAGCCGGGGCCCGGTCGGGATGTTTTCGAAAACGAAAAATAAGATATGCAAATCAAGAAAATACACAATTTCTAGTTAGGAGTAAATTTCTTACGTTTTGTGTCTTTTGTTGTATTTTATATTATACTTTTCGTTGCCGCAAGCTACCCGGCCGGGCCCCGGGTTGGAAATGTGACCATAGCATAAGTAGGTCCCCTGTCATCGACTTCCGTGCCGGGATTCCAGACTGTGCTAACAAGGCTATACAGTGACAGGCGGGCGCCCACGGAGGTCGCCTGGAGGATTGCAGAAATTCTTGTAAAATTCTGGGAATTCTTGTAAATCGGGCGTAAAAATGTACTATTAAGCTCGCTCCTAAAGCTTTGCTAATAATAACAAGCTATCTGCCACCCAGAAATCAAGACCACAGCACGTCCAGGTCAAAAGATACAAAAATTGAAGTTCTGCTGCAGTACCAAGGTCACATACCAGGGGGCCCAAACCGACCCTGAATTTCGGCTTCCCAACACCTGCCCACATACCAAATATCATTGTAATCCATCAAGAGGCTCTTGGGTTATGCTGACTGGAGTGGTGCGGAAACGCAAACAAACAAACAGACAGACAGACACACCCAAAACTATATCTCCATTTTTCATGGAGATGATAATAACAATAACGTGTATTTTTTTTGCAGGGTACCAGTGGCCCGGCTTGATCCTCGGCTCCGTCTGCACGGGAATGATGACTGTCAACCTCATCTGGAACGTGACCCGGTCTCTCACGGGGAAGAAGCGTGCTTGCAGGGGTAAGGCACATACTCTGTCATTTCATTATCAATATGAAATATGATTATATTTCATTTCATTATCAATATGTAATATGATTATATTTCATTTAATAATCAATATGAAATATAATCATATTTCATTTCATTATCAATATGAAATATAATCTTATTTCATTTCATTTTCAATATAAAAATGCAATTGTATTTCATTTCATTATCAATATACAATATAATTATATTTCATTTCATTATCAATATGAAATACAATTATATTTCATTTCATTATCAATATGAAATATAATTATATTTCATTTCATTATCAAATCTAAAATACAATTATATTTCATTAAATATTCAATATGAAACATAATTATATTTCATTTAATTATCAATATCGAATACAATTCTATTTCGTTTAGTAATCAATATGAAATATAATCATTTTATTTCATTATCAATATGAAATATAATCATATTTCATTTCATTATCAATATGAAATATAATTATATTTCATTTCATTATCAAATCTAAAATACAATTATATTTCATTAAATATTCAATATGAAACATAATTATATTTCATTTAATTATTAACATAAAATACCATTGTATTTCATTTAATAATCAATATGAAATATAATCATATTTCATCTCATTATCAATATAAAATACAATTATATTTCATTTAATAACCAATATGAAATATAACTATATTTCATTAAATATTCAATATGAAACATAATCATATTTCATTTAATTATTAACATAAAATACCATTATATTTCATTTAATAATCAATGTGAAATATAATCATATTTCATTTCATTATCAATATAAAATACAATTATATTTCATTTAATAACCAATATGAAATATAATTATATTTCATTTCATTATCAATATAACATATAATATGGTTTGTTTGTGCTTTTTCAGTTGCTGAAGCCGAAGGTACAGATAATGTCGGGTAAGCACAAAGATAATGTATATGATTTTTACCTTGCTTCTGTTTGTCGCTGATACACTCTTGAACTGACACTGCTCTACATAACATTTATATATACGTATATATAAATGTTATGTAAAGCAGTATCACTAATGGAGATCTTAATACACCAGACCAAACCAAACTGCATAGTTCAATCTTGTTCTGCATTATCTTTGTGCTTGGCCGGCTTTTTAAACTGCTTTCTAACACTGCTTAAATGCGTTGAGTTTTTTTTTCTTACATGCGTGAAAATTTTTGGAGCAGGCGAAAGTTGCTTAATCAAGATATTTTATGGATGAAAATTTTCAAGTATAACCAGTTTTCTTATTGCTCCATATTATTGTCTTTACAGCATGACCAACAAAAGCTAAGTGGCACAAGAAGGCAACGAAGTGAGGAGATGAAGAAATGAAGATTTTCCTCTCACAAGATTCATCCATCTATCCATCAATCCCTCCACCCATCCATCCATCCATCAATTGTTCCGTAGACGTCATCATTATCGATGGCCTTGGAATATGTGTTATCTTACAACATGTACTAACTTATCTAAAATCCACCCATCCATCCACCCATCCATCCATCCATCCATCCATCCATCCATCCATCCATCCATCCATCCATCCATCCATCCATCCATCCATAGACATCATCATTATCGATGGCCTTGGAATATGTGTTATTTTTAATTACAACATGTACTAAGACATATTTGGATCTCGGTATCCAGAGTTTCTTCTCTACAATTGTAGATATATGACATTTACAAATGTACTGCAAACTGTGACAAACTTACATATCATTTCAGTGAGTACTTTTAGGTCAAACTAAACATAATACGTTCTTATAGACATTGCACAGTTCTTGTTCAATTGTTGTTTGTTTGTTTTGTTTTGCTTTTTTTCATTGATGGTTGTTTTGCAAGAGAATGACTTATGATATGGAGTATTGAAAAAAACTAGATAGAAGTAGGTAGCAAAGTGCTTTTAAATTGAAACTAACACAATATTTTTTAAGGGCCCATAGTCTTCAGTAAAAAAGACGTGTAGTTCCTATGTGTTATTTACGTAATACTGATTCGTACACTCCAAGTCTCTATTTGTAGCTAGCAAATAGATCCACAATGTGACTTCTTTTTTCGATATGTCGTAAAAAGTGTTCCAGTACATTGTCTAGTAAAAGTAGTGTACCAATACTTGCCTATAAATAGCACGCACTTTTGTACCCTTACCTAAGAAACAAATGCAGATACACGATTATAGATACGCAGAGCAACAGCTGTGATTTCTGGTGTTTAGATTGCGGTTCTCTTTATGTGCATACGTTAGTTAAAGTAATATTAGAAATTTCTAATTACAGCAGCCTAATCATTGTAACACCTTGGAATAAATTTTCACATCTTTTACTTCGTTTGTCGCATTTGTGTTTATTATCTCCATGAAAAATGGAGATATAGTTTTGGGTGTGTCTGTTTGTCTGAGTGTTTGTGTTTCCGGACTACTGTAGTCAGCATAACTCAAGAACCTCTTGATGGATTACGATGATATTTGGTATGTAAGCGGGTGTTGTGATTCCGAAATTCAAGGTCGATCTTGGGCCCCCTGGTATATGACCTCGGTACTGCAGCAGAAATTCCATTTTTGTATCTCTTGTTGAGAATGAAACAATTCATTACTGTAACGCTGGATCAACCAAGGCAACTCTCTCTGGTAACGACTGATCCACAAAAGTATAGACGAACGTTCAACGAAATGTTCGGCAAACCTTCCCGGTCTCAGCCCTGATCTTTTGAACGGAGATTTTGGATTCTGGGGGCGTCACTGACAGTTGCTCATAAATAACTAATGAGCTAGCCTTATTTGGCTGAAAAAGTCGTTAGTTGCTCATGAATGATTAAGTAGCGATGTAAGACATAAGCTGATTGGCTGATAGCTTCCCAGCGTCCTTTGCGGCTTTGCTCTAGATAAGCTTAAGCAAACCCTCTGATTGGCTGAAAGCTGTTTGGTGGTGACGTCGCCAGAAGCGTGTTCAGGGGCTCAGAAGGGTAGGGCCGCTATGGGAGGAAACGAACATATCGGGTGTGCTGGGAGGATGGTTCAACGTAATTTTTTACCTAAAATAAATGTAATAAAAAGTCATAACAATAAACATTAGAATACAATGACATAATAACACAGTAAAAATAATCAAACAATACCATACATATGTTTCGATACATCGTCAGAATAAAATTTCGAGAAAAATAATCAAATCCAGTATAGTGGAGGAATAGAAGGTTGATAGGGGGTTAAAAGTAAGCTTAGAATTAGAAGTGCAGATGATTTTTGCAGCAACCCTTAATTTCAGACAATTAATATACTGACTTTGCGAAACCTAAAACGCTGTAAATGGGCCAATGTTGTCTAAATCTAATATCAGTGGCATGCAAAGCTTTGTGGCGTCACCATTATAATAAAGAAAGAAAACAAAAAACAAATAAAACACATTACCGCAAAACAAAGTGTTTTCTGAAGTTTTTGGAAAGGCTTGGAGGTTAGTCAACTGCTGAAGAAAAGTTATTCTTTCCTACCTACCTAGTCCCTTGACCTCCATGTCGTTGTAGGGGGGGGGGGGGTGACAAGGTAGCAGTGAAGATGGACATCTGTCTCCAGGCTCGTCTGTGCTCAGTTGACCTGTAGAGAAAGAATCCTCAGGGCCCAAAAGGTTAATTCAAGGCTACAAAGAACCTCAAAAGAAGCTTCCTACATCCCTATAAAGTCGACATTTACTGAAGGAGATAGCAAGATACGATTTTAAAATTGATTTGCGCGACAAGCCATTAAGTGTGGCTAGTGAAAAATTGATTCACACAAAATGGAAGAGAAGAAAATACCAGTTCTTTTGTGGGCTGACTTCTCAATTTTCGCGGCCAGGGGCTGAAAAGCAAGGAGCCTACAATTCACTCACTCACTCACTACAATTGGCGGGACTGAATCGAAAGGGTCTGGATAGGTTGACATTCGACCAGGTAATACGACAGCAATAGACCAAGGTGTGGCCATACGGCCGTAGGATTTTGACCAGCTTATAAACTTAGGCAGCCTCTTAAGTTTCCCTATTAAGTCTTTACAAAAGACGATCCCAGTCGGTCATCCCTCCTGCATGATTGTGTTGGTTTAGTCCTTTAACCCGGAAGTAAATCATAATTGAACTTGGTCGCCTTGACGCATCAGGCTTCTAGTCAGAACAGAAGGAAGTAACGCCTTGACGTCATCATCTTCAGATTAAAGACTTAGGTGGCAAGACAGGGAAGGAGATCTGCCTTAATTTCTTCAAGGAAATCTTTCACAAGTGGCGCAGTGTGAACGAGCGAAGACCAGGACATAACAGGCGGGCGGCTTTTCTCCTGTATGAACCATCCAGTATCAAGTTTCCATAACCAAAACTGGGCGTACCAAGAAGGGCTCTACTTTAGCTAGGAGAGCCATATCTTACAGAAACGTCAGATTACCAAAGAAAACATGGCAACTACCACTCTCACCACACTGTCAGAGTTTGAGAAGGCCGCGCGACAGAAGACGTCTGAGTTCGCGTGGAGCTACGTGAGTCGGCCCGGCGAGGACGGACAGACACACTCCGATAACCGACAGGCGTTTAAACGGTACGTCTGAACTGAACCTGTGCAATGGCCTAGTGGGTAGAGTGTTCGCCTTGCATGCGGTAGGTCGTGAGTTCGAACCCCGGCCGGGTCATACCAAAGACTCTAAAAAATGGTACATACTGCTTTCTCTGCTTAGCACTCAGCATTTGAGGAAGAGTATGGTAGTTAAACACGCACCACTACCAATGGACTAGCCCCTCGCTGTAGTGATAAAGTTGTGTGGCCCAAGGCTACCGAAACGGAGATGGGCGCCGCCTTATGCACCGTCTGGTGCGGGGAGGACTTTAACTAACTAACTTAACTTATCAGCCGGGCACTACTCAAAACACCTGGTAGTGGGGGTTGGGGGGTGAATTTGGCTATGTAATGTTTGAGATTCTCGCGTCTTCTCCGTCTTTGGCTGTTTTCTCGTTTAGCTCAAGTGTCGTTATTACACCTGTCAGAAAAGCCAGAGACCGAAACCTACCGTTGAAAAGAGCCTCTGTCTCATTTATTTGCACCTTATAGCCACAATTTTGACTTTGTATGACTACTTTTTCTAGTATTCGTTTGCCAAGAGACATATGGAGTATCAAATTATTGATACAAATGGTGTGTGATAGGTCACTCGCCAGGTGCTAAGTCATCGTAAACAATGAACGATTTTGTGTAAAATATTTTCTGTCTTAAGGTCCATTTCCTAAATGAATTATTATTGCTCCACAGCTACCGTCTCATCCCTAGAAACCTTCGTGACGTGTACATCCGGGACACCTCTGTGACCATATTAGGTACCAAACTGGATTTCCCAATAGCCATTGCGCCGACTGCCACGCACCGATTGCTTCATCCTGAGGCGGAGTCGGCGACAGCAAGGGGTAAGAAATAAACTCCAGGAAATTACTTCATGATTGATGATGATCTTTATTTGCACAAGGGCTAAATGCACTAGTTTCAATATTATAGGAACCGTTTACGTCTTCTCCTTCTTCTTCTCGTGTCACCGCTTCTGCCTGCTACACGCCCCCTCCTCCAATATTCCGCTACTGCAATTCCTCTTGGGGTCAGGGCTTCAAGGTCCTCTCTGGTGCATGGCTCAGGCAGGAGGGGGCAGACAAGGAGGTGTTCCATGGTCTGCTCCTGCCCGCAGTCACATGTCGTCTGTACATCTGGACTGAGAACCCACTTGTTCATAAGGGTTTACGTTTACGTAAAGAATCTTTACTTCTAGCGTTGCTGAACAGTCGGAGACATCAAACAACTAAAGCAATGCTACACTGCTTACAACTATCGTTTACAAAATAGTCCAACATATTAGGCGTTGCTGCCCAGTAAATCTATTTTCAACACGTCATAGTATACGAATTTACAGAGTTTTTGTTGTACAGTGTTGTCACAGGATGTCATTATGTATACATCCAAATAGTTCGTCTTTTACTAGCTGTTAAGTTCGTGTATCAAAATTCAGTGCACCGATCAAAGAATTACGTTTGTCCCAATATAACGTAGACTCTTATACAACATTAAGTCCGTTGTTTATACGGTTGAATACTGAAGCTGAACCAGTTCGCTGACAAAGTGTTTAGATACTTGAAAAAAAAATAGGAGTGGTACAAAAGTGTTTCAATAGTATAAATACAGCTCGCCGTAGCCTCTACCAGGCTCCGTGGATCGCTGGAAAATTAGTAGAAATCAACCAAACAGAGTGAATTGTATGCCAAGGGAGTCAGCATAGGGTCCAATAGGCGAACCACGGATCATTGGACCCTATAGGCCGGCCTACCCCCCTAGCATACTATTCACTTTATTTAGCCGATTTCTACTGCATGTATTCTTTCAGCGATCCACGGAGCCTGGTAGAGGCTAGCTTCTAGCTGACTGGACTGCATTCTGCTTTACTTTCTGTAGGCGCAGCCTCCATGAACACAGCGATGGTCCTGAGCTCCTGGTCCGAACACTCTTTAGAGAAAGTGGCTGCCGCGGCTCCGCGGGGGGTCCGCTGGTTCTACCTGCTGTTCTACCGAGACCGAGGCCGGATGAAGCGGCTCCTGGAGCGGGCAGAGCGGGCGGGCTACACCGCCATAGTCCTCACCGCGGACCAACCCTTATTCACGTTTTCCTTTCGCAAAGCACCGAGTACTTTGCCAATGCCTTTATGGTAATGATGTTCTTTCTTTCTCCATCCTTGCAATTATCTCGCTATCTCTCTCTCCCTCTCTCTCTCTTTCTCTTCTTCTTTCTTCCTTTTGTCTTTCTCTAACGCTTCGTTTTACGTTCTTACGTCAGAATCATTTCAAATGCATCGAGACCATTTAAGGCAGTAAAAAAATTATCTCATGCAATCTCTCAGAAAAATATCTATATTTTTTTCCAAATTTTTTTAAAAGAACTTTTCACGATTTTCTTCTTTTAAAAAGCATCTTACGATATTTTTTCACAGGTTCCCAAACATTTACCTTGAAGACGTTCCACCCGGACCTCTTGGCTCCTTAGAGCTGGCCGATTACTTTAAGAAAACCATAAAAGAGGCGGCGACGTGGGAAGACGTGGAGTGGGTCAGAAAGAACACCAGACTGCCGGTCGTGCTGAAAGGGATTCTCTCAGGTTAATGTTCAAACTTCAATACAAGCAACTGTCGCTATTCTTGACTTTCCCAATTGTAGGATCACATGTCCAAATCGACTCCTGGTCGGGCAGTTTGCGGGAACGAAAAATATGATATAAAAGACAGCGAAGCATACAAAATGGTAAAAAATAGTCTTGGGCATAACTGGTAGGCACTTTTGTTTTTCGGCACCGCAAACAGCCCGACCGTGTGGGGATTTTATACAAGCAAGGCTACCGAGAGACCTTCTTGCGCCCAAAATTATACCAGATCTCAAAATGGTCTTTCCGTGATGATTTGCCAATGATGTCCGTCCTTTATGTCTCAACGCCACGATCGCAGGGTCTTTCAATGATCCCTTATCAATATCTTGCAATGCTTTATCAATCAACAATGACATTTAGGTGCCCATCGAATGCCCAGCGGTCTTCATCCTACGGAAATGTCGCATCAATATGAAATCATGAAAGGTTGTTTCTAAATTTGTTCCACAGTGGAGGACGCCAAGATGGCGGTCCGGTTGGGGATTGACGCCATTTTGGTGTCCAACCACGGCGGGAGGCAGCTGGACGGGGGCCCTGCTACTGTGAGTCTTACAGCTTTTAATAATCTACAAGTCAGAGTCAAACTCTTCACCAACGGTTTTGACATGTTCCTTTTTGTTGTAAACAATGCCTTTATTCTCTGTTCATCGCCTGGTGTGCATCAACCTACCTGACAACACGATATAAAACGTACCAAACATTTGTCCAATCCATTAGATCTTTTTTTTTTAAATCAATACTGCTTTCAAGTTGGGCCAACATAGCCGTGGAATACACGAAAGACATCCTATTTTCTTCAAAGCGGTATTCTACACTGACAGATCGACGTCCTACCCGACATCGTCCGCGCGGTTGGCGGTGAGGCGGAGGTTTACCTGGACGGAGGGGTCCGGACTGGGACGGACGTGCTGAAGGCCTTGGCGCTGGGGGCCAGATGTGTGTTCATCGGCAGGCCCGCACTCTGGGGACTCGCTTGTAACGTACGTACAAATATTGCTTGATAAATCCATTAATTGTTGATGTCAATGATCCTTTGTCATCTGTCCTTTCTGGGTTATTTCAATGCCATGCCATGAAATTTGGTAATGTTTTCAAAACCACTGTTCCTTCATAAAATAGTTGTAAAGAACCTTGACAAGATATTGAGAAAAATATCTCCTTGTCTTTTTCAGGGTGCGGAAGGCGTTCAGCAAGTCTTACAGATACTGAAGGAGGAATTCAGCCTGGCCATGGCCAGGGCTGGTACGCATGAACAGTCAATGCAGCATTTCAAGATGATTTTACTTTTGCTAACAATATGAGCATAGTTTTGAGGCTTCTGGTTCTCATCCTCGTTCCTTTAATGTACTATGTTATTCCTTTATTTCAGGTTGCGCGAAAATCTCAGACATCCAGCCATCATTGATCGTGCATGAGTCTTATTACTTGAACCGGCAAATGTTCAACATTGCGGGGAATGTCAACAATAAGATTCTCAAATCCAAATATTAGAATTTGTATGCGTAAGTTCATATTCTTACATACAAGAAATGCTTTCGAAACAACTAGTAGTGCCTCAATATAAGGGCACGCCCCACGGACAAACTATACTTTTATTTGTAGAGGCAGAAACATTCGTTGGACTTTTTCAATGTCATTGGACAATGTGCTGAAAGCGCCACCAAGCGAGATATTAGTAAACCGTATCAACACAAACTTCTACCGTACTATGAGTACAACGCATTCTTCATGTTCGAGATAGACAAGTTCATTTGGGGTTGACGTAGACAAGATCCTGCAAGTCTACCTACAACACGGCTTACGTAAAGAGTGTGTATTAACATGTTTGACAGCTAGGCCAAAAAATAGTTACTCAAGCAACTGGATAAAATTTTGAAACAGTCAGACGTTTCATGACAGCATCCGCTGTCTTTCGTCAGTGACTAACGATAAAACTGGGAAACCATTCTTTTTATACCAGAAGTCTGAATAGATAATGTTAATAAGATTAAGACAACTTAGGATGTCTTGACGTAGTCTTCAAAAGAAGATTAATTCAAGACAAGGTTGTATGCTAATAAGTTCAATTAGCTACTGTTGTTTTAGTACAGTAACTAAATGTTGTTCTTTTATTCTTTATTCTTTATTAAAATTGCAACAAGATAATACATGTACTAAATGTTGTTCGTCCGGGGGTGGGGGGTGGTGGGCAGTGCATTCACTCCAAGTGCCTGAAAGTTAAACGCATAGACCCCTTTCCTGTGGAGGGCGGGATTGTACATCCTCTCATATATTGCTTCTCTAACTCCCCATTGTTTGACAGCTAGTAAGATCAGTAGCAACGTCACTAGTGTCGTAGTATCCTTTATTCACAGAGTCGGAACGGCGTCTCGGTGGCGCAGTGGCAAGGTGTTTGGCCCAGAATCCAAAGGTACAGGGTTCGAACCCGGGGTTCCCTGATTTGTCCCGTTGACGTTTTGCCCATGGGAAAGGCAGTTAACACCACTTTCCGCACTTCACTCAGGTGAAAATAAGTACCTAGCTTCAGTTAAATGGAGGTCCCGTGTTTGAGGAGAGCCATACCTCGAGCACGTTAAAAAACAACCACACTTATCGAAAAGAGCGGGGGTCCTTCCCGGTGTGAGTGAATCATACAACTCTGTCCGTATATGCAGCTTGTACTCTTCAGTACAAACCTAGTGTGTTACACCTTGAGGCGGTTTATCGGGTATGCAATACATGCAAACAAAACATGCAAGCAAACTCGAAAAGAGTACGTAGGGGTTGAGTGAGTCATATGCATCTGTCCGGATGTGCAGCTTGTACTCTTCAGTACAAACCTGGTGTGTTACAACGCCTTGAGGCGTTTTTAACGGGTATGCAATACATGCGAACAGAACAAAGAGCCTTGGGCAAAAAACAACGTCTTCGACCTCAAGTTACCCCTGCCTTAAGGTCATCATTCTATAAATGGCAACAATCAGAACCACGTGACCTGCACCAGGGACTGAACTTTCCACTTTAAATCAGAACGCTGACAACGTCGTTTTGGTGAAGCTTCCTTAGCGTCTTTACCATGATGTCTGGGGACGTTAACCCCAATATCACTCCGCTCAAACGTGTATATGCAGACGTACGTGAAACTATGGAACGATTTCTAAAATGTAAACTCCAACAGGGCTGTGGATAATTTGGTTCGATACTAGTGTCCTCGTCCTGAAATAACCCCTGCCAAAGGTCAAACTCAGCCCTGTCGTAACCTCTGCCTAAGGTCAACGCTGTGTGCAAATAAGAACCATATGACTTGCGCTGGCGCACTGAACATGAAACGGAACTTCCCACCTTGATTCGTTAAACGCTGACAAATTCTTCCTAGTGAAACAAATCAAAGGAGCGAGTAGAAACAAGTGACCCCAACCGAGATTCGAACCCACGCCGGCAGCCCAGATCACAGGCACGCCTTAACCACTAGGCTAAAAGGTCGCGACCAGTTAGACTGGTCAGTTGGAGGCGCTTGAACCCCCACTGTTACACTAGTGACGCTTCCTTTGCGTCTTTCCCGCGATGTCTGAGAACGTTCACCCCATGGCGACGTCTGTGGTGGAGTTTGAGAAAGCCGCAAACGAGAAGCTTCCGGAGTTTGTTCGGGAATACTTCGGCCGACCTGGGGAGGGGGGGCAGACGTACAGGGACAACTGTGAGGCGTTCAAACGGTAGGGTGTGTGTGTGTGTGTGTGTGTGTGTGTGTGTGTGTGTGTGTGTGTGTGTGTGTGTGTGTGTGTGTGTGTGTGTGTGTGTGTGTGTGTGTTTTGTGTGTTTGTTTGTGTTGCCTCTGTAGATGTGTGTATTTGTGGGGGTTGTGTGTGTATGTGTGTGTGTGTGTGTGTGTGTATGTGTCTCACAGTGTACGGGTGTGTGAAAGTGTGTACTCATGCCACGTACATATTCGTCTTACTTAATCTCCAAGCGGACGAATGGAGCTCCGAAGGCAAAATTGACATATCTTTATAGCTGCCCGTTTTGTTTTTCTTAACAAACCGCCTTCTTAACATACGTTTGAAGATTTCGTCTCATGATCTTTCTCCTACATAAAATGTGGAGCAAGGCTATATGGCAACCGACTTCCGACAAGGAACAACGGCATTCCGCCATATCAAAGACTGTCGTACTAAAAGTTTATTTACATATCAACGACTGTCCTGCAAAACGCCCCTAGCAAACTTTCATATTGATTCCTGTCGTTTTGAGACGGAGTGACAATAAAACACAAATGCCTTGAACTCGAAGGTTGCTGTCGAAGCTACTAACCGGTCACAGAAAATGGCCGCCATATTGTGGTAACGAAAACAGTTCAAGGTCATATAATGACGTGCTGTTGTCTTCCTTTGCACCACAAGCACGTAATTAACAATGGGGTTTGGAAAACACATGCGTACATGTATATTGTAGGGGTGCTAGGAACCAAAGAGTTTGACTATTATGTACAGTCTGTATTGACACAACAAAAGAACGGCGACTTTCGTAAGGTCTTCTACTACCTCATATGCAAACAACAAACGATGGAATACAAAATGATTAACCAAAGTACAAGTATATTGAATAATTCAACATGTCGAGTTTAACCTATCACTTGCACTACTAGTTCTAAGATCGAAACACTCTTAGATATATTGACCTATTTCTATCACTTGGTTAATTGGTAGAAGTTACTGGTGGTGGTTAACGATTAGTTGTATCAATTTGCGATAGCTTTAGCAGTTAACCCTCAAACCACCGTATGGGGTCAAAACTGACCCCAGGTGTATATCAACATGTGCCATTTTGACATTTCGAGTCGAAAACAAAATTCCTTCAATGAGTTTGTTTGTATATATGTCTTATAACTTCTCACAAGTTTTTACCGAGATTGGCTCATTGTTGATTAAGTTATCCTAGAAAGTTTACGCATGGTCCAGTGGGGTCAAAACTGACCCCAGCAAAATCTGCACTCATATTCCCTATTGTTTGATACTTGTCATCTAGTAACATGTATGATAATGGTTATTATGATCATAGTTACAAAATATAATTTTGTAGAAACGTGAAAAAGCAAATTTTTTAAATGAACGTAAAGATTAATGACGTTGCGACGTATTATGACGTCATTTATGTGATTTTATTGACGAAAACCAACAAATTGGGTATTTCCATATGATTCAAAGTTACACGATAAAACTTAAACAGAAATTATGTATGGTAAATCAACATATATCCAAAGACATCATTTGTAGATGGCAACTGGAACTACGTCAAAATGATGTCATAAAAATTATATTCATATCAACTTACACTAGCGAAATCCGCCATCTTGGTTTCGCCATCTTGAATTATTTCAAATGCATTTTTTCATCATATAACCTAATAACACAATAAAAATGGACCAAAACATTTATATTAAGATTGTTTCTGTTTGAATAAACATGGTAATGATGAAATTTGAGGTTGAAATAGCCGGTTATAGCTAGTCTAATTGTATCGTCCGCCATCTTAAATTTTGACCGATGACGTAATGAAATATGCATAAATTATGAATATTAAATCATAAAAATGATAGTGAATTAAATTGGTTGGTATTGATGTAAGAAAATAAGTGCAGTTTAAAAAGACAGCCCTAGAATTGCATTGTAAAATCCAAAATTAGCGACTTTTTCCAAATATGGCTCTAAGAAACCGGTTACTATAGCAACATGAAAACATTCATTAGATATTTCATTAAATTAAAATTGTTGCCAACGAAATTCTAGCAAAGGTGACCAAGTTTGGTTGTTCTAGCGTAAGACATTCAGATGCTATATGACATCAAGTGTTGGCGCAGGCCTCAAAAGAACCCGCTTGTCTGAAAAGAGTTAGTCGCAAAAGACGATGTTCCGTATTTTTGCATAAATTATGATAATAAGCAAAAATTGTTCGCACCTAATCATGTCAAACTGTCCCTTATAGATTACTTAAACTATACATATATACAAACCACAAAATTAGTCACCAATAAAGCTATATTTGTAAAAAACATTGTGGGGTCAGTTTTGACCCCATACGGTAAGATTAGTCGTAAAAAAGCTACGGTGGTTTGAGGGTTAATGGTATCAAAGCTGTTCATGATTATTTGATTTAGCTGAAGTGGTTAAGGGTATCAAAGCCGTTAATAATTAATAGCTGATTGATATAGTGGTTAATGGTATCTAGTTAACAATGATTGGTTGTACTAAGCTGTAGGAGTTATCGATAATCGATAAAGATTAACTGGACTATCAGCGTCCAATACTCAAATAAATGAAATAACTGTGGTAGTTATCAATATGTATAATTATGCACTTGTTAAATGTTGGTCTTGAACCCAGGTACCGTCTGATCCCTCGGAACCTACGTGACGTGTACATCCGGGACACCTCGGTCACCGTGCTGGGGTCAAAGCTGGATTTCCCAGTAGCCATTGCGCCAACGGCTGTTCACAAACTCGCCCATCCAGATGCGGAGGCGGCGACTGCAAAAGGTTTTCGAGCATTTTTTCCATCAATACAAATGTACAGACAATGGTAATGCCTTTTAACGGCAACGATGGCTTCAACAGGCCAATCTATTGCAGGACATTTCTACTGAATAAGATAAAAGGAAAATGAAGGTCACTAATACTCCTTGCTTCCCTGTGCAACTTTGAATCGTTAGCAAGACTGAAGTACGGCAATGTAGTAAACAGAATATATATCAAGTATTTTGCAACCTCAAACATGCATTGATTAGCGTGCATCTGTTTCATCCCCCAGGCGCAGCCTCCACGAACACAGCGATGGTCCTGAGCTCCTCATCACTGCTCATGATGTACGTGTCTCTATTTCATCCCCTAGGCGCAGCCTCCAAGAACACAGCGATGGTCCTGAGCTCCTCATCACTGCTCATGATGTACGTGTCTCTGTTTCATCCCCCAGGCGCGGCCTCCATGAGCACAGCGATGGTCCTGAGCTCCTCATCACTTCCCATGATGTACGTGTCTCTGTTTCATCCCCCAGGCGCGGCCTCCATGAACACAGCGATGGTCCTGAGCTCCTCATCACTGCTCATGATGTACGTGTCTCTGTTTCATCCTCCAGGCGCGGCCTCCATGAACACAGCGATGGTCCTGAGCTCCTGGTCGCACTGCTCATGATGTACGTGTCTCTGTTTCATCCCCCAGGCGCGGCCTCCATGAACACAGCGATGGTCCTGAGCTCCTCATCACTGCTCATGATGTACGTGTCTCTGTTTCATCCCCCAGGCGCGGCCTCCATGAACACAGCGATGGTCCTGAGCTCCTCATCACTGATCATGATGTACGTGTCTCTGTTTCATCCTCCAGGCGCGGCCTCCATGAACACAGCGATGGTCCTGAGCTCCTGGTCGCACTGCTCGTGATGTACGTGTCTCTGTTTCATCCTCCAGGCGCAGCCTCCATGAACACAGCGATGGTCCTGAGCTCCTGGTCGCACTGCTCGTGATGTACGTGTCTCTGTTTCATCCTCCAGGCGCAGCCTCCATGAACACAGCGATGGTCCTGAGCTCCCCATCACTACTCATGATGTACGTGTCTCTGTTTCATCCTCCAGGCGCAGCCTCCATGAACACAGCGATGGTCCTGAGCTCCTGGTCGCACTGCTCGTGATGTACGTGTCTCTGTTTCATCCTCCAGGCGCAGCCTCCATGAACACAGCGATGGTCCTGAGCTCCTGTTTGCACTGCTCATGATGTACGTGTCTCTGTTTAATCCCCCAGGCGCAGCCTCCATGAACACAGCGATGGTCCTGAGCTCCTCATCACTGCTCATGATGTACGTGTCTCTGTTTCATCCGATCCCCCAGGTGCGGCCTCCATGAACACAGCGATGGTCCTGAGCTCCTCATCATTGCTCATGATATACGTGTCTCTGTTTCATCCCCCAGGCGCGGCCTCCATGAACAAAGCGATGGTCCTGAGCTCCTCATCACTGCTCATGATGTACGTGTCTCTGTTCTATCCCCCAGGCGCAGCCTCCATGAACAAAGCGATGGTCCTGAGCTCCTCATCACTGCTCATGATGTACGTGTCTCTGTTTCATCCCCCAGGCGCGGCCTCCATGAACACAGCCATGGTCCTGAGCGCCTGGTCGCACTGCTCATGATGTACGTGTCTCTGTTTCATCCCCCAGGCGCGGCCTCCATGAACACAGCGATGGTCCTGAGCTCCTCATCACTGCTCATGATGTACGTCTCTCTGTTTCATCCCCCAGGCGCAGCCTCCATGAACACAGCGATGGCCTTGAGCTCCTCATCACTGCTCATGATGTACGTGTCTCTGTTTCATCCCCTATGCGCAGCCTCCATGAACACAGCGATGGTCCAGAGCTCCTCATCACTGCTCATGATGTACGTGTCTCTGTTTCATCCCCCAGGCGCGGCCTCCACGAACACAGCGATGGTCCTGAGCTCCTCATCACTGCTCATGATGTACGTGTCTCTGTTTCATCCCCCAGGCGCAGCCTCCATGAACACTGCGATGGTCCTGAGCTCCTCATCACTGCTCATGATGTACGTTTCTCTGTTTCATCCCCCAGGCACGACCTCCATGAACACAGCGATGGTCCTGAGCTCCTGGTCGCACTGCTCATGATGTACGTGTCTCTGTTTCATCCCCCATGCGCAGCCTCCATGAGCACAGCGATGGTCCAGAGCTCCTCATCACTGCTCATGATGTACGTGTCTCTGTTTCATCCCCCAGGCGCGACCTCCATGAACACAGCGATGGTCCTGAGCTCCTCATCACTGCTCATGATGCACGTGTCTCTGTTTCATCCCCCAGGCGCGGCCTCCATGAACACAGCGATGGTCCTGAGCTCCTGGTCGCACTGCTCCTTAGAACAGGTGGCTGCCGCGGCTCCGCGGGGGGTCCGCTGGTTCTACCTGCTGTTCTACCGAGACCGAGGCCGGATGAAGCGGCTCCTGGAGCGGGCAGAGGGGGAGGGCTTCACCGCCATAGTCCTCACCGTGGACCAACCCTTATTCAATTTTGATCGAATCATTAACATGAGGAGGACTGAACCGCTTCCTCTCCAAGTCAGGTTGAAGCTTATTTCCTTTTTTGTCTTCTTTCATAATTCTCTTCCTAATAACGAACTACATACATATATTAGTTAAAACTGATCAAATACAAACTGTTAGACTATCGAATCAACCGCTGCCCGATTGCTATCTGTATTCTGTATGAGAATCATAATGACCAGTCACCTAGATCGCGATCATGCGTTGTTAACATCATCTAGTCGTGTCCCCGTGGCGCAAGTGGTAACGCAACCCCGCTGCTTCGCCATCTGGATCAAATTCCGAGGATCCTAGGGCCCGCGTTCGAACCTCAGTGGTCGACTCTCGAGCTCGGACATGTTGTAAGGGATTGCATTCTTCATTTCGGATGGTGACGTAAATCCGGCGGCCCCGTGTATGGGGGAGCTTTGGTCGTAAACCTCAAGCGTCAAACCTCTGCACGTAAAAGAACCCAACACACTTATCGAGAAGAGTAGGGGTGGCCCGGTGTGCTTGGTCAAAAACGCGAGCCGTGGCGAAGCTGCATTGCAATACCACTAGCTACCTGAAAAAGCATCATGCTTCACCTCAGTTGAGGATGCCTGCTTTACCTTACCTTAGTCATGACAGTTTTACGGGTGCTTATGGTCATAAGCGATAGAAATTTAATGCTGTGTTTTTAGCGATGGCGTAATCATTATATTATTTATGTTTTGTATTATGCATGTGCCTCAATGTGTCATGGCAGCAAAAGCTCACAAACCAGCAGTTGTACCAAGATCTACCATCTATCGCCAAGAAAGTTCAACAGCGCAGAATGAAACTGGCTGGTTACTGCATTAGACATCCCGAAATCCCTGCACACTATCTTGTTATCTGGGAGCCTGCTACTAAAGGCAAAAGAAATAGGGGTAGACCCAGAGTCACCTACTTACTAATAGACAATCTACGTAGTGACACAAACTTACAAGATACTAACTTTTAAGGGACTACGAAGGGCACGGAGGATAAAGTGCTATGAAGGAAGCTCTCTGGATTGGTAAGTAAGCAAGTAAGTAAGTATACTTTTGCTTCTCATATGTGCAATATTGCTGACCAGACTCTTTTTTTCTCAAGTTTCCCAAATATCTGGTTGGATGACGACGCCCATGGACAACCAGGTACTGCCGAACATTTGGCGTATCTTAAGAAAGTTGTGAAGGAGGCAGCGACTTGGGAAGACGTTGAGTGGGTCAAAAATCACACCCGGCTGCCTGTCGTGCTGAAAGGGATTCTCTCAGGTAGTATATGTAGAAGCCTTTTCTCTAAATACGCCCAAAAAAAAGCAGTTACTCAAGCAACTGAATATGGTTTTGGAAACGGTCAGACGTTTCAAGTAGCATCCACTACTTTTCGTCAGTGACTGTGAGCAAGATTAGTCGAACAGCAGATTTAAAACCACGAACTATGGATTGATATTCAAATAGGGAGAAAACAATCTTTAGATAAACTAATAGAAAGCAAATCAGACAAGTCAAGACAAGGTGGAAGTAAAAGTGGACAATAGCTCCTATTGTTTTAATATAGGAGCTAATATAAAGCTGGTTTGCCGTCAAGGCTTGGTCCCAAGTGCCAGACATCTTCTCTAAGTATAGACTTGTTGAAAAAATGCAAGAAAAGAAAGGTAAAGGTATACGTAGTAATGTCTCAGACTGTTTTTAGTAAAAGAAGGCTAACTTTCCATTCAGACATTTAACACAGTCTTACACCATGTAACAGAAAGTTCTTTATTGATTGATTGATTGATTGATTAGTGATTGATTAGCTAATCTGAATATCACATTTAGCTAAGGATGCGAAGATTGCAGTGGACCTGTGTGATTGATTTAGTATTGATAAAGTAGCTTATATTGATCGCGTAATCGATTAGCGATATGGACAAATCAATATGCATTATTCAGCTGAAGATGCAGGGAACGCTGTAAATATGTATCCATCTAGACAAAGTTTTATATAATCGGTTTGTTGATCAATCGATTGATTTATTGATGGATTGATTGATTGTTTAGTGATTGATTTCAAATTTAATACATTATTCAGCTGAGGACGCGAGGACTGCAGTGGACATGGGTGTTTCCGGGATCTACGTGTCCAACCATGGCGGGCGGCAACAGGACAGCGTGCCGGCTACGGTATTAAGTTCATGACATAAGATACATAACTTTATTACACAACAATTGTACAAGGTACAAAGTATGGCGTTCACCGGTACATAGATAACATTCTATTAGGCTAATTAGTCTATCTTATACAAAATGGTGTAGTAGTATGGGATGACAATGGGATTTTACAATCATTGGAGGAGTTTCTAACGTCTAGACATTCTTTGATATATTTCCCAATGTATACCATGCATGCGTTGTCAAATGTCATTATGTGCTTAAATTTGCTATTCAAGTCCATTGAGATAAAGTCTCATGAAATGAGTAGTGTAAATGCAGAAAGGTTCGTGGTGGATTAACGTTCGCGGTTTTCGCGGTAAACTCTTTACCGCGAACCTAAAACCACCGCAAAAAGGCGCTCCATTGTGCGATTGTACCACTGCTATTGCTTCAAACGCGAACTCAAAATCACCGCGAACACTCCCCTCGAACATGTCTGCATTAACAGTATTTGACACTATACATTGTGGCTAATATTCCAGGCATTTTATACCTAAAATATAAATTATTATCTTGAAATACTTACGACGAACATAATGTTTTCAGAAATCTTATCGAAAGAAAAAAAGAGCCTTCGAGTGACATTTACCAATATCGGCATCATTGACATTGTCCCATGCAGTGTCCGTATGTCGACTACGTTGTAAAGTCTGAATTTGTCATTGACTGTTATGCAATCTTTTGACATGTAGAAGGTATTGACGACTCTGGATACTAACGGCCATGTAAGTTCGTTTACGGATGACTTTTTTCGAAGATCGACGTCCTTGCTGACATCGTCCGCGCGGTTGACGGTGAGGCGGAGGTTTACCTGGACGGAGGGGTCCGGACTGGGACTGACGTGCTGAAGGCCTTGGCGCTGGGGGCCAGATGTGTGTTCATCGGCAGGCCCGCACTCTGGGGACTCGCTTGTAACGTACGCGTGGTTTTGATTGTCCACTGTTGCTTGATGAATTCAGGTAGAAGTTGTACTTCTGTGCTAGAATTTCCTTCCTGAACGGATTCAATGCCATGCTGTTAATGATTAAACTACAGGGGTGTTTAAAATTGCAAAGAACCTAGACAGAAGATTTTAAAAATGTTTAGGGTCAACCGCTAGAATGATGCCAAATCATTATTAAAGATAGGCAAAGAAGGATTGTCCCTTGAAATCGTCAGTTCTCTTTGTATCATTTAAGCGTGATGCTAGATCAAATCTATCGACTATTTCAGGGTGCAGAAGGAGTTCAACAGGTCCTACAGATCCTGAAGGATGAACTCAGTCTGGCCATGGCTAGATCGGGTATGTAAAATAAGTCAATTTGATATTTTTTAAAAAAGAAAATTTTACTAACAATCATATATCTGCATAGATTTGAGACTTCTGTTTATTGTACACGTTCCTTTAGTGTATTATACTTGTTTGTCTTTTTTTCAGGCTGTGCAAAAATCTCAGACATCCAGCCGTCACTGGTCGTCCATGAGTCTTATTACCTGTACCGACAGATGTTACACCTTCCCAGGAACGGCAACAACAAGATTCCCAAATCCAAATACTAGGGTTTGTATGAGTTTGACAAGCATATCTTGACGATGGACTTCTATATGGTAACGCAGAGAGGTTTAAGTTACTAATAGATAAACCTGTACTTTTTCTCAAAAGTCTATATCTCAATCGGGTATATTTTACTAGTGATGTTAGAAGAAAAATAGTAAAAAAAAAAGATAACATACACCACGGTCTCAGGATTTTATGATACTTTTAATGATTTATCAGCTTTCTATACAGGTAGAGGAAATATTAATGCATCTTTTTGTTTCATACTCTCCAGTGTTTGGAGAATAGAGAATTGACATAGCTATACGTCAATGTTTAACGACAATCTACCGACTACACATACAACTTTATTGAACAACGTACATTTTAGTATAACTTCCATTAACATTAATCCACCGTGTTACATAAATCCGCCTGTTTGAAAAACAAGGGGTCTAAAAGATCTCTAATGTAGCACCCCCCAGATCTACACAGTTTATTTTTCTTCAAAATACACACTGGAGTGCAATATACTGGGGGCGTTGGGCTGGAGATCGGTTTGGACAGGGTGGAGGAATCATGTACCATGGTGAAACTATGTTAGTATGCATTAATATTGTAGTGAATAGGTAAAAAGACATCGTAACACAAATGTACAAGCTGATCTTAGAATCTTACCATAAACAGCAGGTAGTTGACTTATACTCAAACTGCCGGTATTATATCTTATCTAATAAAACAATGGTGCAAAAAATGTATATTCGGTTGTCCATACTAGTACTCATTGATAATGATCACTTTAACCTCTGGAATGCCCTACAGCTTAATACTTAGCCATCGGTGGTACACCATAGTATGACTGATGCACGACTAATGACGGCTGAATGTCTGATATCTTCGCACAGCCTGGAATGGTAACAACAAAAAAACACTCTTAACATATGTAATACGGTAAAAAAACTAAAGATTGTCCCCCACAGCTTGAATAAACTGAATGAAATCACTGTGATAAACTCAAATTAACAACTAAACAAATTAAATGTGATAGAGCCTGATCATACGTACCCGCCCTTGCCATTGCCACACTGAGTTCATCCTTCAGGATCTGTAGGACCCGCTGAACACCTTCTGCACTCTAATGTTTACGGAACATATAGTACAATGTTTCAGCGTCTTCAGATATGTAAATAATCGCCTTCGAGTCCACCTCTCAAGGATTGGACTGAACAGCCACAGCAGACGCTGCGGACAACCCACTACTGACAGGATGTGATGCCATAGTCTTTCGAGACAGACGGCTGCTGACAATAATATCGTGGTAACTCTTATAAAGCTACTCAGAGGTATTTCGTGGAACTGGTAATACGTACGTTACAAGCGAGTCCCCAGAGTGCGGGCCTGCCGATGAACACACATCTGGCCCCCAGCGCCAAGGCCTTCAGCACGTCCGTCCCAGTCCGGACCCCTCCGTCCAGGTAAACCTCCGCCTCACCGCCAACCGCGCGGACGATGTCCGGTAGGACGTCGATCTTCGTAATAAAGGTATCAATAAATGAAAAACTATAAGGCGGTGACGTTTTAACCGCTGATCGTAACTCCTCCATGTGTAGCGATTGAATTAAGGCTATGTCATCACGTTAAATGGGGAAATTTATGTTTTACAGAGCGGTCATGTACAGTAGCCTGCCTAAATCGCGCTCCTAGCGGCCGGCCCGACGGTTACCGCCAGAGGGGGTCATTAACCCCAGCCAGCGAGAGACAGTACATGGACAACGTTGGGAAAATGTCAACCTGAAAGATGCCGTTATTGGTAAATTGATCATTAGAAAGCCTTGGTGGTCTTTGCTTCTACTGATACGACCTTAAAGACTCCTATATTCGCCGTATGGAGTTGCACGTTATAGATACAATGCGTTACATGTTTTATACAAGTATACATCGTCAAGTTCTGAGACCGAGAGAAGTCCCTACCGTAGCCGGCACGCCATCCTGCTCCCGGCCACCATGGTTAGACACGTAGATACCGGAAACACCCAGATTCACTGCAGTCCTCGCGTCTTCAGCTGAAATAACACATAGAGAATTAGTTACCCAGTTCAGTTCACCCTCTGTGAGGTGACAGAGGGCGAGGCCTGTCGTCCTAAAGCCCTAAGTCCTCCTCAATCACGACCGGTTGTAAACGTTTGTTACAAATTAGAGTCCAGTGCGGAAAATAAAAGGTCTCATCACAGAATTAGCTTTTCAAGAAAGCTAAAACTAGTACGCCATTCCCCCCATTTTTCAGTATTGTAGCTAGCATTGGATAAGATTCTACGTATAATAGCATTTAAGTTCGTGTGGTTTTAATTTCTCGCTAAGGCGAAAATGTAGTGTTCGCGGTTGTGTTAAGTTCGCGGCAGCGCTATAGTCACATACTGCTACAGTATTGGACAAAAATAATCGCGGTGGTTTTAAGGTCGCGGTGAAACGGTCGCCGCGAAAACCCCGATCATCAAACCACCGCTAACATTTCTACATTTACAGTACCTGAGAGAATGCCTTTTAGCACGACCGGCAGCCTGGTGTGATTCTTGACCCACTTCACGTCTTCCCAAGTCGCCGCTTCCTTCACAACTTTCTTAAGATACGCGTCGTGTTCTGCAGAACCTGGTAGTCCAGGGGCGACGTCATCCAACCAGATATTCGGCAAACTGACAGAACAAATGTGCGTATTACTGGCCACTGATTGTTGTTTAAGAATAAGACGTAGTTAAGAAACGAAATCATACTCGGACACCAAAGAAGGCAACTAAATAATATTATGTGAATAGTCTGGATCAGACTTGAACAGTATAATTACAAACTAGATCAATTCAAATTTTCGATTAACCAATCGACGGCTTCTGTCACGCCATGCAGATAGAACACAAGCATAATGTGATGGACTTTCAGTGGTTAAATGTGACACAGATATACTTATGAATAAATTTTGTGCAAGAATTATAACACAAAGAAAGTAAGAAAATCTAACCTGAATTGGATTGGGTAAACGACAGATTTCCGGCGGAGAGAAAACGGAAAGAGGGGCGTATCCACGGTGAGGACTATGGCGGTGTAGCCCGCCCGCTCTGCCCGCTCCAGGAGCCGCGTCATCCGGCCTCGGTCTCGGTAGAACAGCAGGTAGAACCAGCGGACCCCCCGCGGAGCCGCGGCAGCCACCTGTTCTAAAGAGCAGTGCGACCAGGAGCTCAGGACCATCGCTGTGTTCATGGAGGCTGCGCCTGGAGGATGAAACAGAGACACGTACATCATGAGCAGTGCGCCCAGGAGCTCAGGACCATCGCTGTGTTCATGGAGGCTGCGCCTGGGGGATGAAACAGAGACACGTACATCATGAGCAGTGATGAGGAGCTCAGGACCATCGCTGTGTTCATAGAGAACGCGCCTGGGGATGAAGCAGAGACACGTACATCATGAGCAGTGATGAGGAGCTCAAGACCATCGCTGTGTTCATGGAGGCTGCGCCTGGGGGATGAAACAGAGACACGTACATCATAAGCAGTGATGAGGAGCTCAGGACCATCGCTCTGTTCATGGAGGATGCGCCTGGGGGATGAAACAGAGACACGTACATCATGAGCAGTGATGAGGAGCTCAGGACCATCGCTGTGTTCATGGAGGCTGCGCCTGAGGGATGAAACAGAGACACGTACATCATGAGCAGTGTGACCAGGAGCTCAGAACCATCGCTGTGTTCATGGAGGCTGCGCCTGGGGGATGAAACAGAGACACGTACATCATGAGCAGTGATGAGGAGCTCGGGACCATCGCTGTGTTCATGGAGGCTGCGCCTGGGGGATGAAACAGAGACACGTACATCATGAGCAGTGATGAGGAGCTCGGGACCATCGCTGTGTTCATTGAGGCCGCGCCTGGGGGATGAAACAGAGACACGTACATCATGAGCAGTGATGAGGAGCTCAGGACCATCGCTGTGTTCATGGAGGCCGCGCCTGGGGGATGAAACAGAGACACGTACATCATGAGCAGTGATGAGGAGCTCAGGACCATCGCTGTGTTCATGGAGGCTGTGCCTGGGGGATGAAACTGAGACACGTACATCATGAGCAGTGCGACCAGGAGCTCAGGACCATCGCTGTGTTCATGGAGGCCGCGCCTGGGGAATAAAACAGAGACACGTACATCATGAGCAGTGCGCCCAGGAGCTCAGGACCATCGCTGGATTGGACAGAGTTATGATCGGCAATGTTTAGTCTGCACTGAACGATCATGTTTTAGCCCTCTCAGGGTAAGATCCGGATGAAAGTTGTGAAAATCTTATAGGCTTACTCCGTATACACAGTTAAGCGCTTTAATACAAGCAAGCTTGTTGTTAGTCTGTATAACGCAAACTCCAGCTGTCCGGGGGTTTCTCTCCCCTCCCCGCTCTTGGGTTGCGAGGTGGTTACAGGGCCGCGAGCGGTCACAAGAGGCTTGATTGAATTCAGGCTAGCTTGTTGTTAATCGTGTTAAATTGTGTACGAAAGGAATTAGCAAAAGCGTATGAAATATTCGCAAAAATATAAGTTACAGACCTTTTGCAGTCGCCGCCTCCGCATCTGGATGGGCGAGTTTGTGAACAGCCGTTGGCGCAATGGCTACTGGGAAATCCAGCTTAGACCCCAGCACGGTGACCGAGGTGTCCCGGATGTACACGTCACGCAGGTTCCGCGGAATGAGGCGGTACCTGGAATAAGCCGTTTCACGATTTGAACTGCGCATGAGCGAGGCCAAAGTTGAAGGTCCCCACTAGGGGTGGATACCGGTTCGGCTTAATAAGGTCCAAGTCCAAGTTTAGGTCCAGAGATTTAGGTTCAGGTCCGGACCTGAACCTGGACCTGTCCAGTTGATGTTTTGTTTTATTAGACCAATATTAAGCATAGAGAATTTATACTGACACGCGCGACTGTAAAAGTTTCTTGGTGAGAAGACTTTCAAAATAAACCAGTGTTTGATATTTGAATGTTACATTTATTTTAAATGCCTTTTTTTGTCAGAGGGGAGACTCAAAACACTTTTTATCAAACAAAACAAAACAAAACAAAACATATATTTGTACTTTGTTCAGTTTTTTTTTACTCAGGTTTTAGGCTTTCAGGTTTTTTGGACTCGGTTCTTGGATGTTATAAAGGTCCGAATCAGGTCCAGCGAACAGGTATCCACCCCTAGCCCCCACACTGTTAACTGATTTGTTGCCTAGACGACGGTTAATAAATGTCCCAGTGCCTTGAACTTTGGCATATATTACCACAGTGCGTACCTGCCTATTCAAGGCAAGCATTGTAAGCATTTTAAAAGTTAGTAATTAACCACCAGTCGTTTTAGCTAATTGTTAACCACTACTAACTGTTAACTTCCTGACAATTTTTTAAAACTACCATGAGTCTATTTAGCTAATAATCATCAACCAGTTTGATACTATCAAATGACACGTATTATCAAGGAGGTGGTATTATCAAATGCTAGGCTTTACATAACCACCATCGTCAGCAATCGTGAACGTACACACACATACAAACACACTCTGACACAGCAAAACACACACACACACACACACACTCACTCACACACACACACTGACACAGCAAGACACACACGCACACACACACATACACACACTCCAATACCAATTGCACACGAGCACACATAGCAACACACACAGACGCACAGAGAGATCCCCCTACCGTTTAAAAGCCTGGCAATTGTCTCTGTAAGTCTGACCCCCCTCCCCAGGATGACTGTAGTACGTCCGAACAAACTCCGACAGTTTCTCGTTTGCGGCTTTCTCAAACTCCGCCAAAGACGTCGCCTTAGGGTGAACGTTCTCCGACATGGCGGGAAAGACGCGAAGGAAGCGTCACTAAAGAAGACGTTGCCAGCGTTAGAAGAAAGGTGAAAGTTCAGTCCCTGGCGCAGGTCACGTGGTTCTGATTGTTGACATATGCATGCTGACCTTGAGGGCAGGGGTAACTTGAGGTTGATGACCCTTAATGTCGAACCTACATTCTGTAAGTTTGTAATGCTAGGGTCACATTTCCAAGCCGGGGCCCGGCCGGGCTGTTTTCAAAAGCGAAAAATGCATATCAATAAAATTTTAGACGTACGCGTATTTTAGTAGGGTTGCAGTATGAGGGGGTGTTGCCAAGTCAAACCCAATGTCTATTTTCGACACAGAAAATTTTTCATGCGGTTTAATAACATGTCTCTAGGTGGCGCTTTTAGTACATTGCCTAATCACATTGAAAAATCCAGTACGTACATGTGTACGACGTTACTGCCTCTACAAATATGTATCGCTTAGTCCACGAGGCGTACCTTCATATTGGCGAACTGCTAGCTTTTTCAAAAGTATTTGTTGTCTCTTACAAAAAGATGAACCCTCTATCCATATTTAATATGGATATATGTATAGCACCTTATAGTTTCAATGTATCTATTACATTTTATTGTTTTGTCTTCTTTTCAATAACACGCTATGGTAGGAAAAAGTCACCGACTGTTAGTGTTAGACATGGGCAATGACTGAAATAGGCTATATATACGGCCTTAAGAAATAGAGCTAGGGCTACCCTGCTATTACATTATTAGGGCATGCCCGGTTGACAAAGACAATAAACATATATATGGGAAACAATCAAATTTTATACAACTTTTAATAGTCTTGCTTGAAATATTTTGTGGACGGCATGTTAGGGTGATGGAAGTTTGTAACCATGTGGCATGTCTACATATTAGATACCATAGATAACTAGTCAATCTAAGTGACATGAATCGAAGTTGAACATTTCTGACTGTCTTTAAAGGGAATATCCACATGCACAACACAATTTCCCAATTCTGCCGGTAAATATCCCGATCAGAGTCTCTTGCACAATCTGCCAGACAGTATTCTCTCTGAGAGATATAGCTATATTCTTAAACGGTTCTTGAATTGTAATAGTTAAAATAGCTCAACCCTGGAAATTGTTAGTTACTGTAGTGTTTTTCAAATCTCACGATCACGGCTAAAAAAATGCAATTTCTTATCTAATTACATCTTACTTGAACATTGCTCAAAATGGTGATTTTTGGAAGCAAGTCACATAAAAGTCCATGATTCTTCATTGAATTAACCAGTAATCCCTAAGATTTCGATACGAGCAACTTGAACTTCACAGTTAAACACAAAACCTTTTTACACCAATAATTTGATCCTTTACATAATTGATGACATAATTGAACCATTTTGACAAAATAATCGACAGCTTGTCACACAGAAAACAACAAACCCCTCACCTACACCAAGTATGTACATGTGTAAAATGTTCCTGAGGTTGAAATAGTAAAAATGAGATGTTTTTGCATAGATAAGCTTGTGCTTTAAGTACTCTTCCTGATTGCGAGTAAATCAGAAAATTTATTGTGAAAATAACAAAATGTTTGCCTGTAAATACTTAAAGTATTACTATTTGGTCAGATTGTTGCAAAAATGTTAAGATATCATGTAGTGATAGATTGGTGACAATATAGTCAGTATACTGTGAATTTGTTTATTTCTTTAGGGGCTTAACTTTGTTAATAAGAAGGAGAAAGGAGGTTTTTGCAGTGTTTAAGTTTGTGGTTAAAACATTCTCCCGTTAGGCCACACCAATTTACTTTCTTGGTCAACGGATTTTTATTTTCCAAAAAAAAAAAAATTTTAGAAAAAAAAAATATCATGAAAACAGAAGGCTGGGCCTGTGAGCCTTCTGTTTTCCTTTTTTTTTTCTAAAATTTTTTTTTTTGGAAAATAAAAATCCGTTAACCAAGAAATTAAATTGGTGTGGCCTTACAGTACAGTAGTAATACATCGGAAGCAGTGATAGTTGCAATGTCATCAATTCAGAATAGAGAGGTCCCCTGAAAACCACTCAAAAAATTTCAAAATTCGCAGTATTTCATGTTCCAATTGGAAAAGCTTAACAGGGCAATAAAATATGACTTTTCAAATATGCACTGTTGTACAACTTTCAAAAACAGATTTTTGATTATAACTCTCTTCTTTAAGAAGGTTAAATTAGATCATTATTGACCTTTAAGACAGTGCTGGAAATATGCAGACATCTTAAAATTCCTCCTTTACTGTTGAGAATATTGTTCATGCCTTCTTCTTCTCCTTTCTTGACGTTTCCATGGATCCTGAAAATGTAAAAGAACCATGATAGTGTTTAGGGATGTAATGAATAAAGTAATTTCTAACAAGTTTTCTCTCAGCTGAATAAAATGACATAATTATGACGGTGGGAAATTTCGGCACTTTTTTCTCAGAACTAGCTCACATATGCAGTCCATTGTAAAGGATTACACATAAGCTTTCAACTGATACATACAATGTCATGTAGTACAATGAATTTGCTTAGTAATCACAGAGAACCAAAACTGAATGCCCAAACTATTTGTGTTAAGTTTACATCGAGGAACAATGAGAGCTTATCTGTATCTGTATCTGTATCTGTATCTGTATAGCCGGTATAACCGCCATTAGGCGTAACACACCAGCTTCGCAGGCACGCGGCACGGCAGCAGCTGGTCATATTACACCGAACGGTCTGTTACACCTAGTCTTTGCATATCTGACTCCAACCGTTCTTTAAAGCTACTTAAAGCTACTTAGCTTGATATGCAATATGTAACTGTTATGAATTATCATGTGTATATACAACCTAAGTCTTTAAGTTACAGGTATAATGGTGTTCTATTGATGTACCTACATTGCTGTCTAGGTTGTCCATTGAATAGTGATATTGCATTTCAATAAAATAGAAAAAAAGAAAAGAAAAAAAATGAGCGCTTACCCCAGAAGATTTTGTTGCAGAACTCCCCCAGTAGGTAGAAACTGCATCCTATAACCGCCACAAAGCAACAGAATAGGAAGAACTGGAAATTGCTCATGGCTGCCATGAAGGGGTAAACCCAGAACCCTCCAACCTGGGCAACTATCAGCACCCTACAAGGATGGAAAGGAAGAATGTTTATTTAATCTAATCTAATCTAATTTAATCAATTTTTAATTCTTAATTTTATATTTCATATTGTTTATCTTATATTTCATTTTCTATTTTTCATTTTCTATTTCATTTCATTTCATTTCATTTCATTTCTTGAATATTCAGACAGCTGGGAGGCCCATTCGATTTTGACATGGAAGGTGGCACATGATTTTTTAGGCTTCATTTCAAATTGTTTCACTTGTCTTAGGATTGTATTTTGGAAGAATGTGAAGTAAAGGAAACTACCAGCCCTGATGAACACTCTCTGGCTGACTGGACCCTCTCTGGCTAGCATACTACGATTTTCGCGCCCGGCGTGGATCTGCTTGGAGATTAGGTTTTCATATCTTTTGTCCTGTTGTGGGTCTATGGAACGTAAGATTCATTCCTTTTTTCCTTGATTTTACTGGTCATGAATAATGCTTTCAAACATTCAAACCACAGTGAACATAAATTCTGGCTTTAACAAGATTAGGAGCCAGAAAGAATTTGGGGCCTCACCATATAAGGTATACAATCCCAACGGTGACCGCTCCGGTGAGGCCTGCCCGACGCGAGGGGTGCCTGTGGTGAACCAGGTACATCTCCAGCAACAGGACAGGCACCACAGTCGTGTGCTGTGGACAGCAAAATTGAAAGTCATTTTAAGGAAAAGAAAGAAAGAGAGGGTAAAAGAGGTAAGATCAAATAGCTAATTTAAAGCCGTAGTGCAGTGGGTCGTTGCTATAAATCCACTGTGTCTAGGGCACGATATAGGAAAAAGGAGCACAACCCTCTCCTTCCATTGTCTTTAACCTCCCCAACCAAAGTTAGAAACATTTCTGCAGTCAAATAATCCTTTGAAGGAAATGACTTGTGAACATATAAAAAAAGCTTTATTCCACATTTTATTTTACCGTAGCGTTAGAAAAACAATTATGGCAAAAAATTAATGATGTTTTGTTTCGTGATATTTCGGGTGCTTTATCATTTATATATCATACACATGTAGTATTACACTTTTATGGAAAGGACAGTACATATTGTATTACTAATGGTAATCGGAATAAAACAAACAAACAGACAAACAAACCTACCCAGACGTGGTTGACCCAGGGTGGGATGATCTTGTCCAGGACCGCTGGAAAGATCAGTTCTCGATCAACGGCGTACATCCCCCAGAACACGACTGTTACGATCTGCAGCATAATGTGATGATAGAGCTCTTATTAAGTTATCGTACAGAGTTATAGCACACACAAATGGTGTGGCGTCCGTGTGGCGCAGTGGTAGATCACTCGGCTGTCAAACAATGGGTCCCCGGTTCGTATCCCAGTGTGCCCAGAGACATGTCCGGACTTGCGCCCCGACGTTGTGCCCTTGGGAAAGGCACTTAACACGACTTTCCTCACTTCACTCAGGTGTAAATGAGTGCCTAGCTCATCTAGGGTTAGGAACGTCTCTCGGATAGGACGTTAAATGAAGTTCCCTTGTTTGGGGAGAGCCACACCCCGCGCATGTTAAAGAACCCACCACACCTTTCGAGAAAGAGTAGGGGCATGCCCCGGTGTGCGATGGTCCAAACCTTACAGTCCGGTCTGGGATGACATCTTGAAAAGGTGATAGTTCACCTAGGCCTGTTATGTCGATCCTTCCACAAATGTGGTAAATCGAAATAAATAAAAATAAACAAATAAAGGACACTTACAAGAAAGCAATTACGTGGTAAAAGAGCTCTGAAGGCACAGAATTATAGCATACACAAATAGAGAAAAGTACAAGAAAGAAGAAGAACTACTTATACTAAACTAGTACAAAGTGCAGAAAGGTTCTAGGCTATACAATGTAGTCAAAAGTAGATAGTATCAACTGGCTACTTATACTTATCTAGTACCTATGAACCATGCTCATACTCATAGGGAACAGCACAGCAGGCAGTATATAGTCCTGTATTACCTACGACCTCTCAACTATGAACTTACCATGCTCATAGCAAGGAGGTTATATAACCTCCTTGCTCATAGGGAGCAGCAAAAAAGAAGCCAGCACATAGTCCTGTTTTACATACAACCTCTCAACTATGAACTTACCATGCTCATTAGGGAACAGTCCTGTATTACCTACAATCTCTCAACTATGAATTTACTGACCTCTCACCTATGAACTTACCATGCTCATAGGGAACAGCACAGCAGCCAGTACATAGTCCTCTATTACCTACGACCTCTCAACTATGAACTTACCATGCCCATAGGGAACAGCACAGAAGCCAGTACATAGTCCTGTAGTACCTACAACCTCTCAACTATGAACTTACCATGCTCATAGGGAACAGCACAGAGGCCAGCATATAGTCCTGTATTACCTTCAACCTCTCATAGGGAACAGCACAGCAGTCAGGTTAGTAATGTTTTACCTCTGACCTCTCAACTCTCTGACCTATAAACTTACCATGCTCATAGAGATCAGCACAGAAGCCAGTACATATTCCTGTATTACCTACGACCTCTCAACTATGAACTTATGCAGGCTCCTAGGGAACAGCACAGAGGCAAGTTGATAGTACTGCTTTACCTATGACCTCTTAACTATAAACTTACCATGCTCATAGGGAACAGCACAGAAGCCAGTACATAGTCCTGTATCATAACGTACGACCTCTCAACTATAAACTTACCAAGTCCATGCTCATAGAGAACAGCACAGCAGCCAGGTCAGTCATATGTTTTACCTCTGACCTCTCACCTATGGACACAACATACTCATAGGGAACAGTACCGAGTCCAGTAAATACTCCTGTATTACCTTTGACCTCTCACCTATGAACTTACCATGCTCATAGGGAACAGCACAGAAGCCAGTACATAGTCCTGCACTTTCCTCAGCCCGGCAGCTTTCTTACCCAGGACCCCTTCTATCAAGTCTGCCAGCACACAGCTCCCAAAGAACACAGTGTGGCCCATCTGAAAAACAAACAAACTACTGTATTAAGTAAACAGTCTCCAGTGTTCTCACCAGAATTTTTTCACAGCATAGAGGTCTGGTACAGAAGGCCAACTTTACGCGGTGCAAGTCACGCGTGGAGTGCCGAAGACATGACCAGAGTAGGGAGTCCGGCATGTTCCCCTGGAAAATTTGTAAATTCATAACCCAATGAGACATTATTTCATGCATTTTAAGGGATAAATTTTGTGAAGTAGAGTTTTTCCTCTGTCACAGCCTCATTCTTAAGCCAAACATGAACTTTTTATAAGATTTATGAAGGGTCACAAGGTTCTTCCCAGAAAGAAATACCCCTATGCTGGTTGAAACACAGCATAGGGGTCCAGATCACAGCATATATATAGGGGGTCCAAATCACAGCATAGGGGTCCAGATCACAGCATAGGGGGCCCCTATGCTGAAAAGGCCTGGCGAGAAAACTGGTCTCTCCGAGTCTCACCGCAAAACAAGTGTACAATAGCATATTTACGTAATAATGTAACCCTACATAAATATCTAGCTGCACTGCACAGAGTCAAAACTCAGCTCTAATTTTGACTTTTGAGTGCACTATGCAATCGATATTTCTGGAGTCCAGTGCTTAAAGTAATCATACTGTACTGTTATAAAATGGTCTCCGGTGCCACTGTGAGCTTCAAGTTTAACTCACAATCACAAATGTTGTAAGGTTCACACAACGTCCTCCGAATCTTTTCTTCCAAAATGTAGAATTCCGGATGTTCTCTCTACGTAGACGTAAAGACAGGACACAAGAAGGTGGGACACACGTGCCGGGGTGCTGACATAACCGGACGCCATCTTTTCCAGCTGATCATGTGCTCAATAGATCACTTACCTAGTCTAAGCACACAACAAGTCTACTTATGCAAACACCTTTACACAATCATCTGCAGGGGTTTTTCTAGAAAAATTAAACAAGAGGGAGAACAAACAGGCGAGGGCGCGATTTCTATGTGTTTATGGAAGACTCAATCGCTGAGTGAAGGCTGTATGCTGGATAATAGGCTAAAATCTGAATTCGACAAGGGGGCGCTGGGCTGAAACAAGAGGGTGCAGCACCCTTCTTTCCCAATTTAGATGAACCTCTGATCTGATAGTAGTAACACCTAGCTAGCTTCAGTGTACTGTCATTGTAAACCAGTAACACCTACGAGCTTCAGTGCAAAGTTGTAAGCCAATAACACCTAGCTTCAGTGCATTGTAGACCTGTCCAGTAACAGCTATATAGCTTCAGTGCATTGTAAACCAGTACGTAACACATAGCTTCACTGCATTGTAGACGTGTCCATTGTAGACATAGCTTCAGTGCACAGTGAACCAGTCAGTATAAGTATTGCCCTGCTGTAGATGACATGTCCAAGCTTGCTATGAACAGGAAACAGTGAAGAGCTGAGTGGAAGAAAGACTGATTGCAGCTGCATCTAGTGTCCAGACCACTGCAGCAGCAGAACACAGCTGCAGTGAACTACAAATGTACTACTTTTATAATTAAACCCTGCTGCTATGCAATGGCTCTAAAGACTCCTGGTTCAGCTCTGAGATTACTCATGTAGTGACCAGTGAAGTAAGCTTCGCCAAACGGCCACCAAATCTATCCTTCCATCTTGCAAAAGGCCAGATATTCGTCCTGTCGTACACGTCGACAAAGACATAAAGACAGAGAACAAGAAGGTGGGACACACGTGCACGGGTGCTGACATGAACCATTGCCATTTTTCCTCAGCTGATCATGCGTGCAATAGATCACTAATTATACCTAAACTGACTTCTAAGTACTCGTTCCACCAGTTTAAGCAAACACTTCTTTACACAACAGATTTCCATATCAAACAAACCTACACCACTTCTTTCTTACATGAAAAGCTATATCCTATATGCCACCAAAATTAAGATCACAGCACTTCCATTAACCAAGGATACGAAAACCTAAGTTCTGCTGCAGTATGCAGTACCAAGGCTGGCCACCAGGAGGCCCGACATCCACCTTCAGTTTACCATCAGGTCTACAACACAATTTTAACATAACATAACATAACATAACATAACATAACATAACATAACATAACATAACATAACATAACATAACATAACATAACATAACATAACATAGTGTTCGGATAAGAGGCATATTGCCTCTGAGATCCGCGTCTTAAGCTTTGACTCGTAACTTAGAGTTCAGAGTTTGTAATGAGAGTTTATGATGGGCTGGGTGAGTACTACACCTACCCACATATTTGAGACGTATGGCATTGCAGAGGAAAGTAGAGACACGGATATCACCACTCTAGCCGGAATGAGAGAAGACCTCGCGAGACAATCAACAAGCAGATGTACTTAGCTGTAGCATTCTCCCGGTACATCGCTGAGAGTACGCACAGACTCGATGCGCTCTCCTAGAAACACTTCCAGCAGTACGCAAGCACAAGTCACCAAGAGTTAAACACCTAGAGAGACAATTGACTCGGAGCTGAACTAAGCGTAACCCAGCACCAAGAGACCACGTAAAGCGATATGATAGACGTTAAACAAGGACAACAACAACCCACATACCAAATATCATCGCAATCGATGAAGAGGTTCTTAACTTATCTAATTACGTAACTAATCTAAGCTCACAATGAGCCTAGTACTTATGCAAACACTTTCGTACACATTTTTAGCAGTAACACCTAGCTTCAGTGCACAGTGAACCAGACAGTATAAGTATTGCCCCGATGAAGATGACAGACTGTCATCGAAACGTTGGCTCTGGTGAAATATGTGGTTGTGAATAAAGAACTTCTATTGCTTTTTGACATTCACCAACCTGATGAAATTATTCACAGACACAATAGATTATAATATATGCAATTCTTAAGCTACTACTAGTACTGCGCCGGACACACATGCACATAAACACACAGACAGTCTGAAAACTATATCATATACTCCCTAACTCCCATTTTCATGGTGGTAATATGGTGCAAAGCTCCAATGCCTCCAGTGGCTTTTGAAACTTAATTACTTAGCAATATTATTACGCTTAATCAGTTAATGCCTGTGAACAGTTACTCTTTCACAAACAAACAAACAAACAAAGAAACGACAACTTTATCAAAATCTCTAGTTACAAATGCATGTAACATAACAGATAGACCTGCTAGGTATAGAGAGGGAGCAATTTGTTCTTTGAGCTCCAAACTATAAAAGATTAAACAGCTTTCTTAAAAGTTCTACTTACAAACACGAGTTGGGTAAGATATTTGCAGGCCCCCCCAAAAATCTTGCGGCCAGGTTGACGGTAGTGGATGTTTGCGTTGTCATACAGCCAGGCGTAAACATAAATAGTAAACAGCACAACACGTTGCACAACAACCAACCCTCGGGCAGCCATCTTGGATATGGGTCATACCAAACACTTCTGAGGGGGGAAGGAAGACAATATGGTTTATCATATCTTTATCTTTTCCTGCTTTTGAGTCGCAACAATTATTATAATGTTATTTAAGTACATAACCCAGCATACTTATTGATAAGAGTAGGAGTCTGTCAGAGTGTCAGTGGAGTTAACTTACAGTCCAGTTTTACGTATACACAGCTTGTACTAAAAGACAGGTGTGTTACACCCTAAGGCAGTTTACCGGGTCATTCTGGAATTGCACACAAAAAGGATTTACCTCATTAGAAGATATGAAGGGTATTCAAAGTTAGTCACCATTCTGATTTTCTTACATGATATAGGTCATGTTTTGTTAAAATAAGAAATTAATATATCAGTGTAAATACATTGTACCACACTTTTTGAATAAAGTAGGGGTCCATCCCGGTGTGAGTGGATCAAATAAATCTGTCCTGATATGCAGCTTGTACTGTTCGGTACAAACCTGGTGTGTTACGCCTTGAGGCGGTTTCCTGGATATGGAATACAAACAAACAAACTTTCAGCAGCAAATTATACATTAGAAAGCTTTAATAGATGCAAATTTTCCTCCCAGCCTCGTTTTCTCATTTTGTTCCTAAAGCCCTCTTAAGGAATTCATTTGCCAAGTCATCATTTGATAATACGTTTATTTCATCAGCATTAGTCATTTTTCAGTCAGCGTCCAGAATTTTGCCCACAGCTAACTGTTCAGCAGTGTGTGTGTGTGTGTAAATGGCCGTGACATCTCACATTACAGAATTAGCATATGAATAACCACACTGTTACACCCATGTTTACACCTCATGCACAGCCCTTAAATCCTTCTAGAAATCACTGTAGAAAAACAGGATAAGTAACTATGCATAGTGATATCCTGATAATGATACCATGATGCCAGGAGCATGTGTGTTTTGTCCCGTGGGTATTTGACAGCTGGCAGAGTGTACTGTCTGAGTGATGCTGATTTTCAAATTCTATTGTCTGTATATAGCTTAGTAACTAAGGAATTGATTCACTCATTATTTTCACAGTCAAAACAATTGAACAAAATGTAATTTTTCTATTCTATCAAGCAAAATGATGCATATGTTCGATTGAAATAATTCTTTGCCAACTAATGTTACACACATGCACCCATAATGTGAAGAAATGGATAAATAGGTAGGTTAGAAAAAATGTATATTTTCAAAAAATATCCTTTCATCCTCAATGAAGAAATAAGATAAAGAATCATTAGCCTATGATTAAGTTTCATAAATTTGGTTTCACGTTTGAAAATACATTATATTACACTACAGCAATTTCTGCTGTATAACTATAAGGTAGAATATATTTCTGTGAAAGAAATGTTAAAATTGTAAGGATAAATAATATGATTATAACTTACACAAGTCAGATATGTTAAATACTTCCATGGTCCCCCTATGCGTTGCCGATCTGGCAGATACGGCGTACGTAGCAGATACAGGTAGTCATATCGCTCCACGCAGCAGTATATGTACAGTACCAGGACATGGACAGCTGTTACCTTGGCAGTGGCCATCTTTGATATAGACCGTACCAACTGCCAGGACAGCAGGGGTGTACAGCCATGGGTGGAGTGATACATTTTATAACACTAGCAATGTTAATATACATGTAATAGTGCAGTCATTTTAACCTGACAGTGTACATACGAACCACCTACCTGGCTATTGATATAAGGTCAAACCTGTACAAATGACCACTTGTTTGTGGCACCTTATAATTTATAGATAGATAATATTTCCCTGCCTGTTTGACACAAGAATTCTGTCTACAGTGACCACCTGTCTAGCCTGGAATCCATCCTAATTAGCTTCCGGCCGCTACCCAAGCTCCGCTGCCTGGCTAAATAGGATGGATTCCAGGCTACCACCTGTCCACATAGGCCAGATTTCATTGGTCCCCTAAGTGGTCTTCTTGGGCAGGTTTGACTGTACATCACTGCAGTGTACTGGATGTACATTTTATCTGTTAAATCCAAGTCTCAGGTCTGACAGGATTTCTCCAATAGATAATCTCTATACCTCTGATCTCTAATGGTATCCTGTGACCTTCCAATAAGAGAATACAATTGGCTGAACAAAGAAATTCGAGACTGTGTTTGTTGGTTTAAGTAAAGGCATGGAGGTCTAAACCCCTTTGGTAAAGACGGTCAACAGTCTATAAACTCTCTGCATGTGTACAAATAACTTTTTTGTTATTCGCTGATTTATGAAATGAAACTGATTTAACCTATAGGCTCATGGATCCTATTCTGGTGTAAGATCAACAGTGAATTAAAAAAAAATGCAGTTCCAAAGGAGGCTGCTAGAGGTCTGATCTTTAAGCCCCAAAACAAAACTCAACTCCAAAACAAACTGCTTGTATTATCACTAACAGACTCATTGATAATTTTGAGCTACAAAATTGACTTGTAAAACAAACTGCGCTACAAAGGACGTTCAAAAGTCTCTCCCTGCTGCCTAACTCTGTAACCAATAGGGAATTGGCTGCCAAATAAACAGCTACTTCAGTGTGCTAAAGGTTAAGCCTTCTTGTACAAACAAACTCTCACTTAGCTTGAAACAAACAAATTAAGAAATACAGAATGTCTCAAACTTTAAAAAAAAGTTCAATAAACACTTGTCTGCTATAATACGTGTTTCTCGAGACTATATAATAAAGTTAAACTAATTCAAACTTTTAACTGCTATTTGTCAGTTACACCGAATTGACACTTTCACCTAGTGACCCATGGATACACATTACTGTACATGCAGAAATGTTTGAGGTGGATTTATGTTCACGATTTTCGCGGAAAGCTCTTCGCCGCAAAATTAGAACCACTGTGAAAAGCCGTTCCATTGTGTGACTGTAGTGCTATTGTTTCAAATGCAAACCTCGAAACCACCGCGAACACTCTATTTTCTCCCTACTGGGAAATTAAAACCACGCAAACTTAGATGCATTTACAGCACTTGATTAGAGAAATCTAGAAACCCACCAGATACTTACAAGTGTCCAGACTGTGAGACTTGTGGAGCGTCTTAACCACAGCCTGCGCACCTTTAAGTGTGGCCGTATGAAGAACATACCATACAGCTCTTGCAAGACGTACAGGCTCAGAAATAACACATGTACTGTAGGAACGATGGCGCCGACCGAAGAAGTCATTTAGAAGTTTTAGAAGTATAAAATCCTCACAACAGTTTAACTGTTAACGTCTGAGACATAAACAATGCAAGAAAATCCTCTTGTTGCCACACAAACAGTCTACTGTATACACTAGTGATTTAGTGGTTAGCCAGCCAGTCCTATTACGAGTAGTTAACCCTTGATCATGATTGGGGTCAATGTACAATGTACACGTATCATATACATCTAGGCTAGAAAAAGTTAATGATTAACTAAAAGTCAAATTGAGACATTGTCAAATTTCAAACAACAAGGTTTTTCAGTTTAAATTCAATGTAATTGAAAATTCCTGAATGGACGAAACTAAAAAAAAAAAAAAGAAATATCTAGTAGTGTTTAATTCTAACCTTAACAAACATATAAGCAAACAAGACATACAAGTTTGCAAAAAGAATAACACTACATGAACAGACCATATACATGTAGAATGATTGTCTCTATAGCTCAATTGGTAGCAGCCTCACACTCACGGTTGAGCTCCTGGTTCCAAATAGTTGGTATATGTGAGAACCCAGTTACAATCCGGGGAAGGGCATTCTGGTAGTAGCTGCACATGTCTTTTGGATGGGGCGTTAAACAGGGGTTCCCGTGATCGATGAGGTGCCTCGAGCATGTTAAGAATAAAAGACACTACAACAACCTCATTACTCAGATATGCATGTACTTAGTAAACCTACTTGCTGTACTTTAGATGAATGATAATATTTGACAAATATGAATACTCACTGCTGTCCATACTGTTAGTCTGCCGGACCGTCTCAGCCACTGTCCGTTCCGAGGGAAGTATGGTAGAATGTACCAGCTAGTGTACAACTGTGCATACATGCACAAACTAAAGCACAGAACGTGTGCCACACAAGCAGCTGTCGGAGCCATTCGGTTCCCAGATTTTCTAAATCTGGTATGTTCACAATTGTAATTTTACAAAAGGAAAAGACTTATGCATCTACTAGTACCTAGCTGAGGGGGGTTATACTGAAAGAATCTCTGTTGGAATCAGTGTTATGCAAAGTCCAAGGATAAACAAATGGGTCCAGGTAAAAGAAGGGGTGTGCATGGGGTTTTTGACTATGCTTAGTAACAGATGGACAAATATAGGGGTAAAGTTGTAAACTATTTGCTTTACCGTTCACATTTACACAAAAGCTTGCCTTTATATCAGGCGAGATGGCTGAATACTTAGTAACTTACATGTATAGTGATGTCATATAAAAAATGGTTGCAGAAAAATCAGTCATGTTTAATCCGAACAAAATGGCAGACTACACCTGTTTGCAGAACCTCCATGCAGGGACACTGGGATCAATGTACATCAGAAGAAGCATATTAATTATTAACAAGATAGCAAATCTTTTCCCACAGACCTTACAAGACCATGCCACTTACAAGGTTCCATTAGTGGTAAAGAACAGGGAACAATACTGCAGTCCCGGCATCTTAGAATTGTGAGGTCTGATGATGTACTGTATGTTGTACAACTCCTCAAGGAGGTACAATAGACATAAGAAGACGTGAGCGATACAAGGAGTCGCCTTCCCTGCCAGGGCCACGGTCTGCGCCAAGTTTGCTTAAGTACTGATCATGATCTACTGGGCAAAAGTGGCATCTATATACAACTTTGGTGCAATTGTTTACAGTATGTTATTCTTGCGGGGATTCAATTTTGCGGTACACACAAATATACACACAGACACACATGCACAGACAGACAGACACAAACACATGCACAGACACACAAGCATACATATACGTGTACATACATACACACACACATACACACGCAGACACACATACATACATACATACATACACAAACACACAGACACACATGTGAACAATGCATGAAGTCTTCGCTGCAATGGCTGCCTTGTCTGTACTATTCTGGTCTACTGTGCCATGGCTTAAAGGGGCATCTACTAGAAGACCTTCAGTGACACTGGACATGACAAGATATGATAGCAGACTTCACCCCCTACTTAATATCTATTTTTTAGGGCATAAATATCAATCAGCGATGTGCCATTGGAAAAGGCTGCAGACTTCATAGTATTTCCTCACTCGACTCACGTAGTGAAAATGAATACCTAGCTTTTTTTAGGGGTGTCCTCTCTGTGGGACTTTAAGCCGATGGTTAGAACTGCGTTTCAGAAGAGCCACACCGGTACCATGAGGACATAAAAGAACCCATCACACTTATCGAAAAGAGTAGGGCTCCATCCCGGTGTGAGTGGATCACAGATTAGTCTGTTCTTAGGCAAATTTGTACTTTAACTTTACAAAAACTGGTGAGTCATGGTTACAAGGTGTTAACTGTTTATGCCCCCCCCCCCCCCCCCTAATTGCAAGAAACCAAGAAAACAAAAACACCAAACTACTCACAATATTCCACTGGGTTAAGAACCAAGAACGATTCTTCAATCGTGGGATCTTGGACATATGAGGTCTTAGATACTGCATGCGGTAAAACTCCTCAACAAGATAAAACAGAAACAGAAAGACATGAAGGATATAAGGAGCCACCCTCCCTGCCATGGCTGCCACGTCTCTGGAAAAGGTTTTAAGTGTGCATGGACCACTGGGCCTGGGAAAATTACTCAGTAATGTTGTGATAACGATTATGCACAGAAGCAGCTGTGGGAGCCATTCGGTCCCCAGATTTTCTATCTGTATCTGTATCTATATATATAGCCGGTATAACCGCCATCAGGCGTAACACACCAGCTAAATCTTCTATGTTCACAATTGTAATTTTACAAAAGGAAAAGACTTATGCATCTACTAGTACCTAGCTGAGGGGGGTTATACTGAAAGAATCACTGCTGGAATCAGTGTTATGCAAAGTCCAAGGATCAACAAATGGGTCTAGGGAAAAGAAGGGGTGTGCATGGGGTTTTTGACTATCCTTAGTAACAGGTGGTCCATATGGGGGTAAACTATATGCTTAACCGTTCACATTTACACAAAAGCTTGCCTTCATTAATCATATCAGGCAAAATGGTTGAATAATTAGTAACTTAATAGATATGTCAAGAATGGTTGCAGAAAAATCATTCAATTTTAATCCAAACAAATTGGCAGACCATTGTACACCTGTTTGCAGAACTTCCATACAAGGACACTGGGATCAATGTACATCAGAAGAAGCATATTAATGATTAACAAGATTAATCTTTTCCCACAGACCTTACAAGACCATGCCACTTACAAGGTTCCAAGTGGTAAAGAACAGGGAACAATACTGCAGTCCCGGCATCTTAGAATTGTGAGGTCTGATGATGTACTGTATGTTGCACAACTCCTCAAGGAGGTAAAACAGACATAAGAAGACGTGAGCGATACAAGGAGTCGCCTTCCCTGCCATGGCATGGTCTGTGCAAAGTTTGTTAAGTTACTGATCATGATCTACAGACCAGTGCAAGGATCACTGGGTGAAAGTGGCATCTATACCAGTATATAGGTCCGGTTCTGCAGCGAAATCATCACCAGCCTGCATGGGATCGCACACCTGCAATGATTGACTTTCTTCATTGGAGTTGAATAGATTAGCCAAGAGTAGTTTAGCACAGCCAGATTGACAGTGCATGAAGACCACGCTGCTCCAGCTGTTTAACATGTGTACCGAATGTATAGTTGGTGCTATAGCGATTGTTTACAGTACGTTTATTCTTGCAGAGACACATGCATACATACACACACACACACACACAGACGTGAAAAAAGTAAGGAGTCTTTGCTGCCATGGCTGTTTGGTGTACTGGGCAACCATAACTGGCCACCCATGGTGCATCTAGACCTTCAGTGTCATAAGTCATGACAAGATATGATGGCAGACTTCATCCCCTGCTTGATATCTATTACTATTAGACATAAACATCAATCAGCGATCGATGTGCCCTTGGAAAAGGCTGCAGACTTCACACCTATTTCCTCACTTGACTCAGGTGAAAATGAATACCTAGCTTTTTTAGGGGCATCCTCTCAGATGGGACTTTACTGTAATTTAAACGCAGAAATGTTTGCGGTGGTTTTATGTTTGTGGTTTTCGCGGCAACCGTTTAACCGCAAACTTAAAACCACCGCAAACATTTTTCTCCAATAATGTAGCAGTATGTGACTATAGCGCTGCCGCGAACTTTAAACCACCGCAAACACTCTAGTTTCGCCTTAGCGTCAAATAAAAACCACGCTAACTTGAATACATTTACAGTAACAGTTTTAGAAGAGCCACACCTAGAGTCGTAAAGCACCTGCCACTGACTCCTTCCCGGTGTGAGTGGATCAAAAATTTCAGTCCTGTCTTAAGCAGCTTGAACGTACTGTACAAAACCTGGTGCATTTTGACTTAAAGGCTGTTAACTGTTTATGAGAAGAAGAAAAAAAACAGAAAAAAAACTGGACAAAAAAAACTACTTACAAAATTCCATTGGGTTAAGAACCAAGAACGATTCTTGTATTGTGGGATCTTGGACACATGAGGTCTTACATACTGCAAGCGGTAAAACTCCTCAACAAGACAAAACAGAAACAGAAAGACATGAAGGATATAAGGAGCCACCCTCCCTGCCATGGCTGCCACGTCTCTGGAAAGGGTTTTAAGTACAGATCTAATTAAGTGTGCATGGACCACTGGGCCTGGGAAAATTACTCAGTAATGTTGTGTTTATGATTATGCACCTGAAATAATTGATAAGTGTACTTAAGCCAACAGAAGGCAAGAAATTGGTTAGGTAACAGAAATTGGCTGGTAAAGGCAAATCGCTACCATATGATCACCACCCGGAAGACGGGTCTGTCTAGTGAATTTCAGTTTGCGTGGTTTTTATTTCGCGCTAAGGGGAAATTAAGTGTTTGCGGTGGTTTTAAGTTTGCGGCAGTGCTACAGTCACATACTGCTACTAGTACTAAATGATAAACCTACCGTCTAAAATAAGAAAGTACCGGGCGGATTTTGAGGCGAAAAAAAATAAACGTAACGGTACGTTTATTTGAGAGGTGAGAGTACAGTACTGGACAAAAATGTGCACTGTGGTTTTAATTTCATGGTAAAGCGGTCGCCGCAAAAACCGCGAACATAAAACCACCGCGAACATTTCTGCATTTACAGTATAGGCTGAGGGTACAATATACATGTAGGTAATGGTCGTAATTCACACCTACACGGTAAACGAAGCTTGATAAAGCAACGATTAGCTGTTAATAGCCTTTGAGCCTGCGACCAGGGGCAGAAGTTGGTGGGGAGAGCGGACAGAAAACGGGGCATATGATAAAAAGGTCACAATCTTCCCCCACCAACCTCTGCTTGGAGAGTTGGTTTAAGTAAACTGCCAGTGTTTATATCAATTAAGATGATTGGTAACTACTTGGTACGAAGTGGTGAGGTGGGCGTTCCTCCTCCTTTCGGAGAAAAAGCAGAGACACGCAACGAAACATACAGACAATCACACTGATAGTGATAACGTTAGACATGGCAAAGAAAAACATAATAATATTGGGCTATTCCAAAAAATAAAGGAGCAATTCTAGTCCTTGGGTAAAGTGACATACAGTAATGATTTATTAATAATATTATGTATAAATGTACTTACAAAGTTCAAGACAGTTAAAAACTTCCACCTTCCACTGAAAGTCAGCTTGTGGGGTATCGGAGATCCGTAAACGTCGTTAATATACAGTACATCGTAACATTGTACCAGTAGGTGAGATACAAACAAGACAATGTGCCCGACTTTTCCCGTAAGTGAAAGTTCTTGAAATGCCGCCATCTTGGTAATTATTTTGGGCTCGACCACTCGATTAAGAGGTAGAATTAGTTCTAGACAGAAAACTTTTGAACGTTCAAAATTCGAAGCGCTTTTTGTGTTGAAACAAGGACTTGAACTTTGTTCACACCACTGCACCAATGCCATATAGATTATAACATCTTATCGAATTATACAAAATACTAAATGACACGTTTAACTATACGTATTTACAGATATCAAATCACATCATCTGTGTGCGTTTTTTGAGGTTATTTAAAGTAAAAGGTCGGAAAAATATACATTTAATATTTAACACGTTATGTCCTTGGTGGGAACATTTAGTTTTTTCGCTTTACCACTAAGTATTGTTGTCTACTTACGTAGTTTTGATATGTCATGAATTTCCATCTTCCTCCGAACGTAGATCTGATGCTTCCCGGCGCTCTGAAGAAGTCGCTGATGTAGAGATAGTCGTAATACTGCGTGCAGAGGTACAGAACAAACACCACAGCGTGCCCGGCCTGACCCTGAACTCGGACCGACGCCATGTTGTTTTTAGGCCTTACCACTTTGTACAAAGGTAAAAGCGATATTTACAAAAGGGAACAAAGATGTTAAAAAACAAGATATTCCCTCAAATTTTATCTACTAATTTTTTGATTTCATATTCATGATCAGTTTAAAATGAAAATTACTTACAATACCTGTCTAGAAATAAGAAAATAAAATCTAGCTTGTGTTAAGATTTCAGAATGGATGTGGCCGCCCAGAACTTGGCTACGTCATTGGCGGGAAGGAAGGTCACTTTCTCCTTTTGGCAGACGCGCACAATTCAATTTACTAGATTTCCGTCATGATAATCATCGGCCTCCTTCCGTCTGAACAGACGATGGCACGCGCCCTCTCCTGGAACAGGTTCTCCGTCATGATAATACAGGCTTTTTAATTCATAGATAAAGGCATTTGTTCCTACTTTAACAAAGGGATGCTTGTAACCAAAGGTAGTACGGATCTGTCAAATGTTTTTTTCGTGTTGCGTTTGTGTTAAAAAACTCACATGACGTTTTTTTTCCCGTTGTTTTATTTGTAACATGATAAACGCCATGGGCTTATGTTTCACTAGGGACAAAGAGAAATTGAGTAACGATATTTTCTGATTGTTGACATTTTCACGTTTGAAATCTTCCATCAGCGGTAAACTGTCAGAAAATGGTTGCAATCAGGATTCAATGACCTTTCTTTCTTGGGCGCAGGCTACTATCATTCTTGACTTCTTTCTTTCTAGTTTTTGAATTCTCATACCGTGAATTGGACGAAAAACGAAGAAACAAAATGCGTGGTTTAGAATGGGCAAGCTTTTGGTTGGGTTATCTGGAATAGAAGTACTTTAACCGTTAGAATTATTCTAGGAGGTTTAATAAAGAACCTCCTTGATTTATCCAACCACTATAAAAGACTCACAATCGAAAAAACAAAACATAACATAAAGTTCAGCTTGGTGCTTTATTTCAACAGGTTAAACAACCATTTCTCCTGGTTTCTTGGCTTTGGTAAATGGATAGCTATCGAGGACCATCGAGTTACGTCACTTTAAAAAGGTACACGACTCCGTCGAAACCGATGACGTAACCGGGGAAGACGTCCCGCCGTATCTGCTCCCAGCGGCCTTTGGTCTGCAGCGCCGCCATGCGGGGTTCTAGGGCTTTGCAGTCCTCCGAAGTCCGCAGGAGAACCTCCCTCAGAGCAAGGCAGACCAGTCCGCCTTTAAGAAAATGGAATGGAATATAGAAAATTAAAGGAATAGGATTAAAGAATGCAAAATGCATTGTATTACTACAATATACATTATTCTGTTGCAGAAAAGAAAAATGCGCTACAAGCCTCGAGTTCTTGTTTATCCTTTAAAGACACAACGCGTTCTATGTATTTCACCAAAGTGTTCTTTTCTTGAATATCTATGAACAATGAAAACGAATTCGATAAAACTTCATAATAATGCTGTATCTATATCTTATCAATTTTGCTGTGTCAAACTATTCACTATGATCGGAGAGGAAGTAATTTGTCGTCGTCGACAGGAAAGCTTGTTTGTTTGAAAAAAAGGGTAGTAAAGAAAGAGTAGTTACAGTGTTTGTCTAAGTTTTTGAAAGCATCACTCACCCGGTTTGACCACCCGGATCAGCTCTTCCAGACAGTCCGACTTCACGTGGCCGTTAGAGAATAGGCCACTACCTGTCACCACGTCATAGGTGTCTACAAACAAACAAACAAGTTTTTGAATAAAGGTTAATCAGGGACGACAATTGGCATTGTGAAGCGTTAAAACATTTCCGTACACAAAGTAAAGTGGTTAATTAGCAAACGTCACACTTCGTGCAGGTCGCATGATGACATTGGCTTTGGGTCATTCCAACTTGAGACTGATGGAAAACCTGTGGGTAGACTATTTACTTTGTGTGCGGAAACTCAGTGCGGCAATCTTTACGAAAGCAAACACTTAACAAATCAACAATCTCAAAGCCATTACTAAACAATCAACGTTATTAAAGCTTTTCCATTTAGCTCACAACAACTTTTTCTTTCCGTTTTTCTTATAACAGTGATGAATTACATCCCTCTGTATGTTCAAGAGAACTATATCTAATTTTATTTTGTCATAAGTCTAGAATGTTTCGATTCTCACCATCGTCGATGTTAAGACGGTTGGGCCCCAGGAACTCCTTAAGGAAGTTCTTGTAGACGTTCTTCGTCTTGGCGACGTCCAACATCTCCTGACTCGCGTCTAAGGCGTCCACGTTGGAGAAACCGAGCTTCGACAACTGTAAAAAGGCGAAAAACAATGACTAAAAGACCATTTGTTCACTACCAATTGTTTAGGTGACCGTCTGACACCTTCCTTAGGGTAATTCTGACTGGTTTACTTTGCACTGCAGCACAGGTGTCGCTGTTAAGAAATGCGCTCCCAAAAGTAAAGTCGAAAAGGTTATGTCCTAATTTCGGTAGAACAAGAGAGGGCTTACGCCAAAAATAATTACTCAAGCAACTGGATAAGATTTTGAAACAGTCAGACGTTTCAGACAGTATCCACTGTCTTTCGTCAGTGACTAACGATAGGACTGAGAACACCAGGTTTTATACCAAAACTCTGAATAGATATGTTAATGAGGTAAAGACAATTTAGGATGTCTTGAAGTAGTCTTTAAAAAGAGATTAATTCAAGACAAAGTTTATGCCAATAGTTCAATTGAGAGGGCTTGGTCACAAAATTGTAGGAAAAATGAAATGCATAAGAAAATGCAGATCTGAAAGCAAATATCGATCCATACATATTTTGCACATTTGTAGACATGAATACAGAATTAAAAGAAACCGAAAATATTATAGAATTATTATAGAATAATTATAAAACAATTGCACCGACCCGAAAAAAAAAAATAGTCATGATCCTTATCCTTTAATATCAGGACCACCCCGCGCTTATATAGTTATTTAGTTGCCTAAAAACATGAAATAGAACATACTAGTATTTCATCCCTACCTCCACTCCTAAGAACCCTGTCCCTGCGGCCACGTCCAGAACCCTGACATCAGCTATTCTCTCTCCCAGCGCAGCGGCCACAGCCTCGGCAACCTTCCGCGGTCCCGTGTAGTTCGCGCCACCGCCGACATGATCCTGATGTAAACGATATTCAAACATCTAATTTGCATTTTGGGGACATTTCGCATGCTCCCGTAACCAGTTTTCACCTCTGACATGGTCCTAGTTCATTTGCATTCATCTATTTTTTTGGAACATTTAATATGCGGTGAGTGATCATCAAAGAGAACAATACTGGTATCCAAACTCGATTTGTTTTGCAATTACATCTAATTTGCATATTAAGGACATTTCGCAAGCTTTCGTAACCAGTTTGCACCACTGACATGGTCCTATGGAGCTAATTCAATGAGATTTGCATACATCTATTTTTTTTTGGATATTGCATATGAAGTGAGTGATCATCAAAAAGTACAATATCCAAACTCGATTTGTTTGACCATTAATTTGCATATTTTGGACATTTCACATGCGCTCGTAAGCAGTTTTAAACGACTGACATGGTCGTAATTTAATGAAATATGCATACATCTATCAACGTTCTTTAGGACATTCCATATGGACCGAGTGTTTATCAAAAATTACAATAGCTAAACTCGATTTGTTAGGCATTCACATCTAATTTGCATATTTAGGACTTTTACCTGCTCCCGTTACCAATTTGTACCACTGGCATGGTCCTAATTCAATGAAATCTGTATACACATATTTTGGGGACTTTCCATATGCAGTGAGTTATCGTCAAAAGTACAAAACTGAAACAAGAATTACAGTATCAAAACTCGATTTGTTTATCAATTACATCAAATTTGCATTTTCTCGTTACTAGTTTGCACAAATGACATGGCCCCAATCCATATTTTTGGGACTCTGTGTGCGGTGAATGAAATAGTACAATATCCAAACTCGTTTGTTTACCAATCTAATTTGCATTTTTGGGATATTATATGCATGATCTCGTGAACATTAGCACCACTTACATATAACGTTCTAATTCGATAAAATCTGCGCACGTTGTATATCTATTTGTATTTGACTTTCCAAATGTAGAGAGTGATCATCAAAAAGCATAATATCTAAACTCGATTTGTTTGCCGACTGCGTATAGGCGTACACTTTCCTAACCCATTAAAAAACCAACACTTTATGTCTCATCAGGGACAAGATGACATTAGCAAGTAAGTTACTGCATTCTGAGTTTTCAATCATTTGTTGACCTTTTTCTTTGAAAAGCTTCCATCAGCGGTAAATGGTAAAAACAGGGAAGCAATCATATTCCAATGATTGTGAAAAAATTATACTCAAAAGACGACCATCGGGCCTTATGTTAAACCTCTACTAGTATCTATCCGCTGGGTTGCATATATCTCCCACTTTCAAAATCAGTGGGTTTGAGAGATCTCTAGTGCAGCATCCCCCGGGCATGCACAGTTTAGATATGCAGGAGTGCATTTTACTGGTGGACGTTGGGTTGGAGATCTGTTTGGACGTATCTTTTCAGGGTGGCGGAATCATATACCCTGATGGAATCATGTTAGTAGGAAAAAAGAAAAAAGAAAAGGTACAGTCTTAAACACCGCCATGTGAGAGCAAACTCCTTAGACCACGTATTGTAAAGATGATCACCTCGTCCGTCTTAATTCCGGGGCGAGTCACGCGGAGAACACTTTCCTTAACCTTCAACTCAGCCGCCATCTTGTTCCAAAACTAAACTAGCATGCTCAGAGGTTAAGTTCACCGAGTTTTTTTATCTATTTATTGTGCAAATTTTCATTTCCAGTACGTCCGCTATACAGGCAATGATCACACGGAGAGCCAAGTGGAATACGCCGCCATCATTTGTGACCCAGAATAAGAGACAGCGCCTTAGGGCTTACTAAGGACGAAGAGTAACATTGGTAAGAAATTACTGTATTCTGACTGTTCAATCTTTAATCTTTTAAATTTGTTGATTTTTTTAATTTGAAAAGCTTTTATCAGTGGTGAATGGTTAAGAATCAAAATCAGAATCAAATAATCATAGAAAAATGCCATGCGCTGGGTGCTATATATATATATATGGCCTTCGTCGATCATGGTAAAATCCTAATTCACATCAGCCCTAGCATCGACTATGGCTATACAGCCCTATACGAGAATGGCAGTCTCTGCCACGTATTTAAGATCACATCTGTAAGCTGACTCAGTTCTGTTGCAAAGTTCTTTTCTGAGGATTTCTGCGGATCCGCGTTTCTTCTGCGCTGGGTTCTAACGTAACATGACCAATTAATGTCCGATTTATTCAAAACGTATTTATCTTAAAACCGCGCAGACAGAGCCAAATTTCAAACCCATGGGCAGAAATATCAGCTCTTCTAAAAAGAAAATGCATGGTCTGTAAGTTTTTCTCCGCCTGTTTAACGCCGTGCGAGCATGTATTTATACTGAGGTATATGATGAACAATTGTGCTAGGGTAACCCATTATCGTCCACTTCTGAATCTATTCCCTTCTAGCGCTATGCTGGAAGAACATAGACCAGAAAAAAATGCACAGTAATTGTCCAAAGTAGTCTGCAGACAAATGATAGTAAAATCACAATGTCTGTCCGGCCACTTGCTTAACGCGATGGAAAAAAACCATGTCGTATCTGTAAATTCCCCCCACATGCGCGGCACGTGGCGTTCACGTGGTAAACGCATGGCCATTATGTTTTGCTGTGCAAAAATTAAAGAGATGGCTAAGGATCATACTTATGATGTTCTTTATTGCTCATTAGAACAGGCTTTGGCATAATACACCGCGACATGTGGACATGAGCCGAACCGGACGTAAAAAGGTTCTGCAAGTAAATAGGTCATGTTACGTTACATGTAACTTAGGCTACGGCCACACACAATAATTTGGGCGTCAAGGACACCAACTTTTCATGTGTACAGAATGACCAAAAAGAACGTTAGGCTACGGCCACACACAATAATTTGGGCGTCAAGGACACCAACTTTTCATGTGTACAGAATGACCAAAAAGAACGTTAGGCTACGGCCACACACAATAATTTGGGCGTCAAGGACACCAACTTTTCATGTGTACAGAATGACCTAAAAGAACGTTAGGCTACGGCCACACACAATAATTTGGGCGTCAAGGACACCAACTTTTCATGTGTACAGAATGACCTAAAAGTACACAAAAAAAGAAGCGGATACTTTTCAACCCCGTTATCACTCAGGTGAGACCTTACCTGATCATACTCCTTAGCCCACGTCTTGTAGAAGCCGATCACCTCATCCGTCTTAATCCCAGGGCGAGTCACAGCCAGGACCCTTTCCTTAGTCTTCGACACAGCCGCCATCTTGTTCGAAAATTGGGCTAGTGTCCGACTCAAAGGTCATTTGCAATGTCTGATCCTCCATGTACACAATACGTAAGTAAAGTACCTAATACGTCAGCAAAGTACACAATATGTCAGAAATTTGTTTTCCACACTAAGACAAAAAGCGACTTTGACAACAAGCAATAATCAATCTTTTTTTCTAAACTACAAAGGGTTAGCATGGTATACATCTATATTTTATCTTCACGTATGCCTTTATATTCCCCTAGCTATCGAGTAGAGATTTAATTTATGACTGTTTCGAACATGGCTTTGTGTATACTTTTACAAAGAGAGGCGGTCTCTATAACCTGTCATAGATTGTTAGTCTGGTACCCCCCCCCCCCCCCCCCCCCTCTAACGTTATATTCCCATCCGCCATCTTGTAGTTCGGGCAGTTCTGTTCAAGGTCACTCTGTAACCTGTCATAGATTGTAAGTCTGGTACCCCCCCCCCCCCTCTAACGTTATATTCCCATCCGCCATCTTGTAGTTCGGGCAGTCCTGTTCAAGGTCACTCTGTAACCTGTCATAGAGTGTTAGTCTGGTCTGGTATACATCCCGCTAACGTTATAGAAGAACTTTATTGTGCGACTATTGTAGCAGGTACAAAATATGGCAACAGCAGTTAACATAGAACAAGACATAAGTATGGAATAAAACTATCAACTATAACAAAATGATTATCTTAGGTTTTACATGATTCAAGTTGGGCTAATTTTGGGTTATTTTCGTCACATGTCTGGTAAAGATATAAGCAACAAAAAAAAAGGTAGTTATATTCCCATCGGCCATCTTGTATTTCAGGCAGTTCGCTATAAGGTCACAAGTCTAATTACATCATGCATCATGAAATTTTGATGAATTTTCGGATAATCTTGAGTGTCATCTTTTAATTCGGGGTCAGGAAAATAATTTAGACGATGTATGCAAGTTTCACGGAATGTGTAAGAACCAACTAAAAACAAATACACCTCTAAACCAACCGACATTCTGATATCCACTTACATCTAAATCAATTAGGATTGATACAGGTTATTCTGGTACGCTGCATATAGTTTAAAGTCATGAAAAAGTTTCGGACAAATTTTTTGCTTATATCTTTACCATACACATACATATGCCGAAAATGTATGACTCGAATCAACATCTTGGAAAAGACTTGAAGAAACGTTTGATTTATTGTGGTGACTTCTTTATTGCCGAAACTAACATAAGCAACTCATCAAAGCAGACACATAAAGATACCGCGTTTCATAAATTCCTATGTGACTGTTTTATTGACATTCAGAGTTCTAGCCTAATTTTGAAATGTGTACATAACCCACATATTGTAAATGATCGTCAATGGAGTAGTGTTTTGATATAATAGTTTATTGCAAATTCATGCCCTTAGGCTAATTGCATGTTGACAACAATGTCGAAATACAAATGTAAGGTAAAACAAAAGGTATACATGAATATAAGATCATTCTATATTGCTATTATACAGTAAGTTTCTATTTAACTTACTTCTACAAACTTCATAGATTTAGGTATTTTTTGGGAAAATGTGAGGCTTTAATCCAACACAAGAATTGACTCACCACGAATTTTCGGTTGGACCTCCAACCTTCATCAGATATTCGATCCACTGCGTTTCATGGTGAGCCATTTTTTTGTGTTGGATGAAAGCTTCACATTTTACCAATATGTACACTACCAACACAGATGAGATTTCATGCGGAGATTTAGGAATTGTTTTCCTTTTCTATAAACGAGGCTAGCCTCCGTTGCAGGCTCTGAAGCGGCGTTTGGGGGGGACTAAATAATACACTTTCTGCAGCCACCCCGTAACTATCAGCCATCCTGTAACTATAGCGCAGGCTCTAGGCGGCTGATAGTTACAGGATGGCTGATAGTTACAGGATGGCTGATAGTTACGGGGTGGCTGCAGAAAGTGTATTATTTAGCCCCCAAAAGCCGCTTCAGAGCCTGCAACGGAGGCTAAAACGAGGCAAGTTACAACACTTTATAGACATAGACGACTCCGTCGAATCCGACGCAGTACCCAGGAAAAACCTCCCGGTGTACTTGCTGCCATAGACCCTGGTCCTGAAGCGCCGCCATGCGAGGTTCTAGCTCTCTGCAGTTCTCCGAAGTGTGCAACAGCGCTTCTCTGAGGCCGATGCAGATTTTCCCGCCTGTAAGGGTTCAAAAAGTAGTTGGAGATTAGACAAATATCGCAGGAAAAGAGTGGACATGTGTTTCAATCGTTTTCAAACCCAGTATCCTATTGATTGTTTGTGTAACCTATAGATTGTATTTTTTCCCCGGGGTTAGCCCAAAACAATCAGGCCATTCGGCTGCTAGTTAACATTGGGCAACCCTGGCTGTTCATGTAACAACGTGTCCATGCGGAGCTGTTGGCATAGGTAAATGATTGGGTACGTATGAGTAAGAAAAACAGATTAGCTAGAATCAGTACGAGTTGCTTGAAGTGTACACAGTACTACTCACTACTTATCAGGAATGTTTTTGAGTAAGAATAAGAATAACCAGAACAGTAGGCTGTTAGGCTAGACCAAGTGAAGGTAAACATCCATACATTTGCTTGTAGTTTTGTAGTTTACAGTTCGTTTGAGAGTTTTTACCCACCCGGTTTGACGATCCTGATCAGCTGTTCCAGGCAGTTCGGTCCCACGTGACCGGCACAGAACAGTCCGCAGGCAGTCATGCCGTCATACGTATCTACAAACAAATAAATAAATAAAAAAACAATAAAAACAAACAAATACACAAACTAACATAAACATGTATGTACACAGAACAGGCCAAAGGCACTCCTGTTGTCATACGTATCTGTTAACAAGCAAACAACACTGATACATTCATACACACAGTATATTACGTGATTATAATGAGCATTATGAGCTCATATGTTTGATCGTCATTAAAAGATTTCCAGCTTGTCTCAAAATCACCCTTACTCAGGGGGTCTATGACAAATTTGCTTGTGGCTACGCTGGGCCTACTGTCAAAGAATTGTCTAAGTAAGCCCTGGCAATAGTCTGGATTACAAATTCATTTTTAACAGAGCGTCTGACTCTAAGAGCTTAGATATTCACGAAAGCCTACAGAATCAGGAAGACAGCTAAACATGTCTTTGTGTGATTGACAGCTGTCAATGATTAATGATAAAAAACAACCCTTCTTACTATCGTCGATGTTAAGACGGTTAGGCCCCAGGAACTCCTTGAGGAAGTTCTTGTAGACCTTCTTAGTCTTGGCGACGTCCAACATCTCCTGACTCGCGTCTAAGGCGTCCACGTTTGAGAAACCGAGCTTCGACAACTGGGAAAGACCACAGACATTATATGCAGTAATACGAATGTTGGGTAAGATAGCGAAGAGCTTGCATAAGGGAAAGAAGCAATGACTGCATTGAATCGATAAAGAAAGCAATCATTAAAACATTACAAATGCGCAAAGTAGATTTGATGTAAAGAATGATAAGAAGGAAACGAATGAAGGAAGGAAGGAAGGAAGGAAGGAAGGAAGGAAGGAAGGAAGGAAGGAAGGAAGGAAGGAAGGAAGGAAGGAAGGAAGGAAGGAAGGAAGGAAGGAAGGAAGGAAGGAAGGAAGGAAGGAAGGAAGGAAGGAAGGAAGGAAGGAAGGAATGGGAAGCCAAGGAATTAATGAAAAGGGCAGGAAAATAATTCATAATTCAAAGAATGAATATAATGTACTTGTTCAAAAAAAAGGATAAAAGCAAAAATAAATTGAACACGTCCAGCCTACCTCCAGTCCACAGAGCCCAGTCCCCGCGGCCACGTCCAGAACCCGGGCGGCGCTCCCCTTGCCCAGCGCCGCTGCCAGAGTCTGGGCCACCTTCCGCGGGCCTCCGTACTCTTCTTCGTCTAAATCCTGTAAACAACATGGCGGTCAGAGTGACCCTTCTAATCCCACAGACAGGTTTTATAGCAGGACTCAGGATTTGTGGAAACCCTTCATCGTGAATACTGGGTATCGCACAAACACAGTTACTCAAGCAACTTGATGAAATTTGGAAGTTCGTTGAAGTTTCCAGTTGAATTAACTGTTTTTGGCGTATCTTATTACCTGAATGTCTAACCTTCAACAACGTAACAAACACAGACAAACACACACACACACGCACACACACATATACACACACAGACACACACACAGACAAACAAACACACACACACACACACACACGACAACAAATGAAACGGACAGTAACTTTTCTAGGATCAAAGTCTACGAACTGCAAAAATTAATCGCAAAAAATTAGATCTTTTAGCTTGATACTGGCCTAAATGACTTCACACGTGGATGTAATCCATCGAATTAACTTGTTTCGGCCTAATCTGATATTCTGTGCACGAACATTCCTTATCATCCGATCGCAGAAATGATCCGAAACGACCCATAATCACTTAATTAGTCCCAGTGCGCCTGGCTGACGAACAACCTGACCTAACATAAGAGCCAAATTACAAGGACATTTTCGATGAAATTTTAATTACTTCTGAAAAAATCTTTTCTTTCAACATCTTGTTTGTACAGCTTGTGAAACAAGAGACTTCCTTAAAATTAAAATTCGTTTGGTACCACTAGTTACCACAGCAAACATGCCACTGTCATTCTCAACTGGCAAAGTGCCGTATACGTACCCATACGTTAGTCGTTCTACACACACCCACACCAGGGTAGCGACCGAGCAAGCTGACGAGAGAGCTCAACGAATTTCATGGATAAAACACGAAAGCTTCACAGTTTGATTTGTTGTCTTTTCAGTCATACTTTAACATTATAAATTGTATTCCAAATATGAAGTCAAGAGTTACACAATTCCGATATAGGTCGCACCGAGGTTGCAGCCCAATCGCCGTCTAGTAAAAGTGGGGCCTAATCTTTCGGGATCAAGCAAATAAGACCTTGCCCTAGATAACAACCCTGTCTAACAACTTTCTGTGCCGCCTTAGTAAACAACGCCAATTGGGTCAAGTAGTTGCTCCGTTTCTGCTTGGTCGTTTGCTTGAAGTAAAGGTTGTCATGATCACATTTGAAAGCACATGAGAAGCGTTGTTGATATAAGAATAATTATTTCCAACGGGTTGGGGCGGAGGCATGGTGTTAGCAGACATACCTAAGGGCACGTGAGAAGCAAGAAGGGTGGTAGGGAGGGGGCGGTACTCAACTCGGAACAAGTCGAAAAAATCAGCAATAGAACCAAAAGGACAATTTATATCCAACTGAAATGTAAAGAATTCACGAGTTAACAGTAAAGTCAATACATGGTTTATCAGTTGTCCATTATAAGGTTATAGATAATGATTAGTACAAATTACTTTCCAGAAGTTAAACAAAAATCGATGTCATAGTTTATTAAGGAAATGTTATGCCTGTATGTTTGAACTGTGTAAACTGAACATAGCGCGACTTTTATGATTACATCATCCCATCCAATCCTAGGGGTCAAAGGTACCTACGCGGCAACGTTCTTACTACAGATGGTAAAGAGATATATAGAATACAACACGGGGTATTCCGTATCACCCGAGGTACCAGCCCGACCGCGGGTAGGATCGCCCGTAGGCCGGAGGGCGATCCGACCCGCGGGAGGGCTGGTACCGTGGGTGATGCGGAATACATCGTGTTGTATTTTATTTACGTCATACCTTGGCCATACCCACCCGAGAAAACACACATTTCAATGCGGAATGCGCCTGAAGTTGAGGGATTTTTGTGTCCTCGAACAAGAAACTGTAGCAACATTGATTCCAATCTCCGAATCCGGTATTCGAATTTCCGACGGCCGCGCAACCGGCGCGCTCGAAATGCGTTCGAAATATTCTATGGAAGTCTGTGTGATAACCCTCCCGAACCCTATGTGATCCGGATAGTTATCACACGGTCCGGAACACCCGTATCAGGCCCAGGCATGACATAAAAGATTACATAGTAAAGACAGGTCAAACCCCACCTTATCATACTCCTTGGACCACGTCTTGTACAAGTCTAGAACCTCGTCATTCTTAATTCCCGGTCTTGTTATTCCGAGAACCTTCTCCTTGGAGACCGCGGAGTCCTTCGTAGCCGACATCTTAAAGGTTGAGTTAAGGGCAACTCGTCCAAGGTTCACTTACGGTCAACAGGATACAGGTCGGGGTCGCTAACACAGCAGCTGCACAAAAGAGCTATAGATTGTCGCTATAAAATGATTGTAAGTCGAGAGTTTTTGAATGAAAAACTTTAAAGACAGGAGAGAAAATACCTGTTAGACGAGGACAGATAGGGAAATATATGAAGTGTCTTAAAATCCTGACAGACTAAATAAATAAAACCACTCCCACCCCTCAAAATGAGTTGGGTCGGTCCTCTTGATGGCAGGACTGGCCTATTTGTTCAGAGGGGTGCCTGTCATCCGTATGTCTTAAAATGTGTGAAATTCTCAATTCCTTACATAAACAAACCTAGCATGATAAATATAGCTTTGCAATAAGTAACCACCCGAGGTAAGAACTATGTGTGTGTCTTACAGTGATAATGTTTGGTGTGATTTTACAACTTTTCCTCGAAGGTGGTTTGCCTTGTAGATCTTTGTTGTTTATACGTGTGAAATCATTAACTTGTACTCATAACGAGTATCAAATTAGGTCAAAGAGGCAAGAGCTACTCTGCAAGGTATACTACAACAAAATAATGACAATAAACAACGTTTTGCGTTACCTTTTATTCAATAATTACACATTTTATATCAACATGTTAAAAACATGTAAAGCTCATATCAGAAAACAAGATGACATAAACATTAAATGATTCTGACTTCTCTTTGACATTTTTATCTTCAGTTAGTTCAAATTGTTGGTCTGCTAAGTAAGTGTGTAGTCTTCTTCTGTTTCAATTAAGGTCTGTATCTGTTTCTGTAGGATATTCATCTGTATATCCGATATAACCTCCCTTCGGCGTAACACACCAGCTTCGCACGCACGCGGTGCGACAGCAGCCGGTTATATTTCACCGACCGCCCTGTCAAGAGAGAGTTTGCATCGTTCCGGAAGGTGAAGTTGACCTTGGAATTGTCTCAAATTGCAATTGTATTGCATTCATGTTTTATAGTATTACAAACAGGACGCTAAGGAGACCTGTAGGTACGAGCATCTCAATGGGGATTCTAAATAAACAAAACGATGTTACTGGTAGCCGTCAATGGTCGAGTTATTCCTACGTGGCGACATGTAGTAGTTCTCGTGGACAACCAGGGATGAATTGATGTCAGCTATCTTTGCACAACCTACATAGAAAATAAACGTTGAATACTGGTTTGGAAATAGAATCGTTATTTGGAATATTTGTATACATGTATATGAATCTGTCTAGCCAGTATAACGCATAGCGGCCTTCGGCGTAACACATCAGCTACGTATGTAGCGCAGGCACGTGGGTGGCAGCAGCTGGTTATAGTACTTATCACACCTAACACTTGCACATCTGACTGTAAGCATTATTTAAAGCTCTCTAGCGAGGATGCTTCTGTTGTAGTTTTTCATTTATTTTATTAAGCAACAAAAGAATACACAGGACACAGAGGTGATGCACTCTAGCTAAAGCTAATATTAAACATCACCTCTGGAAATAAAAATTATAACTTACATAGACAAGTACAATAACAATAACAATAACAATCTGTTGTAGTTGGTGGTTGGTTTGCTTGTTCTGTTTTAAAGGGATATAATGTTACACACCTGTCCTGGCCATGGTATAAACCAGCTCCTCTTTCAAGACGTTCAGAAGTTGAAGAAGCCCCTTCTCACCCTGGAGATGTGATCAAGATGGAAATTGTTTATCTTAGGAAAAGAATTGAACATCGAGTAAAGCTAAAACAATGACGGCAAACAAATTCAAAAACGATTTAAACATCTCTCTCTTACTCTCTCCATCTCTATCTATCTATCTATCTATCTCCTCTCCCTCTCTCTTTCTTCCTCTCTCTTTCCTTTTTTCAGTCAGTCTGACTGCTATAAATATATATATATATATGTTAGAAACGTTCACCAAACAGTTCAATGTTCAAGAAATCTTTAATACTCTAATTTTCAACATCGTCATTTTTTTATTATCTTAGACAGTTCGTGTACATTATATCCTTGTATGTTTAGCCTACTCATACTTACGTTGCAAGCGAGTCCCCAGAGTGCGGGCCTGCCGATGAAGACACATCTGGCCCCCAGCGCCAAGGCCTTCAGCACGTCCGTCCCAGTCCGGACCCCTCCGTCCAGGTAAACCTCCGCTTCACCGCCAACCGCGCGGACGATGTCGGCAAGGACGTCGATCTGTTGAAACATTAGAAAAAAAGTTTTGCAAAACAATTATCAATGGTTCTTGGTGGCTTTGACTCTACTCAACTTCTAGGTGGTCGGGCCTATTGTGGTAAAAATGTTTCATGTAGAATCAAGTCTTTCAATAGAATATTGTATAGACTCATGATATGATTTTAGACGAGGAACCAGCAGACGTGCAATAGCAAGAATCTGTCCCATCTAGCCCATTCCCTGCCTGGGTAAGGCTCAATGTTAGTGCATGGTTATACTTCATACATCAGCTCCACAAGCAACAAGCAGCGCATAGTGTAGCTCAAGAACTACTGAGCACGTCGCATAGCTAAGGCTTTGCTCCTGAGGTGTCCTAAAAAAGTCACAGTAGTAGGCACCCCACTCAGATTAAGGCTAGTGTGGCGCTTTAGTTACACCGTGTAGGTGTAACAAGGCCCCGCGCAAGAGGTGTCGCCAAAAAAAACTCGCAAAAACCTGCACCCCACTAGTTAGTTTAGCGCTAGTGTTACACCGTCTAGCATAACAAGGCCCCGCTCTTGAGGCGTCGCAAAAATAACCCTCACAGTAGCAGGGACCCCGTCCAGCTGTCTCCCGCCGTGGTTGGACACCAAGACGGCGTCAGCGCCGTGACGAAGGGCTTCCTGGGCATCCTCCGCTGGAGCAAAATAAACCATATTAGAAAGGAACAAAAATATAACTACATTAATTTTTCAAAACCCCAACAGTGTTTTATGATACAAAAAAAACCGGATATATGGTCCAAGAAAAAAGGGAAAAGAACTTAATCGGAAATTCGACTGTCACTCCAATCGTCCCGAAAGAATGATTAACTACTTTGACACGTGACTTCGTGGAAACGTGACCTACACCAGGTCACAGAAAGCCTGTACCGTCCCCCGTCTTTACTTAGGAGTAACGCTGTGGCAATTTTTTCCTTCTTTCTTTTTTTTTTTTTTAAATCAATTCCTCTGATGCCTGATGTTGCCATCGATTTACGAAGAAAGGCGGCTCAATTGTTACTGTAGCAGCATCTCTTCACCCTAGGCCAGAAACATCAATGCTCAAGACAAGCATGACTTGTGAACTATATAGTTTTTACCTGTAAGGATTCCTTTGAGGACGACCGGCAATGATGTGTTCTTTTTCACCCAGTCTACGTCATCCCACGTCATAGGCTGCTTCAGTGCTGAGTAGAGGTGACTGCGGTACTCTTCCGTCCCGTACGGTGGCGTGCCTGGAAACACCAGGTTTGGGGTGCTGAAAATTAAAACAGATATCTGTGGATTCGAGATTGAATGAGTGTCCCTGGTTGTGTTGTAGATGGTAGTAAATGGCCGAGAAATATTCGTTAGCGCTCTCACTGCAATATTCTCTGCGCCCTGCTCTTAGTGGTCGACGTCTCCCCAATGTATGTATAATTGCAGTTGGTGTTTGCGTCTTTCTGTGACAGCTTTTTTAGTGACGCCTTGAGTGGTCGCTTCTTTGTTTACATATAGAGCTTGTGATAGCTGAACCGATGCAGCATTGAAGATTTACCTGTAGAACGTATGTGTCTTGTCCTTTTCCTTGCTGGGCGTTATTCGCTTTAGGTACTCGAATCTTGGCTGGTCGACTGTGAGGAAGACTGCCTTGTAGCCCGCCTTCGCTGCCCTGTCTAACAGGTCCCTGTTCCGTTTCGGGTCCTTGAATAGCACAAAGTTGAACCAGCGAGTTCCGTGAGGCGCAGCTTCCGCGACGTCTTCCAAGGAGTGGTTTGCAAATAAGCTGAGCGCCATCCCGGTGTTGGCTGAGGCTGCGGCTAAAGAAAAACTTGTCGGTTACACAAGGAAGACGGTGTTTCATATATATGTTATATTGACTATTGTATATGTGTGTTACGGACAGATGTTAAGGCCACTAGACGCAGGGAGCCTGCCGACAGAATGTTGAAGTAGACACATCACTGTAAATACTCGCACTGACACACACACACGCACGAACGCACACACACACGCGCACACAGACACACACACACGTACGCACAAACACTCTCTCACTCACACATACACACACAATAGCTCACATTCACCGCCCATCCATCCATCCATCCACACACACACACGCACACGCACGCACACACACACACACACACACACACACACACACACACACACACACACACACACACACACACACACACACACACACATACACACACACACACACACACATACACGCACAAACACACACAAACACACACACACACACACACACATACACACACACACACATACACACATACACACACACACACACACACACATACACACACACACACACACACACACACACACACACACTCACACAAAAAAAAATCGAATTCTGCATACATGGTAGTTCAATAATATTTTATCTAAACATGACAGAAGATGAAGACTTGCAAATGTGCCGGGGTAGAGGTTCAGTATTACGTGTCAAACGTAATTCTTATTCTCACCTGAGGTATCAAATTTCCTAGTAGGAGCAATTTTGTTTGTCAAAATCATATATTTTAACGCAAAGGGCTGTGAGAAAACTTATGAGAGAGCTTTACCTCTAGCTGTGGCCTTCTCTCCGTCCGGGTGCGCCATCTTGTGGTGAGCTGTTGGGGAGATGGCGACAGGAAAGTCCAACGAGCTGCCTAGCACTGTCACTGTGGTGTCTATGGTGGCCACGTCACGTAGCACCCGCGGTAATACGCGGTACCTACAGAGCAAAAAACGGGGTTAACATCTTAATTATTCAAGGCTACTTAATCAGACACGGCGCAAACTCGACCTCGACTTGTATATCTTTCATTTTATCTATTCTGGTATTATTTGGATTTTCTATCGCCTATTTGTATACGCCTTTGCCAGGGACGAGTTTCTGTGAATGGATGAGTACAATTACAAGGAAAGAAGAAGACAAAGAACAAATTAAAACACAACATATCAAGATATGAAAAAACAATGCTTTTAACCAATCTGTACAACTGTATAAGATATAGAGATTATGTCATTAGAATGACCCGTTGAGCATGTCAAAGTCAATAACTCAAAATCGTGGTATGCAAGGCATGTAAATATCACTGAAGTAACATATGGCAGGTAACGTCCGGAAGTAAAATCTCTATCTTATCCAGTTGTTCCAGTTGTAGACAATAATCTGTATTTGAATATTGTTTACCTGGATGTCTAGCCTTACTATAACATCACATATTGCGCCCCTAGCGGCCGGCCCTATAGTTACCGCCCCCTTGGGGGAGAGGTCATTAACCCCAGCCTGAGCGCGAGCTTGTGTAAACAGTGACAGGCTACCCGAATGTCTAACCTTCATGAAATACACGAAGAAGATTGTTTATACAGTCTGAAATAGAATGACTACCTTTTAAAGCTCTCACAGTTGTCCCTCAGAGTCTGGTTGTCCCCGTCCCCATTGCTGTAGTACCCCCAGGCGGCGCCAGACAGGGTTCGCTCAGCGACTCTTCGGAAATCTTCCACCCTCCGCAGTTCGGACGGTTCGGCCGCCATCTTTGTTTGTCGTGCAAGGTCAAACCCCTTACTATGTGCCTGCGCCTATCCCCCACACAATGGTAAAATACGAGGATGTATTTTGTGTCTCAGTTATATTTTGTCTAGCCCTTCCCTCATGACCTCAATGAAAAGGGGCCTGCAGGCTTCCTGGATTTCCTCCTGGCCTAAAGATAAAGTTTGTCTTTGTCCTCATTTTGGGGTCAAGGTGATGCTGACCGGTTACAGCTGGTTGCAGTTCGGTGGAGTATCGCTAGATGGAAATGAATCTTTCACAATAGTCAAACGAAGTACTCATCGTTTTATTGAATGCATCTCCACGAAAAATAGTTAAATCGTTACGAATAATTATCCTGGAAAAAAGACACACTGGAAAGAAATGAAGACAGACTGAATGCAGCCAAAGGTTGTTTCTACAACTACCTGAGCTGCAGAATACAGTGGATCATCATCAGTTCTCATCCATACCTCGGAGCAAGCACCAATGTATTTTTTCTAATTGGGAAGAATGTTTAGTTTCCTAGGTTTCAATTACTTTTTCTATTGTGACAATCAGAGGCCAATTATCTCTTGATTGAATAAAAAATGAGAAAAAAAAACACACATTCGGAAACAGAACTAGTACTGCCATTAACATTAATCCGCCGGGTTACATAAATCCGCCACTTTGAAAAACAGTGGGTTTGAGAGATCTATAGTGCAGCACCCCCAGGTATGCACAGTTTAGATATACAGGACTACATTATACTGGGGAATGTTGGGTTGGAGAGCTGCTTGGATGTATCTTTTCAGGGTGGCGGAATTATGTACCCTGGTGAAATAATGTTAGTAGATGTTAGAACAAAATCTAAAAAAAGCCATGATTAACTTTTTTTTACCATATAGGCAAGTGAAATGTGAAGTCTTATTTCATGGCTGCTTTAGATTTGTATTTTAGTTCTACATAATTATGATATCGATTCATGTTTACCTTCACAGATACGGACTCTCCTTCTTCATCTTCTTCCGTTCCAAACTAATATGGTCAACAACCTGAGCCAGACGGCTGTCACCATGGTTACTGGCGGAGTAGCAGACACCGTGTGGTGTTCGATTACATAATGTAGCAACCAGCATTACAGAGATGCAGGGGGGGCTGGTCGCATGTATATGAATGTGTAAAAAGAGCAGTAGTTTGCAAGGATAGACCGTGTGAAGGTAAGCATCATGTATTTGCTTGCCTTTCCAGTTTACATACGTGTGTTATTCGCTAAATAATGAAATACATAAGTCAGAATTTTCCATATCAGATTTTATTCCATATATTCAGGGTGGCCTCGTCATCATATACACGGTCTAGAATCGGTACCATTCCCGTATCATATCAACTCTCCTCGATTCTTGTACGGTTCCTATATACAGTCATAAACAGCGTCTCCCATATTACCCTTTTATCCTTAAGCGTGTTTTGCACGCTTTAATTACCATACATCATGCCTTTTCTACATATTCAGTACGATCTGTTTCGCCCATGCACATTAATTAACGCCCCCCCCCCTCCCCCTTACACACAGTTCTGCGAAGCAAGAACCTGTATTGTTTTTACCCACTGCCCGTGGGGGCGGCCATTTTGTTTTTTCAACTGCTCTGCAGCTTACAGCCGCATATAACACCAATCCCATCGTAGTGACGTCATCCTCCTACATTTTTCGAAGCCACTTTTTTGATACAATATACATATATATTACAGCATGCACCCAGCTGCGGGTGCATATTAAATATCACATTAAATAACATGCGGTTTCATTATTGTCCGGAGTAGTTATTTACTTTCCAGACTACACAGATTTAGTGACAACAATAGATACTATTCCACTATCGCATCTGTTTTAAAGATACAAAACATTTGCATACGGGACCAACCTTGGTCAAAACTAAATTTTTCTTTATAGAAATTTTTTTCTCAACCTACAAATATGTAACACTATATTTTTCACTCTGCGTCTTTGGCAGTTGTAGACTCCTGTTTTTATCGTTCAGTGTCGAATTACAGGAGTCTATTCTTCCAAGAAAACACTATCGGAGATACGCTCTATAAATAGAAGTGCGGCACTGTCGCTTTGCAACATTCATGATTAATATAAAAGTAGCGACTAAAAGTATATAAAATGTCGCATGTAATTAAATATTTCTGTATCTATACATTTTACAAGATCTCCAGACGTTTATGTGGTAGTATATACACTCATGTATGAGTATAGCAATATTACATAAATTGGTAACACAGGCACCTCTGTTTTTCTATTGATAAATAATATAAACAAAGAGACAGATGATTCTGATAAGTCATCTTCAATTCGAAAAGGTAAGGGGATTTGGAACATTTGAAATCTAAGTATGCATTTTATACAATTTAGATACAATGACAGACTTTTTTCAAAGCTGTAATTTTTTGGCGACGCCCAAGGGGGAAGTTGGGTCTCAAACCGCAGTTTCGTTGATGTTCTTCCATTCCCCTCTGGAAGGCAGCCGCAACGGCGCATGCGCAGAGGGCGAGGAAGAGGCCACGTGGACGTTGCTGGCTGTTGTAGCGTTCTGGTTTGTGTTCTTGTCTGCCATTGGATGATCCTGGACTTGTGACCATCTGGATGGCAGCCTGCGATTGGCCGGCTGAGGACGGGAGAATTTGGCGTCCAATCGAGGTGCTGGATTCAGCCTTACTGTCTGTTACGTCATGGAGACAAAGCATTGTGATTGGTCAACTTGTGTCAGTTTACGTCTTTAGATCTTTATGCGTCCGTTTGAGCAAAGATTGCCATATACCACACAATGGTTTCCAGTTTACAATTACCTTTACCTCCTCCAATATGAGCTATTTTGGTAGTTAAAACACTCTCGCGAAAGCCAATGAAAGCGATTCAATACAAAGAATTTCAGAAATTCAGAATTTTAGAAATTCATCAAGACTTTACCTCTGAGCTGCTCCTTACTCTACTTGTAGCAGAAGATGTGTTTTCTGTCTTCCTCTTCTGTTGTTTCTCCCCTTTGTTCCTTGATGAGCTGGCGTTGAGGGAAGAGGCGGTTTCAACAGACCGGTGCTCCTCCCTCCTGTAGGAGCTCAGGTGTTGTTCGTTTGACTTGTACCTCTGGTAGCTGGGCGTCAGGATGTCCTCCAGATCCTAGAAAGTTTAAACAACAGTAGGTGGTCATTTGTATCGTAATGGGTAAAACTTAGGCTGAACGGGTAAGTCTGACCCCTACATTTGCCTCCAGTAAGTAGCCATGAGAGCACTGTGGCTACAGTAAATCATTCACATAGCAATATCCAATGGCCATTACAAAGCAACGACGGAGTTCACTTTATCATTCAGGAAAGCTAATGAAAGAACGCAGTTAGGATGAAGCTGAACAAATGAATGCATAAAAGAAGGGCAAATGAATGGATCAATGGATAGATATTGCATAACCACATATCAACCTGCCATACCTCTGTGTGTAGAAGCTGTCTCATGGAGGCCAGCCTCCTGTCCAGCGCAGGAATCCCCGTCTCCATGTGGATCTGGTACCGCATCTGCTCCTGCCTGCTGCGGGCCGGGTACGTGTCTCTCCCGAAGGACGCAGACGCCGAGCCGCCGATGTCCTCGCTCGCCGCCGCCCGGGCCAGTCGGTTGCCCTCCCGGTACCTCTCCTCAGCTGCAGTGAGCTTTCTCGTCGCTAGGGTTCCTCCGTCGGGAAACGTTATTGAATCGCTGCTAACCTCACCCGCAAAGCGCCTGCGCGACATGTTGGGCGACACCGGTGACATTGACCTCTCCAGGTCAGGGGTCAGACGTGAGGGTTCAGGGGTCATACGTGACGGAGTGCCTGGCGGTGACGGTGACCTCCGGAGTCTATCCGGGTAAACGGGACGAGGAGGTTTGCTCGTGAGCCGCGAAGGCTCGTCCAGGCGAAGCTCGAGGTGTCTCGTAGGCGGTGCCGACTTTGATCTTTCCACCATTCTCTCCTCGGGAAACGTTAAACTTTTTACCATGCCTTCCTCGCGTCTTAAAGGGTGCTCCTCAATGCGTTCTGTTTTGGTCCTACTCTCTACCAACCTTGCAGCGAAGTCGTCCGCGCCGCGACGGCCCCGTGAAAGATGCGAATCAACGCTCTTAGATCTGTCCATTTGTAGGTAGGATTGTGTGTCGTGTGACTGGTGGCGCCCTAGAGGCCTGGAGGCAATGTCAGAGTTTCCATAAGTGTCCATAAGGGAAGGAGAATGTCGGGAATAAGAGTCCGCCTCGGAGGAGAACAGTTTGAGTGGAGGTTCAGAGTGGAGAGGTGGGTCGTGATTGACTAAGCTAGCATTTTGAATCCTGGACTGACCGAGCCAAGACGCGACGTTATCGTACGGACCGGAACTTGCCGATTTCGGAACGAATGGCTCGGTGGACGGCGGTCCCCTTTCTGGGCAGACCACGCGGACGTTCTGCGCGACTAGCTTCGGGGAGCTCCGGTCCGAGGCCGGCGACGGCGTCCGCTGGTCTTCCGATCTCCGCAGCAAGATCTCGTCCAGGAGTTCCTGCGTCGCCGACGTCTCCTCACTCGTCGTGGACCTGTCGGTCGAGTCTCTGGGGGAGTCTAGGGACACGGACGGGGAGCCTTTTATCTCCAGCCGCGCGTTTCTCTCGTCCCGCTCCGCCTGCGCCTTCATGGCCTCCTTCTCGCGCACGAGTTTGGAGAGCCCCCGAACGGGGATGCCGAGAACTGGCACGGCACCGACAGGAACTATGGTGCTGCCCGGCAGGATGGGCACAGGCGAGGGAGCATCGCGGATCTGCTCGTACTTCCTCAGCTGGAGCCGCCCCCTCGCATGCTCCTCCTCCCTACCCGTGCCCGAGGACCGCTTCGGTACAACAGCATACGGTCCTGTCGCACCGTTCACGAAGTTCATCGGCTTCAAACCGTGGCTCTGCGTCCTCGCCTCGAACAGCTGCTTCAAGGCCTTGAACTGGGACGGGTGCATCAGGTCGTCGCCCTTCAGTTTCCCGTTCACTTCTCGCCTGTCAGGAATGGGCGCCGTGTGGCTTCTCTTGCTGTACTTCTTTGGCTTGCGATCTACCGGCTTCTGCGCCGTCTTGACCTCGCCAAAACCCTCGGTCGTCGCCCGAAAGGACGTTGACCGAGGGGGAATAGGCGGGCCGCTGACGTCATCGACGCGCCCCCTGTAAGGAACCTCCGTTGCGTAGCGATAGTAACCCCTGTTCGGATTGGACGACGAGCACAGCGTTTGTGCTGACGTCACGTCCGGGTGCCTGCTGCTGTAGCTGGCCGTGTACCCAGAACCTGATGACGCGCCACTTGTGTGGTACAGAGTCTCCATGGCGGAATCCAGCTCCTGCAGGGACCTCAGGTCGCTCTGAGACTTCGACCTAAAAATTGAAAAGAAACTTAGTCTTTAACCAACACTTTTTTGTATTATTTGCAGCATTATTTTATTGAAGGAAAACATGTATATTGCAAGTAGTCCTTAACTAATCAAAGAAAAAAATTAACAAGAGTTTAATTTTTGAAGGATGCGTACGGTTGGAATGGAAATGGCATAACCCTTAATCAAGTCTTAAGTCCATAGGTCTTAGAGGTTAAATTGTACGCATAAGAATAGAAATCATATTTGGCAATGTTTAAACAAAGTTTGGCTGCTGATCGCCTTGAGGTCTAGTCCCATTTAGGATTTGCAGCTGAGCATGATTTCTTAAGGACTCACCTTTTGAGAGGCCCAATCCCGCTGACCTTGTAAGTCGAAAGGTCGTCGGTAACGGAGGCAATTTGCCTTAACGCCTGAGGAAAAAATGTCAAAAATATATCAACTGCCTTTCTAACTTCAAGTGTGTATGTCATCCTGTCATAACAAATGCCAAACGGTGTAGGTGCAATTATTTGTTAAGGGGTTGGTTGTATCAAAGCAGCTAGCTACCGTTTAGAGAGATCACTTGCCTTTCGGACATGTTTATGTCATCTTGTCATTTTATATGTCAAATGATGTACATGTCATTAATCCTAAAGAGGTTAGTTGCATCAAAGCAGCTAAGTATCGTATAGGGAAATCAACAGCCATTCGGGCGAAATGTGTCTATGTCATTTTGTCATCATATACGTCAAATGTTGTACATGTGAAGGTGTTAGTGGAATGAAAGCAGTTTACTATCACATAGAGACATCGATGGCCTTTCAAAATGCATGTGTTTATGCCATATTGTCACCATAAATGTCAAATGCTGTGCATGACATGCATTGTTAGTAAAAGGGTATCAGCAGAGCTTAACGTCACACATTTGAGGGTTGTAAAATATCAGGTTATATCAGGACTCATTGTTGGATAAGGACACTTGTCCCTTTTAGTACCTTTAGCCTGTTGTATAGCATCCATGCTCGATATGTATAGTTAATCTTTAAAACAAAACGAAGGTAACTACAAAATCTGATCTGAGGTATGTGCATCACTTTTAAAGAATAAGTCTGAAAGTTACATTGAATAGGGTGATTTCAAAGCAGATGTTTCCGACCCATACATGTATGCCATATAATTACATGGCTAAAATTACGCATACAGGTCGAAATTCTTTTGAAAACGACCAGGTTTGAACATCCAACATGGCGGCCAATGCTTACGTCATTGTCACGTGAGTGTAAACACAACAAAACATATTGCCATTTTATATGAATACTGTTTTTGACTCTTGCCCTATCATACATCGCTGTCTGAATAAAAAGTGGCATTGGGGCTAATCAAAAGCTGAGCTTTGATGACGAACATACAAAGAAAGAAACAAAGAAACAAAAAGAAACAAACAAACAAACAAACAGACTGACCTCGTCTAGCGTCCTTTTCAGCTGCCGCTTTTCGATCTCCCACCGCAGGATCTCCTCCGTGTTCGCGTTGTGCTTCTGCGCCTGCGTCAGCCCCGAGCTGTCCAACTGCTTCCTCTTCGGCACGGGGTCGTCAAACACCGGCGAGAAGGGGCGGAGAACCTGGAACTGTAGACATAGCGGGTTAGACACGAGAAGTCCTCGGCCCAGAGGCGTCGCCAAAAATTAATAGCTTATATCCTTGTTTACATCTAGAAGAGTGTCACTGAAAATGAGTAGAAAAACAAGAGAGAGAGAGAGACTGGAACTGTGCACGGAACAACGGGAAGTCCTCGGCCCAGAGGCTTCACCAAAAAGAAGTAGCTTAAATGCTTGTAATACTTGTAGTAGTAGAGTGTCGCTTAAAATGAGTAAAAAAAAGAGAGAGACAGAGAGAGAGACTGGAACTGTGCACGGAACAACGAGTTAGATACGGGAAGTCCCCGGCCCAGAGGCGTCGCCAAAAATTAGCAGCTAATAAAACAGAATATTGTTTATATCTAGAAGAGTGTCACTGAAAACGAGTAGAAATACCAGAGAGAGTTCTGTGCACAGAAAAACGTGTAAGACACGGGAAATTTGCACACCAGAGGCGTCGCCAAAATTAGTGCAATAACCAAACAAATGTACTGAATTCACACACAAAAGAGAATGTTATTGAAGAATGATATATTTAATCTAGAACAAAAAGATGTATTTAGTTTAACACCAAGAAATCACCTGATATAATATAACACAGTTAATCACTGGTACTATGCAGGGTGATTGCAGATATATAATTGAGTATATAGAAGCATAGAAGACAGAGCAAATAAAACACAGTAACGTTACATACATGGTAATTCTGATCACATGAGCCCCACATTTCTGCATTACCTGAACTATATCATAACGTGAGTCGTTTTTGTACCCTCTGATACGTGGTAAAGCTATAGTGTCTAAGCTAGAGTTAATAGTAGTAGCGTCGTGCGTATTTCTAATACTCACTGGTGGTACAACAATGGGTGACTCATAACTAAGAATTTCAGATATCATTAAGAACGAACCAAATACAACACCGTGTAATGCACATTCTAATCACAAGCAATATCTAGCTTACACACAACAGAAAGGCGTAGCTGTGAAACTAAGATTAGTAGACATAAATGTACCTACTTAGTCACCTATAGTACAGCTCCCACAACAACAAACACGCCAGCCAGACATTACGAATGGGGTCATTAATTATTCAACAGTAGGCGAGAGCCAGACAATTACGTTCGTTCCTTTCTACAGTAAAACATCACATAGGCTGGAAGAAAGGAAAATAGTGGTCATTAACATTAATGAGGCGAAAGAGAGCTAGAGAGAGGCGGGCCCCGAGCCATACGGGTGAATTAACAGAGAGAGAACGAGGAAAATGGAGGAAAGACTTAGAAGTCTTTTGTTATGTTTGCACAGAGTTGAAATGTCATACTTCTTTGGGCCTGGCTTGCCAACAGGAGTCGGTAGATGGCGCTTCCGTCTGGTCTGTCTCCCCGTCATCTTTACGTGGTCCTGATGATTGACGTGGGTCTACGCCCCTCAGAGGCTGTGGGACGGCTTTGCGTGCTGGCTGCACTAGTTCAGGCTGAGACATTTTAACGTCAGTAGCTCCACCTGCCGGGATGTTGCGGAACTGCCAGTTGTATCCAACGTTGCTCACGCCCAAATGTTCAGGTGCTATTCCTTCTATTCGCCTAGTCTGTTCAAACATCTTGATCAAGTCTTTCTTTCGACTGTTGCTAAGTACTGTTTCTTTATAATCGTCCGTCTCGGGGTGATCAGAAACGTTTTTACGATCGTCATCATCAGATCTATATCCACTGTCTTCTCTTTTTTTATCATGGTCTTTCAGAAGATCAGGTGCTGCATTCTCCAAGGCTGCGTCTTTCTTACCGCGCAGGAGAGGATTCACCTTCCAAGGGATGATGTCACCATCTTGAACATCGTCGTTACGAGTGGATGAATCGATCCATGACACTGCCTTACGATGAGCCCTTGGTTCTCCTTTTTTCTCAGTCTCTGAGATAGTTTCGTTGTTCTTTCTTGCTGTTTCATCAAATTTGAAGCTGTCCTTTTCTTTCTGAGTGGCGCCATCTTCCCTTTCCTGGAAAACGTGAGCGCCTTCATCTACCTTTTCCAGGAAGACCCCACGGATATCCTCGACTGAGGGCCATTTCATCATCTTAGTCTCCTTCTGGAAAGGACTTGTACACGTGTCTTCTTCTTTCTCCTCCAGATCCTTTTCGACATCATTCTCAATTTCAATACGTTTAATTTGTGGTTTACCTTTTCGCTTTTCACACCTTTCTTTGCCTCTCATTTCTACGTCCTCCTTTCTGTAACAACTTCTGCTTTCCACATTTTCATCGTCAGTCCCAGAGACCGAATCGGTAGAAGATAGTCTGCTTCGAGGTCGGTTATCATACAGACTGCTTTGTATGGGTGTTGAGCTTGTCTTCAACTGTTGGACTGTGTTCAACATATTCTCATCATCAGTCCCAGACACAGAATCTGTTGATGTTTTTCTGCTACGGGGTCGGGTATCATGCAAACCGCTATGTGTCAGCGATGAGCTTGTCTCAAATTGCTGGACTATGTTCGACACATTCACCGGTGTAAAAACATCCTCTGTTTCATCGTCCGATAGATTTACAACTCTCGGTTTTACTCGTCCGTAATGATGAATTTTTGGACTTGTTCCTTGTAAATGGTCATCATTTTTTGTGTTAGTTTGGACGCACATTTCTTTTCCATTCATGGTCTCTACATTCTTTTCTTCTGGTGCTTCCTCTGCCGATGGTATCTTCTTATGTGATACTTCCTTCGGTGCCAGACTACGTCGCCATGACGACAGCTTCTTTTCGAACTTGCTGGAACTGTAAGATGGTGTCTCTCCTTTATGTGGACGCAGCTTTTCTAACAGTCTAGATTTTCCTAATCCCGCACGTTCTAAGGGCATCACATGCACTGAAGGTTCCGGTTCAGCTAAAAAGATGTCTTTCTCTTTACGATGCATTGGATGAGGAATTTCTCTAGGTTCGTTTTCACGTGGTGATGCCCGTTCACTGTCTGTAATAATTCGTGCAGGTATGGCTTTATTTTTGCCCGACGTTGCAATGGGGTCATTATTGTTCTCGAAAGTATCTTTCCCATCAAGATCTCCTATATACAGGCGTGCATCTATCCCTAGCTTGTCGGTTACCTAGGAAATCGGAAGATCATGCATGTCAAAATGTCAAATCAACTCTCTTATATCAAGGTACAAAGTTAAGACATAGTTCTTTTCAGAAATGAATATCATGAGAATATTATATTCCTTCTCAGGACGCCTTGTTTAAGATACCAAATTATCTCACTTAACTCTATTTTACCTTACCTTCATAGACCCAGTAGAGGTTTCATTTCAATTCCAACTCCAACTGTGATGGTACATATGACCATAAAAGATGCACAATACGACAATAATGGTGGCAGGTGAGTTAGTATCTGAATGTGTAATTGTTTTGGTACACTGATACTAAGTTACTTATAAATGCTATACGTACCTCGTGTATCTTTGACTGCATGCTGCTTAGCTGCTCCTGCCACTGGTTCCTCTCCTCTTCAAACATGTGCATCAGACTCTTCTTCTCTTCTTCCCACTTTCGCACCAACTCCGTCCTGTACACGTACGGGTCGCCAGGGGGCGCGCTTTGACACCGCTCCATGTCCGGGTCCAACAGGTCCGCCATCTTGTTCTGCTTCTGACCATGCTGAATGAACAATGTACAAGTGAAATGGATACGTTACTGTGTGTTAAACTATACTGGCAGGGCAAGATGTAAACATTCTAACAATCCTAACAAATGTGGCACCGTCAAGGGACCGCCTATGGACCGAGGACATAGTTATAGGACATAGTTATTGACAATTGCAGTTTTGGAGGCATGTAACATCGACGAATATAACTGCCAACCTGATGAAATAGAACAACGTACAAGTTAAATTGATACCTTATTGTGGTTTAAACAATAGAAGTGGGGATAATTCTAAACATCCTCATACTCGCAGTGAGAATGATGCTCACAAATGGTTATTTGTCGACAAATACAAATATTTAGAGTGGAGTTTAGACTCAGTCAATTTTTGTGAAGCTATAGATGCATTTCCTACAGCTTTGCTTTTCTAGTAAACTTAATAAGATGGTCTTCAAGTCATCTTACAATAGATGCTGCTTCTACATCTCAAGGCAACCAGACTACGATCGACCTTCACTGACAACAGACGTCTAATTGTACTTTTATGTGGAAACTCATAACGTTAACAATGCCATGCTGCTATATAAGGTCTGCGACATATAGTCCATAGGAATCAAACGGCAGCGCTTAATGTTAAAAGCATCTAGAACTTAGCGTAAAAAGAGAATTTTGGTGCATTTCAAGTGCTAGCAATCTTGAAGACCTTACATGAACTCTCACAGACTTTATGGGATGTTTTCGAGACCTTGTTTTCAACGCGCTGCCAAAATTGGTGCATTGGGGGCCGTAAAATGAAAGACAACACCGGCCACCGGGACAAAAATAACCGACTTTGTTTTCATTTGTTGACATCACATCACGCGAAGGGTTTCACACTCGAAATCAACTTTGTAAAATTACGCCATCTCTTAATGGTAATGTTAAACAGAATATCTGACAATTCTTTGCAAGTTTTAGTCATTTTTGGTACACAAGCTTGCAGGTACTTAACGGGAGAGTTTGTGTTTTTTGATCGTCTGTTGATTTGAACCCCAAACACGTTGTGTTTCACCCTACGGTCGGTCACAACCTCAGGAAGAATGGGCAAAATGTCCCTAATCAGCAGACGAGGCCTTTCCGGGAATGCGTTTGACCGAAAACAAACAGGCAGCCATGGCCTCACAAGTTCAAGTTCGCAGCCGCAGCTTTATATAACCGTTATGGCGGTTGTTTATGATGCTGACGGTTCAAAACATTAGAGGGGCTGCGTGTTTATTGGTGGGGGGAGGGGAAGGAACAGAGTGTGTGAGTCAGTCTTTACATCAATATGTCTTATGTGTTATCTAAACTTTGTATCAGGTGTTTAAGCTTTACCCCCTGCCTATCTATCTGTCTGTTTGTCTGTGTGTCTGACGGTTCAAAACATTAGAGGGGCTGGATGCTTATGAGTGAGGGAGGGAACAGAGTGTGTAAACACAATCTATCTGTCATGTGCTATACAAACTTTGTCTCAGGTGTTTTAGCTTCAACCCCAATGAACTTCCTGCCTATCTGTCTGTCCGTCTGTCTGTCTATCTATCTACATGAATCTGTCTGCCTGTCTGTCTGTCTGTCTATCTACATGATTCTGCCTGTCTGTCTGTCCGTTTGTCCATCTACATGCATATGTATGTCTGCCTATTCGTCTGTCTGCCTGTCTGTCTGTCTGTCTGTCTGTCTATCTACATGAATCTGTCTGTCTGTCTGTCTGTCTATCTATCTACTTGTATCTGTCTGTCTGCCTGCCTATCTGTCTGTCTGTTTGTCCGTGTATCTGTTTGGGGAAAGAGACAGTGGTTCCAGCCACCTGATGTGTTATTATTAGGCTGATCTCACCTGTTTTGACCTCCTACCTGTGGGACTAGAGTATTGATTTTCAAGCGGGTGTGCACGTGTGTGTGTGTGCCTTTTTCCCTGTATGTTCAAGAGTCAAGACCTAAGTAAAGTAATGAGGTTTCTGTCTTCTCTGATTGTTCATGAAGAATGTGTTTTGAGAACGATGAAGTGTTTTATCGTTGCTACGACTGATATCAAATGATATATATTTCCATGGGAAATAATCTCAATAAAGTGAGACTGCGACTTACTCATGAGACTCATGTAAGAAATAAAAGTGAAGGGGAAAATTGAAAATATGGCCTTTAAGGGATGTAGGCCAAGGGCATGGTCAGGCCGTAAGACAGTAGCTTACTCTGGGTGTGTTTATCATAACGATAGAGGATCACATGGGGAATTAAGTAGAATACTCAATGCTTTTTGATGCGCATGGGACTAGTGGGTACTTTGTCGTATACTGTAATAAATATTCATTTTCACTTCCTAAAATTATTATCTATTGGAAAATACCCCCCCCCCCCCCTCTGGAGTTTAGGACTCCTGTAAGTGATGTAGGCCAAGGGCATGGTCCTGCCGTAAGACAGTAGCTAACTCTGGCAGTGTTTACCATACCGCGAGGCTTGGTACCGTCATCAAAGTAGGGACGTGGCCTCCGCGCTGTGGGTGTCCGCTTCACCCGAGCCGCTACACCTGTCACATCGCATAGCGCACATACAGCGGCGAACAGTACTCTCCAAGCAGAGGTTAGTGGGGAAGATTTTGACCTTTTCATCATATGCCCCGTTTTTTGTCCGCTGTCCCCTGATCGGAGGATCAAAGGCTATTCATCAACAGCTAATCGTTGGTTGGGAGACCGGACAAGAAACGGGGCATATGATAAAAAGGTCACAATCTTCCCCACCATCTTCTGCTTGGAGAGTACTGCCTGGGACTTGGACTGGGACAGGGGAGGTTGCTAACTGAGCTGGCACGGGTTTATCTCGCTCTTATGGATTTTGGTTTTGTCAAAGAGACAGGTCAAGAAATGATCACTGTACCTGTCACATCACATGGTGCACTAACGGGATCGTGCAGTTCCGCCCGGCCTGGGACTGGGGAGGTGACCGTGCTGGTATGAGTTTATCTCGCTCTTATGGATGTTTTATCAAAGAGACAGCTCAAGGAATGATCAGTATAGCTTCAAAATAATTTATCTTTCAAAAGAGTTTATCACGACTTGTGCCCTTGAACATGTTTGGATGTGTCTTCTGTTAACAAATTGGATTCATTATATTATAGTAACAAAATACTCATTCATGATTCATTCAGTCCTACCTTTTAAAACTTTGAATATAACATCAGAGAGTTGTGGACTCACCTGAGGCTCTGTTGCTTTAGTCTCAACCTGAAAATAAAACATAAAGAACAATAAGATCTAAATTAAAAACTTCAACATGATGTGTTTCTATTTTTATTTTGAAAAATATCCTGTGAACCAAATTCATCATCTACATCGTCATGTACATTGATATTATCCGCTTACTTGTTTTGCGGTTGGTAGAAGCCCAGGTTGAAACTTAAGATGTCCATAAATATGTAGGTCTAAACTAAGACGCACCACTTTGATTCTCTCCTCGAGCCGTTGTTTCTCGTTGTCCCAGGCGGACTTCTCGGCCATGTACAGGTCGTGAATGTCCTTCTTCCGCTTCTCCTCATTTTTCAGCTGACCCCGCAGATCCTCCAACAACCCGCGAAACTCCGACAACAGTCCCCGACTCTCATCCACCTGAGAACAAACAAGATCGATGGTTATCCTACTTTTTATAGCCTCCACGGGAAGAGAAAGCCAGGAAGGCAGCCTCTCACCTACATAGATGCGCTACAGAAGGACACAGGCCTACCCTCTGAGTCACTGGAGAGGGCAACGGAAGACAGACGTTTCTGGACTGACAGAGTGGTTCGAGTGGCGGAGGAAGACTGACACTCGACATAAGTCAAGTCAAGTCAAGTCAAGTCAAGTCATAGCCTCCACCTGGCCTTCCTACATATAGCCAACAGTCGTATTTAGTAGTCTATTGTCACAACAAACTCAGTCACAGTTCACTGTCACATGTATGCCCCGAAACTCCGACAACGGCCCCCGACTCTCATCCACCTGGAGATGACAAAGATCAAGGTTTATCCGTTTGTTACAATGTGATTGTCCTTATTCTCCTTTTCTTCATTCTACAGCTGACTCCTCAGATCCTCCAACAATCCCCGAAACTCCGACAGCAGTCCCCGACTCTCATCCACCTGGAGATGACAAAGATTAAGGTTTATCCGTCTGTTACAATGTGATTGTCCTTATTCTGCTTTTCTTTATTCTTTAGCTGGGTCCTCAGATCCTCCAACAACCCCCGAAACTCCGACAACAGTCCCCGACTCTCATCCACCTGGAGATTAAACAAGATGGATGGTTATCCTTCTTCTATAGCCTCCATCTGCCCTCCCATGGTTGTCTAGGTATGGCCAACAGTCGTATTTAGTGGTCTATTGTCAAAACAAAGTCAGTTCACTGTCACATGTATGTCCCGAAACTCCGACAACAGTCCCCGACTCTCATCCACCTGGAGAACAAACAAGATCGATGGTTATCCTTATTGTATAGCCTCCACCTGGCCTTCCTATATATAGCCAACGGTCGTATTTAGTAGTCTATTGTCACAACAAAGTCAGTTCACTGTCACATGTATACCCCCGAAAACAAGATCGATGGTTATCCTTCTTTTATAGCTCCACCTGGCCTTCCTACGGGTGTATGCGGTAAAAAGAGAATAATTGGCCGGGAGAGTCAATCCAAGGGAAGGGTAACAATCCAACAGTAGTTAGTCTGGTAGAGACAGCTTCATACTACTGACCGTAGCTTAAAACATTTTCGTCAATATTTGTAACTATTCCTCTCGCCCGTTGAAAGACCGATTGACGTGTAATGGTTTAATTCATAGATAGATTATAAGGTTAAAAAATGATACATTTTTTACTGTATCTGTAACAATTTCTAGCTGTAGCTTTGTACATTTCTGTGAATATCTGAACAAATGCATCTAGCAAGTAGAAGATGAAGTGGTTAGATATTTGACAAACTACGACTAAAACTAAAAACAAAAAGATTTTGATTTCAATTTTTGGCACTTGAAAGTTTTCATCCCTTATCAGGTAATGATACTTTGATGAGAGCCAAATTATTACATAATGGCAAAACAACATGATAATAAATCATATCCAGATTATTCATGAATTTGCAGATTGTTGCATAATGTTGCCATCACTGCATCTACATTCAACAGTTTCATTAGCTGATACGTACACTGTGATACGTGCTCGTAACATGTCATACCTGAACATACACTACTAACTTTCTGCCAATAAATCACGGAGCAATGACCGAAGGAAACATGGTCAGACTTGGCTGGGAGAGAGTTATCTAGAAGGAACTTTAACCACGCATTACTGATCCGTGTCTGCTGTTTTCGTGGGTATCAGGCCACTTGCTCGGGGCAACTTGGCATGGATTCAACCGGACTGATAAACGGACAGTGAAATATAGATGTGTTCAAGCTGTCGTGTAGATCCACGATCTGGAAGATTCCAATTACAGTTTACATTGAAGAATTTAAAGGAAACCATTTTGGTTTTGTAAATAAGACGATAAAGAGCACTTATATGAATGAGAGATGAACCCTCTAAAATTACACTTGATGTAAAGATGATATGCTTTGAAGCACTTGATCGATAGTACTAAAGCGTTTGAAGGAAAAAGATATACCCAGGGCATCATTTTGACTTTGGTTCCGTAAACATAATGCTAGAGGGCACGGATATACATCAATGATAAGCCCTCTAAAGTTTTAATAGACGCAAAGACAGGGTGTTTTGAAGGAGGTAAGCGTGTTTAGGATCCGATATACTGCAATTAGACACTGTGGCGTTTAAGGGCAATGCTACATTAGGACGTCACCGTCACATTGGTTAAGGTAGTACAACGTCAAAGAGCACGCATGTATATCAATGATCAACTCACCAACAGAGATATTTGGCAACGATGCCAAAACAGAATGTTCCAGAAGACTGCAGTTAGACATGACAGCGTTTAAGGTCAATGACACAAGTGCGGATTCATTTTGACGTCAGCACCGTAAATACTAAGTCAAAGATCCCGAATATGTATGAAGGATAAACCCTTGAAATATACATTTGGCAAAAAGGCAAAGACGTTAGACGTTAGAAGCAACAATGCGGATACACGATATAGATTATTGCAATTAGACACTTCCAACGCTTAAAGGCAATGACATATCGGTACGAATTCATTTTGACGTCCGTTCTTCTCAAACAACAACAAAGATCACGAAAATCCATTATAGATAGTCTCTTTAAAAGTACCGTCGGCAAGGAGGTAAAGATAGTGTGTCGCCTCGCATGATTCTATTTCCACAATACTGACGTCATCATGCCCAAGGCGAGCCCATTCACACGTCCGAACTCGCTTCCGACTCCTAAAGCGTTTTTAACGATGTGACGAACACTGACGGGAAAGGAAAGTATCTAATTCAGCAGGAGAAAAACAGCCTCCGGATCCTCTACCTCATGATCCAAACCTACATTCCGTTACGGGCGGTTGTTGAGAAAATGGTCTTTTAAGCTTCTGGTTCGCACGCAACTTGCCCTGTGGTATTTCAAAACGTGTTATTCCGTTGCGTTGCCTGCCAAGCCGTGTTTCGAAATGGAGAGCGATTTGGGATACAGCCTATTCCGATTTTCAACCTCACAGTGTGCTACGGCACGTTTTGCAATAAAGAACGTTTTAGATACAACATTCCTTTTCAAGATCTATGCCTACATGCCGTAACAATATGATAAGGAAAATTTAAAAAAAAAGGTACTAGTATGTTTATCAACCAAAACCCGATGATGCAGATCAGCAACTCACCGACGGACAACCTGAAATTTATTTACCGGATGTGAATGTAGCAATCTCACTAATAATCGGTAGCTACACTTATTCCGCATGCACGAAACAAAAACAACACATTTTTTTCCGGTCCGAAGAACAACAGCGCCGAATATAACTGAGCGACAACCAATAAAGAAACCTGCCGAAGAAGCTGATCAAGAACTCAACGACGAAACAACTTAAGATCTGTTTACCGGATGCGAAAGAAGCAACCTTACTCATGATCAGCGTTAATGCTTATCCACGCATACAAGAACCAAAAACAGAACATGTTTGCTGCGAAGACCAACAGCACCCAATACAAATAAGCAGGCAACAAACAGGGAAAAGTGACGAAAACGCTGCAAACATCAGCTAAACCTGATGGTTCTTCCACAGGCGCATCGCAAGGTCATTCTTGCCTTCGTTAAAGAACAACAACGCCGGTTGCAACTAAGAAACAAACAAAGAACGAAGCTGCTGAAGAAGCTGTAAACAGCAGACATGTTTACCTGATGATTATTCCACAGACTCATCGTCAAGCCGTTCTTCCCTTCAATCACCATCCTGGCTATCCCAAAGTCGCACAGGTTTGGACGGAAACAGTCAGGAACCGCAAGAACTAACCACCGGTAACAACCAAGGCCGGACTCAATATGAAGAGCCGTGCTGTCCACAACCGCACTTGGACCTCGGTCCAGTCATCGATCGGAAGTGACGTATATGGTCATCCTTGTTTTGCGTCAGTTGACGCGATGGTAACAGTCGTCATCCTCAAGCTATTGAGAAATGCTTGCACGGACATTGGACAAGGTCGTAGCTTGGAGATCGGTTTAACACATGTTGTTAATCCTCTTTTGAAAAGTAATAGGGTCTAAGTCTAGGTTGAGTACTGCAGCTTTCGCTATGCCACAAACGGCCGGGGCTTGTGTGATGGTCGCGCTCTATTCCTCGGTCCCTAAATATAGGGGTCAGGTCACATTAAATAGCTTCGCTCGACCTAAAATAACCCGATATGTGAACTATGAGTGCGCGGTCCGCTTCTGCCTTCCGGCCTGACTCACACTTTCAACATCAAAAGGCATTTCAACCCAAAACGCCACCATCCACTGTATTTCCTAGAACCTTGCGGTGTTTCTACACCTAACGGTGAACACACTATCAGGCTACCTGACACCTTAGTCCAACAGTACCCATGGTGTCTCATGGATCCGAGCGTGCGATATGACCAGACGGGCCGATACGCCTGGTATGCGCAGGGGAGGGGCTAAAAGTTCATATCAGGAGATATCAAGGCAGCATCATTAATTAAAGAGACAGCTTCCGTGTCTTTGTTTACTTCCTTTGCAAGGACCTGGGGAGCTCATCACCGACTGTGTTGTCGTGAGACGAGGCAATCTCATGGCGACGTCAACAACTCTGCACGCCAACGCTTTGCTGACAGATGATATAATCGGTGATTTGTCTGTTATTTGTCATTGGCTGCCTTACGTAATGACTTTGGACGGGGTCCTTATGACTCTAACATAACTGGACACTGCCGTTCGGTAAGGATAGATATGCATATTATGTAAACTATCATGCAATAAATCAAGCATCAAATTCGTAAACATCATAAAACATTAACATCACAAGATCAAGATGAATTGTTAACAGGGATTTATAAACTCTACTTTACTCTAAAAAGGAAGAATAAGATGTTCTTGCAACATGCGTGTCGTTGCCATTACGCAATGAGGGGTACAAGTAGTACTTCTAAAAGTCAAGTCAACAAAGAGACCCTATGGCGCATGAGGAACACCACTTTGAGGTTCTGTAACTTACCAAATGTCCGTTTCCTAGCTGCTTAGACGATTGCATGTCATAGAATGTTCACGTGGCCGTCCCCAGGGGTGGTGAATCTATCCCGAGGGGGGTGGGGAGGTCTCATCCCTCTAACACGTCACCAAGACGTGATGTTCACGCGTTCACACCACGGTGACGGCGGTAGGTATCCGTGCCGACCCACTGCGCATGCGGGGGGAAGCCTAGACTAGGTTTCCCTGGACAGAGGCTCCTTTGTTCACCAACTCGTGAACACGTACTCTCCGACACTGAAGCAGTCTGGTCGAAACATAACTACCTGAAACCATTCTCCACACTGCAACATCACCGAGACTACGTAAAACCATCCTGGGTTGCTAAAGGGACGGTTCGAATCAGTGGTTCGTGCTTTAGTAGAGCAGCTCGAGCCAGAGAATGTCGTGCGTTCTTCACATAACACTATGGAGATGGTGACAGGCAATGGGGTCTTCATCATCGGGGCTGGCTCACTTTTAATCTAGAGGAGGTGGGGGAGGATGGCTTGTTGTCATACTTCTACACACAACCACAACTTGGACTGACCCCTACTGTTGTATACACAGTTCTAGAAGAGTTGTAAAGAGGATCAAATCCTGTATTTTTACAAAGCAGGACAACAACGCACGTGGTGGTAGATAGAATAATTGACCTCCCCCCTACGCATGTTTGGTCGGTTCCATGGTAGCAGCCGTGTTACCGATATGTTTACGTCAGAAGATAAAAATACAAACATAAAGTTTTCGTCCTCACAACACAAATAAACTTCAACTCAGACCGCGCCAAAAGTGGATCTTTCCGCTATCGAGTGACGTTGTAAAAATGAAGAGGTAATTGTGTAGGAAATAGCCTCGAACGTCAACACAGATGTTAAACCTGGCATGGACGCGGCGTTGCTTTGATACCAGGGGTCAGCTCTACCCCCCTCCGTGTGGCCTATATCCGTGCACGTACATAGTGTTACGAACCCCATTCTTTTTTTCTAAATATCCGACCCAAACATACCCATTGATCGTAAACATTGCAATGTATCGACTAGCCCCGTGGTTACGCGTTCGTACCCCAGTCGTCCTTTACCTTAACTTCCCTGAGGAAGCGGGTGATGCTATCGCAGCACTACAACAACAATATGACCAGCAATGCACCCATATCACACGCACATACATGTGTATCACAAGCACATCTATGTGTACGAACTAAAGTTGACATACTGTACAAATGTGACGTGTTCTTTGCCATTTTTAAGCTCCATTACCACCTGTAGATGTAGAAAAGTTTTACCCACCTCGCGTGCTTTCTTCTCCAGCTCTCGCTTCTCCTTTAACCACGCGTTCTTGTCCTGTCCACCGTACAGTTCATTAGTGTTCGTCTGATCGATGTCCATCGCATCCTTTCGCTCGTCTTCCTCCTTCTCCTCGTCGTCCAGACCTTCTTTAAGACGATTGTCGATCTCAAGACTCCCCTTCTCGCTCATATCCATGAAGTCATGCCCGTCGGTGCCGCTCTGGCCTTCGCCTGAGGCCTCGACTCGGTCCGCTTGTTTTCTGGTCGCTCCGCAGTGGTCGGGGTGCTGGTGGCTCTGCCTGCACGGCGCGGCGGTCTATATTTGGAGAGAGAAGAAGAAACGCATTCCAGAGGCTGTAGGCTCACAGGGCGGACTGACTAGCGTACCCGCCTCGGACTATTCAAACACAGCCCGCGAGCCGCGACGGGAGTCGGGCGGCGTTACAAAAATAATAAAACAATCGGGTTCCGTTTTAAAGAGCAATTAAGTCCGCGAACGTCAAAAATAAGACTTTAAAAACGTCACCGCTGTGTTTAGTACTGTTCGCCTTTCGGCGCGTCGTCAACCGATAAGTAGGAGAAAACGTCGCTCCTCAGCAGAGATTTACAACTCTGGTTAGGGCCTGGCGGGGTTAGACGCGAAGTCTCCTCGGTACTCATCGCCCCTTCTGCCGACCCGACGTGCCTCCAGGTTGGCCCTGTGTATCCTGAACATTCCTCCTCTTCCCATCCCATAACCCTACCTCACCTCACAGCCCCAACCCGCCAAATACAGACCTATCGTACCAACATCAGACGACTTCCTACTCCTTTATAAACCCCCTGATGGACTAACCTCACAATAACGCAGAGCGGTGGTGATCATGGCTCGTCAGAACACTGCTTATATCCCATATAAACTTGGCCTTGGTTCCCTCTTCTTTCCTTGTTTATATACCGTCGGGGTTGAGCTGTCCCTTAATGAAGGCTACGTGCCTCACATAGATACTATTTTCATGTTGTCCGATCGCGGGGTTTAGTATCAGCGCGTCAACCCGAGTTTACCACGTCCCGAACGTTACCGAATATCAGTGGAATTGGAAACGTGCGGTTTGAAATCGAGGCCTTGATAAACTCGTAGTTGACGGGCCGTGGGGAGGAATGCAAAACACTCCGCCATAACCTGATGATATTGGGGCTATGCTAAAGACATTACCATGGAGACAACTCAGTTTGCGAGGTTATATCGTGTCTGGTAGTGGACTAATGTCTTACTGTCCTAATACTGGAGATTGAAGTGTTACGCAGGGTGGCATCAGAGTGAATTGCTATGTCAACACGACCCACTAGGAATCCGAGGCATCGTGATTACATTCCTGTGATATGGGATAGCGTTGCCGTCAACTCAGAATCTCAAGATCGTTTGCTTCAATTCGTCGTCTTTAAGCGTACCAAAATGATCACCAGGATGTGCCAAATTGACTCTTAAGTTCATCGCTTAAATGGCTAAGGATGAAAACTCTTCTTAAAGGCTTTAAACCCCGCATCATAAGATCACATCGTTCACATCACAATGATATCGCCCTGCCTGAATTGTTACGAAGTGGAACAGGATTATTAAAAAAAAGTGTTGTGCCTGGGTTGTATCACTACGTCTCTCAACGGAGAGATTATTGATGATACTAGGTTGAAAATTTGAGGCTGACATGAAATTAAGTATAACTTAAGTGTCATAAAACAATATGTTTCATTAATACATAACAAATTTTGCAAGCAATACGGATCTTGTAAATTTCAAGTCGCTTTGAACAGACTGGGAAAATATCCATCTCAAAAAAAGTTGGCGATAACCAAGTGCAAAATTTTCGAAGGCCCACTATCTAAAGGCTTGTATCCTGTAGCATTATATCGACTAATAAATCACTTTGTACAGTCTGATTTTGAGGAGTTATGGAAGCGTAGAGTGTGCATCAACACTTGCATTCAAACCAAAGTCTTGCTATTTTTCTCTGTCAAATACTTTACTATCTATTCATCTCACTCCTTTGTTGCTTGCCCTCTTCCAGGGCGCACTTAAATTCATATAGAAATGCAACAGAATTTACGACAGACACTTGTGAATACTTCGCAGGCACGTTTCGGTACAAGCTATGCTGGCGTTGGTGTATGCAGCTATTGGACTACATGTGGGCCAGCCATAAGGGGATGGGGGATCTTTAAATCATTTAGGACAAGGGAAATAACATCTGTTGTTAGAATACCGGCCAGTTTTAAACTTTAAGTCACATGCTGCACTGGAAGGGCACCTTGTTTAACGCTCTATCTTTTCGTAATTGTAAAGTTATCTAGTGTTTCAATTCGATGCCTTTTTTCGCTATGGTTTATTGCTTTTGATGGACATAACTGGGGCGCAGAGTAACCTTGTACGCAACTTGTACAAGGTCAGCAAGTGTTCCCGTTGTGTCATTTTCAAGGTAACAAGTGCTTTTCATAAAAAAGCTGCCATTTTCGCGTGAATGAAGATGGCTATGTACAGGTGCTTAGTTGAGGATGTGATGTGATGACATTTGTAGCATTTGCCTTGAAATTTATTTGTTTCGTTGACATTTTGGGGGGAACGTGCAGGCTTTCGAGCACAAAGCTACGCTAAAACATCATTAGTGCGCTTGCGCAAGTGAGCCAACGGTTTGCTATAGTGTGTGTTTTGTAGTTCAGGGAACGTATTGCATAAAATTATTCTAACTTTGTGTGCTCCGTGGAAAGCATTGAAAACTGAATTTAACCGTAAATTCATAATCAAAGATGATTTAGAAATGTTTTAGATCAATACAAGAGGTCCGTCAGTGTCCTTATCTGTACTCTATTAACACATTTATATCTGTATTCCTGTACTTAGCCCTATAGGGCATGATTGTACAATAAAGGTTATAGATCATTCAGCGTTAACATTGATAGAATATGTTTTAGACCAGTTACACTGAATAACATAGCCTCAACGTAAATGAATAATATACGACAGAAAACCTTCCTTTCAATGAGATGCTCCCAAAACTACACAATTATAGAGCCATAGAACCTTTCTCACGGTCTCATAATGACGGTTGTTAAACGTTAACATCGATAGAATATTTTAAAGACAATTCACATTGGATAGCATGGCCCCTGTTTAAATTAATAATATACGACAGAAAACCTTCCTTTCAATGAGATGCCCCAAAACTACACAATTACAGAGCCATAGAAACTTTCTCACGGTCTCGTAATGAACGTGCCCACATCTGTGTCAGTATGTAGGACTCCGAGGCTCATGTCAGTTCTAATATCCGGGCCAAGGATATAGGAATACAGCCGACTCTCTCCACCAAGCCTTCCTACGGGGGCATGGATCGTAAAATTCGACAAAAAGGGGAATGCTTGGCCAGGAGAGTCAGTCCACGGCAAGGTTAACATTTCTCCGTGCGCGTTGGCCGATAGAAACCTATGGTGGCCAAACTTCAACTGGCAAAAGTATTCTCACTACAGTCCAGTCAGCGTTTTTAGTCTGGTAGAGACAAATCCAGTCGACTGTCCGGCCATTGGTAGAAGAAGCTGCAGGTATCAACATGCGCACGGAGAAAATATCTCCTCAAGGCTCGTAAGCGGAGTAAAAAAGTAAACAAGCAAGGAAATAAACAAAGAATCAAATTTCTCATCATATTCATTAATTTGTTTAAAAAAACTACAATTCTATGGTCTTGGTAGTACAAAAAAAGTACATGAATCCCGGCCATTGGGAAATATAGGTGGAACCGAGATTCGTATGGAGGAAAGATTTTTCATTCCAGTCCTTTTATGCCGAAAAGTAAATTAAAACAAGCAAGCAAGGAAGCGAACAGAGAATCGAATGTTATTATACAAACATCTAATTCTGTTATTAAAAGCTGTTTTTCCATGATAACGGTGGTAACAAAATATCAGGAATCCAGCCGACCGTCCGGCCATTTATCTGCCATTGGGACATTTTTTTTTTGTTCCGGATATTTTCCTTATTTTCCTTTGTGTATTATGAGGACATTTTTGAGAATCTTAAGACAAAAAAGATATTTTAAACAAGGTTAAGAAAAGATTCATCAAAAAAACAAACCCCATCTACAAAATGCAATGGTTATGGTATGACATGACGTCAATAAGTGGTGTGTTATGGCCTCATAACAGACCACTTAATGTGGGCAATGGAGGCTTCTGATTGGTCGGCGCCATCTAGCATGTGATAATTGTTCATAACACCAGAAGGACACTATACTTTATCCATCACGCTGTAGACTATCATTATAGATTGTGATTTTGTAAGTACAAAGGCATATCGTAAGTTGCCTTGGATTTGTAGAAGGACACAGTAGGGGACTAACAACAAATTATCTCACTATTACATCATTGTTTACAACATCATAGGCATCTATCTTTCTGCAGTCTGTTAGCCATTAATGATAAGCAGATATAAAGTGATATTTTGGCTAGAAGAAGAAAGACTTAAGATAATTTGCTTTGGATTAGTAAACGGCCCAAAAGCGTTGACTTCTTCATTTGCGAACTTAAAAATCAAGTGCAATGATATTATCTCACTATATATTTCATCAGTGTTTACACCATCCTAAGGACACCATACAGCATCCATCATGCTGCAGTCTGACGTGATGCTGGCTTTGATCCAGACCTTCTGGAAACGTAGCAGCCGTGAACCCTCCTCCGGCTGCCACATTCTCCACTCTTAGCAACTAATCTTCCTTAATCCCTCTCCACGTTCAATGGTAAACACTGCCTTGTTACCAAGGAATCTTGTACAAGTGCTTCAGGCTTAAGGGTCATTATTCCTCAAGTGCCTTCTAGCTGGGTAAATAAAACTGTCTGGTTGATGGATGGTGTTTGGTATGAACTTGGACTACAGCTCCTCTTAGGAACTGATCATATTCAAGCCACCTATACGTTCAAGGCTAAACAGTTTTTATTACCAAGGAATCTTGCAGAAGTGCTTCAGGCTTAAGGATCATTACTCCTCAAGTGCCCTTTGGTTGTGTAAATAAAACTGTCCCGTTGATGGATGGTGTTTGGTAAGAACTTGGATTACAGCTCCTCTTAGCAACTGATCGTGCTTAATCCCCATCAACCTTGAAGTATAAACAGTTCATTATTACCAAGATATCTTGTAGAAGAGCCGAACTTAGAGATCATTATCCTCAACTGCCTTATGGCTGTGTCAATAAAACTGTCTCGATGATGGATGGTGTTGAGTATGAACTTGGACTACACTTTCTTTAAAATGTTGCATCGTTTCTGTAATGTTACTTTCATTTATTGTTCTGAATGTTATGACGATGCTATTTCAATGTAATTCTGATCTTGGTTGTGAAAAAAATCTGTTGGTTGTAAAATAAATAAATAACTCGGACTACATCTCTGTAGAAGCCTTGGGTAGGTCGGGCTAGGAGTGCCCATAGTTCTATCAAAACATGCTGGGGTAAAAATACACGTACGTCCCGCTGGGGGTCTTTGCCAATGTCAGTTCACACTCCGGGATTAAACGGTTGTTCAACTGCAAATGGTGGTTGTTTATGTCAGGAATTTTTATCGAAACGTCAGAAGCAGAAACGTTGACACTGGCATGAATCAGTATCAGATACGATAGGGAGGTATAACTAGGAGAAGAGGACAAACAGTCGATTTTGTTTAGAGAAAAACAATTGCTGAAAATAAGCATGACGTTAACGTAAGAATGTTTATTCAAGGGAAATGCACTTATTCAATTTCAGATGTTCTAGGTGGCATTGCGGTTTCAGGATTTTACAATTTCTAAACTTCCGGCTATGGATAGTTCAATAAAACGAATCATAACAACGCAGATTAGATTTATTTCAGCTGCTAATGGTGGTTGTTCTTGTCCAATGTACGTACATGCACAAAGGCCTTGTTATACACCGGATACCATTAGGAATATTATACACAAAGAGTCCTAAAAGTCGAAATACATTTACGCATCATTCTTTATCAACGTTGGTACGGTTTGCATCCCTTAAAACTTGCCTCGGATTCTTTAATTACGACAGCTTTCAATTAAAACGGTTGTAGGTTTCAGGTTTTTTTTTTACATTAGAAATAAAGGGACAGAGCCAATCAAGCCTAAAATAATATTATAATGAAACTACATTCAATATGTTTTTCATATCGTTTGTCCCCATGGGGTTTAACATTTCTAGACTTCCGGCCTTGACTAGATAGTTGTCACGTCTAATTGTCAAATTTACGACCGTCTGTTTGAACTAACCTTGAACAAGACAGCCGTTCAAAATCATGCTTTTCAAACTGGAACCTTTAGCTCATAGCAAGACGCAAAAAGACCTAGTCCATCTAGAACTTATGTTATATTTTGTTAGAAGGATTTGTTTTCTGTTGTGAAAATTTGTTTTTGTGCACGGATAGATGAAAGTCAGCACGACTCGGATGTCACTCATAAATCATAACGGTATTTTCTCTTGCACGACAGTCTAAGTCATCTGAGGACACGGGGCTTCTCGGAAGTTCAAGTACTTTGTATCGATGGATGTGGCCATTGTTATATGCCAATCAACAACGTGGCGGAAAAAATGCTGTGTTGTTTAACTGTTTATAGGCAGCTACGATAAAACGGCTGATTCACCATCACAATAGCAGGCTCTGATTATTTGTCATAGATGCTACTTGTGACAGATAAGAAAAAATCTGTATCTGTTCTGAACGAATTATGTACCGGAATTACGTGCCGATATTTTTGCAACCTTAGCTACATGACAGTTAAGTAGATTGCATCGTTATGTTGATTAATCATATCCGTCATTTTCCTGGCAGGACAGCCGAAGTCATCTGAGGACACGGGGTTTCCTGGAAGTTCAAAGACCTTCAAAAGAATGACGTAACCATTGCCGTGTGTCAATCAACTACATGGTGGAAACAAGACGTGTTTTGAACTGTTTATATGCAGCTACGATATAGCTGCTGACGTTTCACAACTAAAACCCAAGGCAATGATTAATTGTGTAAGACGATAAACATGTCATAGATTAGCAAAATATGTTCCGATGAAATCATGTATATTTGACATCACAGCCTTTTTCATACATTAAGTAGAACACGTTTGCATTATCATCTTTAGTTGCCAGTGTAGCACCTAAATGCTTCATTGGATAAATTAATGAAAGAGATAAATATTGTCTAGGAAAAGTTTTTACAAGATTCTTTTATAAAGTTTGTTTGTTTATTGGTTTGGCTGTACATCAGGACACACAGCCAGGGCTGCCCAACTAGCCTGTGTCTATTACAAAGGCCTAGCTCCGCTGACAAGGACAATACATTTTATAAAGTGTGCTACAAAAGACCCACATATTAACCTCATCGGCATGTAAGACCGTATCTTGCAGTGCCTTACTCGTACCCTCAAATAAATTATACATGCTTTTATCAAGTTGAACAACAACCAAATGTGAATGTCAGAGTTTATCAGTCCTATTGAATGTTACTCATATATCCATAGTTGAATTATACACCCTGGAGCAGCTGTCTATTGATGAGGTTTTAAGCCACACTCAGCATGGATCTTCCGGCATTGCTGTATTTTTGGGATTTTTTCAAAGTGAACTGACCTACGGTATCATCTTATTCACCTTAACGAACTACAGTAACCTCTGATACATGTAGAATGTGTCCGGTCATCGTTTCTGTTTGGCAACCACCCCCGGAAGAGTTTGTGTGCATCTGTTATTTTACTCATGTTCGCCCTTCCTCAAGCCAACGTTGGCGGGGTTGCTGCGTCCTACATTGGATTAGATTTTGAGATACCCTTGAATTCATAATGAAAATATTATGCAATTGTATAAGTATGACTGAAAAGGCAGCAACACACAGAAAGCGTAAACAAAATTAGTTTTCAATCGATGAAAATCCATGAGCGTGCCTTTCGAATCGTTCGATCGCAGTGAGGTCGCCAACGCGCCGCGGGTTCAGAAAGATAGGGGCTTATAACCCCATTCCAATAGGTCGGCTTATTCTTTGCGTGTTTCGCTGTCTATCAAATTATACTTTTACACCATGCATGTTATTCCAATCGTGAAATCAAAGATTAGACAAATTTGATCTAGGTCGTTGCTAGAACGCAGCGCGATCGCCGTCCAGTGGAATGGGGGCCTTAACAACAAAGCCTGTCAACGTCATGATACATGACCCCTTGTGCGAGCTATGCCGCGCCACGTGATCCCGCGCTTCGACCTTTCACCTATAGAACATCAATCAAAACCGGTGACGTATCTAGAGTATGTGCACATATTGGGAATAGCAACGGGACCGACTTTCAAAGAAAAACCTTCAGCGGGAGGCTTACGGAGATCAATGGCTTCGGCAAATTGGGATGGATGTGTCCGCGTCATGGGAATTCAATATCTGGGGTAGTATGAGGAGAAAACAATCCGTCTAAAGGGTTCAGAATAAATCAGTTACTGGTTACATGTCAGAAGTATCCGAAAATTCAGTAGCATCTAAGTTTTGAAATACCAACTACTTTTCTGCGTATTACTGCATACCTTAGATTGATGTCATATCAAGCAAAGCAGGTCTTAAAAGGTTTCCTTTTATGAAGCGATGATACATTCTGTAGGCGTTGGAATATAGCGCGTTACAAACCTGTTAAGCGTCTAGATCTATATCTCATATTGATGCCTAATATTGTAGACAATGCATGTTAATCAGTGAAAATCATTGATGAAATATGTGAAGAATTATAGGTTGCGATAATGAACGTTTAAGCATCCAAAGCTTTCTGGTCAAATCTTCTGGTTAATTCTCAGTCCATTATCGTCTGATAAACACGTCAATCACCATTTGCGCGGGAACCGTGACAGCCGGAGGTTGCCATGTGACGCAGACGAGATTAAAGGCTTATCGTCCCGTCATGCCGTGTTGAAACATTCTCTATATTTATTGAATCACATGCTGACAGGCAAAGCAAGCAGCAAAGCAAGCATAGTATTCATTTCACTTTAAGGGCTCTAGATAATTCAAGGTCGCTAAGTGCAGACTGATCTAAGACTGAAAGAGAAAATTTATGTATGATTTATCAAGTTATGGTTAAATTCTTTACTGTATTGTTCTCATGACCCCTATATTGTTTCATTTTGTTTATCACCCAACACTTATTTCCTTTGTATAACTGATTAACTAAAAATGTTATGATTTGATAAAGGGAGGCCTTTACATAAGCAGAAGCTTTTTGGCCTGCCCTGCACTGTTTTATTTATTTTTGTATTTATTTATTTCTTTCTTATGTATGTATATTTTTAAGTGCGAAATAAATAAACAAACAATAAACAAGAGTGTCTGTCCTGAAACGACATGATAGCGTTATGATTTTGGTGCCCTACCAGAAGATTTTGGTCGGTACCAGAATGAAAAGAATGGCATACGATAGCTTTACAATACAACGCGCTCACCTTTTTGCCATATTAGGTTTCTGGACAAGACTATCTTTCATGCTTTAGGACGCGCAAACGTTCCCTACATCTTAAAGGAAGTTAACATCCTTTTAAAAAAGCTCGATAACCTTTTCTATGACATGTCACTGGTCATAATTATAAATTCTTGACGTCAATTGCAACTTGCAACATGTATGATCCAAAGTTGAAAACAGTATACAATGTGATGTATTTACTTATAACTTACAATCTTAAGTGATACTGACGTAGGTAACACACGAAGCAACAAACAACAGCAAAAGGTTTTTTCTGCTCAACGACTTGTCCTAATTAGATTTTTTTTTAATCTATAGTAACTCTTTTTGTAACCATCACGGAGTTGGATAAAGCTGATAATGAGATAATACTTTTCGCTTCAAAGAATCGGTGCTGTGGCCACCTTTCGATGATGTGCAATTACAGTGATAGTTACTAAGAGTTAATTATGGTGTATAAACGATCCTGATTATTTTTGATACAATCGGATCTTCTGCCATTGCCCTTCACTAATCATCGTTAGTGGTGACATCGTCCGCATGATGATAACCTTCAAACATGACTATTTTATACACTGTTGTAATTTTGTCTTCGGTTGGTCCTTTTTTGGAACAGCACACATCTGACAAAGCCGTCTGTGCCCCGCCTCACATGAGTTTCACTTTATTATGGAATGCTCTAAATATGATGCCCTACGAGATGAGTTATTCACCTTTCTCAATTCAAGTACTTCAGATTTTAAGACACTCAATGCCACAGATAGATTTGACTATATACTAGTATTTAGATGCAACAGCTCATACAGTGTTAAAATAGGCAAATATATAGAATATTGTTTTGTTATTAGAAATAATAATGATACTCAAAATTAGAAAACTTGAATCATGTAAAACCTAAGATAGTCATTTTGTTGTAGTGAATAGTTTTATTCCATACTCATGTCTTGTTCTATGTTTACTGTTGTTGCCATACTTTGTACCTGCTACAATGGTCGCGCAATAAAGTTCTCTATGTAACCTCCTGAAGCGTCGCTGATAAAAGAACTGGGTGATTTACCAAACATTCGACTCATTCAGGAGACAGCGGCCTAGCATGCTTCACACGTCAAACATGGGCTTCTGAAGTCATCTAGTCTCCCTAGGACTTTCATTTTGCAATAGTAAACGACTTTATGCAGTATAGCTTAAGCTGTTGCTAATTGTATAGGTACAACTACACCAATATCATAACTAATCACTAAATGATGCTATAATTGTGATTTATGTACAGTTGCTGAGTCGTCCGTGAACTGTCAGCTCCTAGATCCATTCAACCTTGTAGCTACTTATAGGGGGTCACATTTAGCGGCTTAAAGTGCTAAAACTTCAGGAATTCCTTTTAAAGGTGTGATTAACCTATGCAATAAATCGCGCCGACAGATTGATGACTTGAAGATGAGTTTTGTTGGTTTCCTGGAGTCTTTTAAAACATTAAGTATCACAGATTTAGCTTTCATTTCAAACCTGTCATTGTCACATAATTACACTGAAACCGGATCCACTAGTGCTATAGCTAAGTAAATGCTTTTACCGTAATTTATATGCTTAATTTATGTTGGTAAATCGGTTTAAACTCGAGTTTGTAGTCCTATTTCAGTTCACTGTCCACAATCACTCTTGTACCACAAGGTACTTGAAAGCTTGTACAACTTCAAGGATGCTTCCATTCACTGCGTATCAACTGTTAAACATGCCGATAATAACGTTTTTATATATTTTAAGTATCGTATAACTTTTCTCTTAGTTTTATTGCATGAGGTAAAGGTCGTAAAATTCGGCACCATTCAGTGTTTACTGCAAGGCCGTTTTGTTCTGTGTTTTGCCTAACAAACCAGTCATTACTAGTAATCGGCTTCATGCCACGTACAGTTTGAGCTGTCGCTCCTTTTAAAGCTGCAATTAACACATACCCTAAACCGTGCCGACTGAGTGAAGCTTAGATGCTGATTTATGAGGCCAGTCGTTAGTTGTTAGCGACAACATGGAGTTATTCGGGTTCGCCTTTAATGTGAAGGACAGATATTTCGAGAAGTTCGGTATTTTCTGTTCAAGGCTGCCTGATACTGCCTTCTCTACATGTCCTCAATGGCACTAACAGATGAGAACTAAGATCAAGGGGGACGATTTGCTTTTATAAGTAGGACTGAAAAAACCCTAACGTTTAGACATTCTGTGATGTTTTTATGCATCCGCAATGTTGTATATTGACATGTTCGTGATGTTTTTACGTAACGTTCGGTCTGTCCCAAATTCTGTGTCAGATTTCTAAGCAAGATTTATATGTGCCTTTATAACGCCATGCTGCTATTGGTTAAACTATGATACCCAAGTGATGAATACGCTGCCACACACGCAACTGCAGCGGTTTACGTCACATTGTAGTTTGATCAATGCATGAAAAAGTTAATTTACGAAATTTGCAAATATTGAAAAAAGTTCGAAAGAATATGGGTGTGTCCCCATAGTTCATGCACTGATGTCATAGCAATGGGATGATCGTGACAAAAATATCAAAATATGTTACAGAAATATACTTGTGGTTTTCAGCAGGCCTATTTTAGGAAACATTTTCTCGTCTTGATCTTTTTATTACTTGATTGAAAACTTTGGTGTGTTGCATATTGCAAATACGTGAAGGAAAACAACTTATATATTGTGTTCCGATCGGAAACGTCCCGGATGAAAATGGTTTTATTTAAAACACAACTTTGTATCACTACAATCGCAGCCTTAAGGCTGAATAGATGTTGTGATTTTAGACTCTTAACGATGATAGTATCGTACTAGATTGATATCAAAAACATGCGAATCTTAAACACAGCATTTGCCTACCTAGGCATCAAGGTCAAGTATTCAAGATCCCAAGTCATAACGTCATACGTTTAGGAGTATCGAAATCCACAAAGTCAAGATCCTCATTGACTATAATGAACGAGCATTTTCGCCAATTCAAGTTACCAACATGTCCAGGAAACAAAATAACCAAAATGATAGAAATACTGGTCTTTCTACAGACGCCATCGGTGGTCATAACAATATTTATTGTTTGTTTTCCACAGGATTTTTGTCTGGCTCTTTATAATTGATTAACCCGGCAAAACCCGGCAAAACAGAAATAGAAGGACTGCTACATTTGGAAATATTTTTATTTCAATGTGATCAAATGATCACTTAATAGACATGTATACACAACATTGTTTCAGCAAAATGAATTGTTACTTACGATTTACATGTAGATCAATATCCATCCCTTATTCTAATTCGGACATATTTCATGCTCAAGTCTAAGCTGTCATCATTATCATTATAACAAATTACATTTTAGATACATATACACTACAGAGGTATGGCTGTTTAAGAACATTTTTTATTAACAAGTTCTATTTTCCGTTCAAACTATGGAAGCTTTATTGACTGAGTTTTTAACATTATCAATTATCAACCAATGGGATATAAACTGATTCGTGCTGCAAGGTAGAACACTTAAGGGTATTTACAAGTACTTATACTTGTGCACTTTACTTGAAGAGGAGGGGAAAGCATCTTGCGATTTCCTGGTGAAAGCTTACAAAGAAGGTACTGAAATACATGTTGACCCTCATTTGACAAGGATGTGAAAGTAAAGTGCTGAAAGCTGTCATAAAAGCTGCTGACATATGTACATGTTAACCTCCAATTGACCCTCAACTAGGAAAACAAAAAGAAGCTGCGGACATACATGTTCACCCTCACGGTGCCCTTCATTTAGGAAAACCTTGAGAAGACGTATCGGTTGTTAAGAGATAGATATTTGAAGATATTTTAAGTGTCGGAATGCGGCAGTACGTTTTCAGAAGGCCGATGGTTAATATGTACGTGAGACCGTCTATGTCCGGGAATTTGGAATATTGGGATCTATGCAGAAATCTTCTGTGTTTGACGAACATTAGACAACCTAGATTCAGACACTGAACATATAAAAAGGACTTTCATGGCAATTAATCATGAAACAATAAGAAGATATTATCAAACTCTATCAAGGAACAATAGTTCTTGTGCTATTTTCACAATGCATGCATGTATCTGTATACGTAGGCTAATCTTTTGTGTTGACCTGTACTTGACGAAATGGGGACATATGTATGATAAGGTTTTTATTAGTCAATAACCCTCTTGGGTTAAGAGCTGATCCTCAACAACATAAGATATCTTTATTCGGCACACCTTAAGCGAAGGCATTCTTAGCGCTATTCTTAGATTTACCTTGCCGGAAGTGTCGGCTTGTGTTTGATCTTTGGGTGACGTCACGTCAGAAGACGTCTTACAGTTTCTGTCTTTGTTTGTTTCAAGGTTACCGTTGACCTGCGTCATCAACGTCTCAAGGATCTTCTTCATCTCCACATCCGCGATTCTTCCTTCTTGAAGGGTCTCCTCCATGAGAGAAGCGCCTCCTGGCGAATCCTTCTGGTACTGGATCGTGGCCGGCACCAGCGTGTCTGAAAAAGCGAGTTGAGCGATGGTGGTGCAAAGTTCGCGTAAACGGTCTAGTTCATACGACAGCTGAAAGTTCTGTACAGTCCATTCGATTTCCCTGACTTCCAGTTCGTCTTGAAGCTTCAAGTTTTCTGCGAAGAGGTGGACGAGATCTAAGTGTTCACACGGGTAGACCTCCACAGTTGGAGTTATGAAAGAATGCGCCGGGCTCTCGGCCTCCTCTTGGGCGGAATTTGGTGAGGAAATTGTTTCTAAATGTTGTGATTCCTCCGACGAGCCACCCGCGATTTTGAAAGTGTCAGCTGCAGATGCGGTGTCGTTTTGATCTCCCACAGCCTCGCCACTATCTCCGCTAATACTTGTAATTTTTTGTGCTTCTACGGTGTGGTTTTGACTACATTCCGTGCGATTCTGGCAAACACAAGCCTTGCTGCTAACTCCATTCTCTCTGTCGTCATTTTGAGGCGTTGAAGATTGGAGAACATTCTTACATCGAGTAATTCCGATCGTGTCTTGGCTGGCTTCGGTTTCAGGGCCTTCAGTCGGTGCCATTAGTTTGGAATTCTCGCCGCATCCCCGGAGAGTCGCAGATTCCCGGAGAGTCGCAGATTCCCGGAAAGCAATTCCGTCTCTTTCGCCAGCCGGCTGGACAAAACAATCAACGGTGTCCTCAACACCCTGTACTAGATTCTGCAGGGACGAATATGTTTCTTCATATTTTTGAAGTAGTTTCGGTTCTTCTGTGCTGTTTTCAGCATGGATTTCTAACGTTGCAGGGGTATTATTGATGTTGTCATCGCTTCGGTTTAGCAGTGTTTTTAAGCTGGCCATGTGTTGTCGCAAGCTTGAGCTTGCGCAATGATCGTAGAGTGATTGAAGTAATGTGTCAATTTCTCCCTGGCGGTCGTCCATCTGTAAAACATTTTGAAAAAACGCACGGTTATAGTTTAAAAGTAACGGTGCCCAAGGAGCTAATAGAGACTATACAACCTCATTGCGGTGCCTTTAATTTGAAATATTCAAATTGCAATTGATAACATAGACTGTACAGATGAATATCCTCTTATTTTAACAATAACATATGATCATCATTATTATGATAACAAACTATATTATCTCAATTCAAACTGTAATGTTAATTGCAAAATAAGTTTGATTTGTGTCTTTTTACCTGGCTGTTTTGTTCCTGAGTTTCTCTTAAAAGCAACCCGTAGTCTGTACACACTTTATGTAGGAGGTCAAAGTGATGCTGCAGTTCATCAACTATGCGCAAGACGGCGCTCCAATCAGGCGACTCTTCTGTCAGACCGCCATTTTCATCTTTGAGGTCCGAAGTTTGTGCTGAGCAATCCAGGAGCAGTTTTCTCGTTTCTTCAACCTGCAAGACAGATTTCACACAAAACGTAGCTACATCAAACTTAGAGTAGATAAACCATATGGTAGGAATCACTATGAAACACTTTCAGGCTTTCAGATGGTAATTCATGCCCACTAATAGCACAAAGCTAGGCACACCCTCATTACTCGAAAGAGTACTTACTGGCTGAACTTCAAGGTGAATATTCAAGGTGAATGTTAACATAGTCAAACTGAAGTCATATGTTCTTGCATACTAAACGCCCTAAATTGCACAAATTGATTTGAATTGAAAAAAAAAAATCAGAACAAGAAACAAGACGACGCAACTTTTCCAGTAATTAACCTCACCTTAGCGAGTTTCTCTTGCAACATTTGTAGTTTACCTCCGGACAAAGGCACTTGCTTCAAGTCAGCATCGACAACGACAGTCAATCCCATTGGTGACGTAGTCGTCCCTGATGACGTCATATCCAGACGAGACCGTCCGCCATGTTGTTCTACTATCCCAGAATCCCCGTTTGTCTCGCAGTTTAAGTCTTCAGAAGTGTCATGGAGGATCGTCTATATAGGTTTGATACAGGTAAAACGGACAAAAAAAAACAGAAACTAAAATAAGATGATTCGAAGAAACATTACTGAAATGTAAAAAATAGCTTACAAAGTTTGAAGACAAGAAACGGATTATAACAAAAACAAGACGGATATAACACAAAGAAAGACAATCGTAGAGAGATTTATGTAGGAAAGAGAGTAGAGTAGCAATAAAACTAAGAACAGAATAACAAACGGGGGGATAAACTGGGAAGAAGAAAAGGATCAACATTAGTCCCACATACTCCTTACCTCCCAAAACAACGACTACGTCTCAAATAAGAGAGTGTGAAATTGATAGCGCATACTCAAGTGTTTGTTGTGCATTTTACGGCAGGTTTCTTACAGTACAGTGCTTATTTGTACTATGGCTTGTATATTAACATAGACTCTGCATTTTGCTGATTTGCTGTAGCCCAGGTGGGGGGTGGTCCTGGGAGATACGGCAAGTTAGGCCACTTATACTCGATTTCACGGATGGTAACTGTTGGGAACATCAAGCTATAATGAAAAATGAAATTGCTTGAACGGCATTTTGTGGCACATGTGTTTCATCAAAGTTTTGGTGTTGGTGCCCGTTGGTTTGATCAAAACCTAAAACTTTGATGATTATATCTACTAAACAGACAAGGTGTCAGCTATGGAATATCGTGTGGTGGGTTCACCAAGGCCGTACACCTTTATCCTATCTTATAATCATATACTGTGCTAACTTCGTGCTCAATGGTAATGGATTATAAGCCAAAAATAGTTACTCATTCAAGCAACTGGATAAAATTTTGAATTGAATGGATTACAATAACGTAAAGATTTAACCAATCTGTATAAAAAGAGCAATACTTTAACTTGAAAATCAATGAGCTCTGTATAAATGTGCCAGATATTGCCATCCATGAAACCGAGTTTCGGCGGCATGTGTGTGATATGTGTGGGGTAGCCAGATAGAGACATTCAGTACCATTAGAACTCGCTAGGTGTGAGATCCACGTCTGCTCTGCAAAGATCAGAGTGAGGTCAGAGGTTAGTGTAGAGGTCATAGGTCAGTAGGAGGACGAAAGGTCATTGCCTGACCGGAATGGAACAGACCCGAAGAAAGTATTCTTGTACTAATCCACTTTTGTACCAAGCTTTGCATTACCCAAGTGTGTTCCCATTTAACCCAGATATAAACGTGTTATTGGCCAATGGTCACGTGACGTTACGCACCAAATTACGCGAGACGAACGTGAATATGTGAGCTGATAATCTTTCTTATTTCTTACTTTTCATATAGTTATTATGAAAGTGAAACCACTACATTTTAGGATCGCAGAGAAAGGCTTGGGTAACTACAAAACTTATTAACAAATCATAATCATGACAGACCACTCATAACTGTTATTATCACAGACATTTTGAACAAGATGGTTCTACATGTATAATCATGAGTAAACGTTAGTCGACGAAAATGTAACATAGATTTGGCAAAACGGCATTTCTTCAAAACAATGGAAACACAGAGTGAAGATGATGTTTATTGATCAAAGGACATGGAAGAAAACACAGAGTGTTTCTGTCCTTCTTACTTTGGTCTTGTCCTGAGCAATCATGTCTTTCAGACCCCTGCTTCTGGTTGAGGTCTTCTTGGTAGGACTGCCATCTTTGGAGGACTTACTCTTCTTCTTGTCGTCGCTAGGGGGCGTTATGGCACTGGCGGTGTCGTCACGGGCCGGTTGTTTCCGCCACCGGAACTCCTCTCCGTCCGTCTTCAGCCCCGCTTCCGTCTTGAGGATTCTGAGTTCCTCCGACATGACAGTCAGCTCCTTCTCCTGTCGCTTACAAACCTCGTCCTTTCGGTCAAGGCAGGTCTGAAGGTACTCTGGAATTACAAAGCAAAATCATTGCATGTTTGAAGATCCTCTGATGAGGAAAACAAAGCCATGTAAGTATTAGTTATCTTCCGTTAAGTCTAGGCAGGTTTGAAGGTAGTCTCAAGGTACCTGGATAGTTGGCCTTTATTCGAAAAAAGATCATTAACTTTCATTCATTACTATAATATTGTCAAATAGATTTAGGATGGTCAACCTTAATGTTGTGCTAAGAACAACAATTTTATTAATACTAATAGTTGTACATAAGAAAAAAAAAGATTTCCCTTCAAGCGTCAAACAAACAGATCTAGTAAGGCACTTATAAACGTTGCCATGTGCGTGTGTGTGTGTGTTTGTTTGGTTGTTAACACAAAGAAAGATTACGTATACATATGATTCATGGGACGTTGAATATTGGCGATCAGCCTATACTGTGGCGCAGGACAGACCCAAAGATGAGAAAACGAAGGGCCGCAGCCACACAACCGAATGCCTCACTCGCTATTCAAAGGATAGAAGAGGGCCTGCATGGGGGGGGGTGCCGACAACGCTCTACGCTAAATTCGGAGGGCCGGCTACGTAATACGCTAAATTCAGAAAGCCTCCGTAATACGCTAAATTCAGAAAGCCTCCCTACGCACTACGCTAAATTCAGAAAGCCCCCCCCCCCTACGCTCTACGCTAAATTTTGGAGTGGTCGGCAACGCTCTACGTAAAAGGGGCATGCAGGCCCTCATAGAAGAATATCAAGAATATAATCCCGACCCACCTAAGTGCGTCTGCAGTTCCTCTATGTTCTCCTCCAGCCGCTGGAACTCGCTTATCTGCCTATCCACGTCATAAACAAACAAACAAACAAACAAACAAACAAACGAACAAACAAACCCACCTAAGTGCGTCTGCAGCTCCTCTATGTTCTGCTCCAGCAGACACATCTCCTCAAGCCGCTGGAACTCGCTTATCTGCCTATCCACGTCATAAACAAACAAACAAACAAACAAACAAACAAACAAACAAACAAACAAACGAACAAACCCACCTAGGTGCGTCTGCAGCTCCTCTATGTTCTGCTCCAGCAGACACATCTCCTCTAGTCTCTGGAACTCGCTTATCTGCTTCTCCACGTCCTTCTCCTGACGCGCAGCCGCCATGTCCTGCTCGTTACCCGCGCAGATTCTCGCGAGATCTTCGTTCCTCCCCTCCATGTCCGCGAGCTTGTTCCGCAGGAAGGTCACCTCTTCTTCGAGTTGTTTTTTGTTGATGTCCTCTTTACTGCCTGAGTCTGGTGTCCTCGCGCTTTTTGTACACTTGATTTCTAGTTCGTATTTCTGAATTGTTGACACTAGAATCCTGTTATCATACTCCATGGCGGCAAGTTTCTGTTTTAGTATAGAATTGTCTTCTTCGAGAAGTCTGAGCCTCGCTTTGAGGTCATGGCCGCCATCTTTACCACGAGGTCGAAGGTTACCCGCCTTCTTCTCGGCCTGATATCGCGAGACTTGGGCCGTGAGATTGTGGTTCTGCTCCTCCAGATCCGAAACGGTCCTGCGTAAGACGTCAGCTTCCTCTTCCAAGAACTGAAGCTGTCTGCGAAGTTCTTCCACGTTTTCTGGCATGTCACTTTCCGGGTAGCTCGCTTCCGATTCGCTACTAGAGGCTGACATGTTCTTACACCTCCCGCGGTACTTTTGTAACTCTACACCAAGCTTTTCGTTCTTCACCTCCATTTCTATCAACTTCCGTCCTAACGTTGTTGCCTCTTCTTCAACTAGTTTTAGTTTCAGTTTTAACTGAGCTTCTTTGCTGATGTTACTGGATTCAGACTGTTCAGCTTGTTCGCTTTCACTAGATTCGAACTCGCCGTACTTTCTTTTATACTGTTCTAATTGAAACTGTAGACCATCTCTGTCTTTTTCAACTTCGACTAGAGATTGTCGCATGAGGTTGGTCTCTTCTTCCACGAGCTCAAGCTGCCGGCGCACGTCGGACTGGGCCTCGGCGCTGGTCGCCTGGGAGACCGTCGAGGAAGCATCCTCCGTATCGGAGCCCTTGTTGTGGTTTTTGGCCTTCTGGACCTGAAAGAGAAAAGAATATTCTATATTACTTACTTATTTTTGGCTTTATTTTCAGTATTTGTCTGACCGTATCTATTCTATTGTATCTTATTATTGATATATTCTGTTTCGATGACGACTCTGACATAAGCCACAAGCTTGAGTATGTCTTCTTCAAGTCCTGTAATTGAATGTCATTTATTAAAAAAAGAGAAGTAAATATCAAACATACTGTCATTGATTTGTTTAAAGTTATAGCTTTTGAACACATGTATTTGAATGTCCTAATTCACCAAGATTAACGGCGGCACCTTTGGTAGTAGTGACTTAATTACAGTTATCCTAATCATTTTGGAATCTGTATAACTCTTTACATCTTAAATATTCTAATTGTGATTATTTATTCATTATCTCTTGTTTCGGATGCTGAAAACGTAGCCACGAAGACATTTGTAAGGGGTTTCTATCTTAAAGCATTTGGGATATTATACAGCACTTGGAACGTACGGGTTTTGCATAAACGTTTTTAACTACATTACAAGCATGCAGAAACCTATTCTTCATGTAAATTATCGTAAATTGACCTCGACGAATTCGATTACGTTTCTCGTTAAATGAATTACAACAAGTTTGTTGTCAGATGACTGGAACCTAAGCTACACTAATTTATGCCTCTACTTTGGACAGTCCAAATATGGACATATCAGTGTGACAAGTCCACTCATAGGAATAGTATAGATAAATTTAGGTTTATATTTCTTGCTGATAGCATATACCTGAAGCTTAATCAGTTAAACGCAGTACAGACTTTCAGCAAATGCGATGCCAATGAATCGAACATTGCTATGATAGCTTTGATTCCGGATGCATATTCTTCAGTGTTTGAACATTGAAAAAAAATATACCTATCTATCAACAAGCATCTAGTGCCAATGTCTAGCATCATACAAAAGGCAAGTCAACAAATGGCCCACGAAATCTGCTTGTCTAAACTTACCTTTTGACGACGTAATAATGTTATCCGATATATTTCACTCAATACCTTTTGGTTTACAATCTGGCACTGTCTATACAATCTATGGGCAGTATTAGTGGGCAACCCTAAGCCAACCGTACACATTTACATCCCATCTTCAGAAAAGACGCTAGTATCCGCGTATAGTTCCCGTTTAGAACTTTATTCGAGCCCACACCGACATGTTTCGCCTTTGTGTACTGTGGCTTTCTCGAGGATCAAGGCTCGCACGAGCACAGTACAGTGTGTTCTGCCTTTTAAAGGCCAAGTGCAAAGTGCCCTAGGTGGCTTAACCAATCACAGTACAGCAATATCTTGGCAGTGCACTCTGTTTTTCTACAGTTCTAAATGCACTGACTACATGACCTTATGTCTATACAATCTATGGTTATAGATATTTCAATACACCGATGTGCACTAAAATCTAAGCAAACAAGGAATGGACAACAAAATGTATAATGCACCAATGTCTTTATACAGGATACGATGAAATGTTACCTACCTGTTTTCTGAGTTTCTCGACCTCCCCCTTCAGCGCCTGCCGAGACGTCTCGGACTTGACGAGTTTGTGTCTGAGATGCTGATTCTGCTCCTCCACTCTGGACCGCTTCTCCTCCACCTGCTCCAACTCGTGATGGAGACGGACCGACACATCTTTCGCCACCTGTGGTATCAACAACGGGCATTGTTTCAACACTATGTACATCTTCGGCTTCGCAGAGATAAACAAGGTGGTGTCTTGTCCACCTGTTCCAACTCGTAAAGGAGGCGGACGGACACATCTTTCGCCACCTGTGGCAAAGATATTGGTCATGTTTTCTGGTGACGTCCCTTCACCTACTACAGACTTCACCCAGGAGTGATCACTCTCTTTATGTACACAATACACTTAATACATGTTCATGATTGCAAAAATTAAAGGATGGAGTACTTGAGTAAACTACTAGGCTCTGTTGAAAAATCCCTGTTCGTAAGCATGGTTAGGTACGGATGGTCGTATGTTTTCAACTGTCTGTCTATTTAACCCAGGAAATTCGCAATGAACTAAGATATAGAGAGTTAGATTAATATCTACGAGAACAATAGATTTGACTATATACCTTTTTTTTCTGTGTATATTTCGCACATTGTTTGCCATCTAATTGCTACAATTACATGACAGAGAGCAGCATCGAATGTTTTGTAAACGTAGTGCTCCGAACAGCTGACTGTGCCAGGCCTCTAACGTGACCGTTTCTAGGAGACTGCGTGTTATAGTCTGTCAATGATTCCATTAGTGTGGAGAATGAAGTCTCCAATGTCAGCGTTTGGCCGGAGCACAAAACTCTTTGAAATTTGAAAAACCTAAACGCTGACGGTTGCTGAGCGCTCATAGGTTTGTACAAAATAAAATTTATGTTCGTTTCTGACTTTCTAAAGAAGAGGAAAAGAATTAACTGCATCGGCCGGGAATCGAACCCGGGCCTCCCGCGTGGCAGGCGAGAATTCTACCACTAGCCACCGATGCTGCATGAGCGACAACAGCTAACGCGCACATTAGTTTTCTGTCTCTTTCGGTCGATTGATTTCTCTGATCTAAAACCCAGGAATCCTTTCTCTGACTCTGTGCCAGATTAACGCTAAACATCCGCTGTGGTAAATTAGTTCTTTCGTGCCTTTATGAATATACCGTGCCTTATTTTTGACAGAAAAGGAGTTATTCGACAACAGTGTATTTAGAAAAATATAATCTGAGGCTGACTCGTCGGTTGTTTTTCCCGGTTGAAAACCCAAGTTATTACTTGGCGAGTAAGAAACGAGTCAAGAACGATTCATCTTGCCCCCAGAGACGAGTCCAATGTTCTATTAAGCGTTTTTATCGATCGATTCTGCAATTCCCATGCATGAACTTCTCCATTCATTTTCGAATATGTGCAGGCGGCATGGTGTTTTTGTGTGAAGAAAATTGCAATGCATCTTTTTATTGATGTTAAAGTAAAATGTAATAGGGATTAAATGAATGTTTTAGAAATATTTTGCATGGTTTCACACAAACCACGCAGCCACAACATTTCTAAGATGTATTTTTCTAACAATATTCTCGATATCTAAAATCTGCTTAATATCTATATTCTCGACATGTGAAATCTTCATTATATGAACTTATATCTGTTCAATGTATATGTAGACAGAGGACCTAATTTGAAAGTTAACAATGCCTAGGAAATATTTTGCAATTTTTTCATATCACATTTAGATTGCAAACGCACGATTAACCATATGTAGACAGGGCTTTTTCACACATAGATGCTTAAGCCTCTCTGTTGGTGGTTGGCGCCCTATACGTTCACGCCATCATTATTTAGTACAAAAGACTCCAGCGTAGGTTGGTTTTCTGTGATCTATCAGCCGAAAACATACGCGCCCGGGGCCGCACTCATATCGACACGGGCTCACCCCCGGCCGCCATGATGGATCGCAGGTCATCATGGGAGATATACCGATGACGTCAGAACGCGGCATCTTCCGGCAGACACAACAGCGCGGCTGGTGATAAGATCCACATGTAGTCTGTCAGTGTCGAGCGGAGCTTAGAACGGAATGAAATTCTGCCGGGGAAAACTTTGTCAATATTACCCGGGATTGTTACTGCAATCAGGATCACTCTTGTTGAAAAGCAAAGACGTGTACGTATCTTTATTGCACGTCATGTGACGACAGGAGGGACACTAGGTAGGAATAATTACAGGTTTGCGTAGAAAAACCTTTGCTGGTTTCGTCGGCATAATAGGTGGCCGCCATCTTGATTTTGTGACGTGGCTGGGTAACCATACCATTTCATTGGGAGGGGTGTTTTTTTGGGCCGCTAGCGTTCTCTCTATTCTTTACAAATCGGCACACAACTATCACACATTCAACTCAAATAAAAGAAAAAAAAACTTATTCATATCAATGAAAAGACCCCGTAATCGCTAAACTAACATAGCAAGTATAATGTAGCACAAATACTTAACTCTAGTATAAAAATGCTATAACGCGTCAATGGATTTATGTAATTATTGTGACGAAGCTACATATACCTCACGCTGTATAAAAGTCTAAACTGACTGATCATGCATATAATGGTCAAGTGGTAATTTCGTTTGTTTTTACCATGTTTGTTGTTGTTGTTTGTCTTCAGATGGGTACAAAAAGAAAAGTGATGTATATTTTCTGATCTTGAGATCCTATTCTCTCTCACACAACTGTGATACTTTAGTATTGTTGCATTGAAATGTTCATACAATTTTTGTTGTTGTTACGTCGATGTTGTTACGTTTGTTATTTGTTTTCATTCTGGTCAATATACAATAACTGTAATGTACGAGTAATTTTCCTGACATTGAGATCCTTCTCAATCTCTCTCACGCAACCGTTGTTCCCTAGTTTCAAGCTGCATTTTGTTCACAAGTTTTGTTGCTGTTTGTGTCAAAACAAAGAATAATTGATTTATCTGACATTGAGGTCCTGCTCGATCTTTCTCACACGGCTGTAAAATAGTAGTATTTTGGCTTCACAATTTTCATACAATTTTTGTTATTGTTACGTTGTTGAAGGTTATTAAGTTGTTGTTGTTTGCATTTGGGTCAGTGATTAAACGCGTGCAATGTACACATTTCTGACATTGTGATCCTGCTTTCGTTTGTTTTTACAACTTTTTGTTGTTGGTTTTTTGTTTCTATTTTGGGTCACAACTAAATTAATGTATTTTTTTGACCTTGAGTTCCTGATCGATCTCCCTGACGTGGCTGTAGTTCCCTAGTTTTAACTGACGGATCGACAAATGTTGTCAGGTCTTGTTCAATCTCCCGGACACGGCTGTAGTTCCTTTGGTATTCTTAGTAATTATTAAGACAACGTCACATATTGTTGTTGTTTCTGTCAAAAGAAAAAATAAGACCCTTTTCCTGACCCTGAGGTCTTGTTCAATCTCCCTGACGCGACTGTAGTTCCTTTGGTATATTCTTAGTAATTATTAAGACAATGTCACATATTGTTGCTGTTTCGGTCAAATGAAAAAATAAGACCCTTTTCCTGACCCTGAGGTCTTGTTCAATCTCCCGGACACGGCTGTAGTTCCTTTGGTATATTCTTAGTAATTATTAAGACAATGTCACATATTGTTGCTGTTTCGGTCAAATGAAAAAATAAGACCCTTTTCCTGACCCTGAGGTCTTGTTTAATCTCCCTGACGCGACTGTAGTTCCTTTGGTATATTCTTAGTAATTATTAAGACAACGTCACATATTGTTGCTGTTTCGGTCAAATGAAAAAAAAATAAGACCCTTTTCCTGACCCTGAGGTCTTGTTCAATCTCCCTGACGCGACTGTAGTTCCTTTGGTATATTCTTAGTAATTATTAAGACAATGTCACATATTGTTGCTGTTTCGGTCAAATGAAAAAAAAATAAGACCCTTTTCCTGACCCTGAGGTCTTGTTCAATCTCCCGGACACGGCTGTAGTTCCTTTGGTATATTCTTAGTAATTATTAAGACAATGTCACATATTGTTGCTGTTTCGGTCAAATGAAAAAAAATAAGACCCTTTTCCTGACCCTGAGGTCTTGTTCAATCTCCCTGACGCGACTGTAGTTCCTTTGGTATATTCTTAGTAAGTATTAAGACAACGTCACATATTGTTGCTGTTTCGGTGAAAAGAAAGATTAAGACCCTTTTTCTGACCCTGAGGTCTTGTTCAATCTCCCGGACACGGCTGTAGTTCCTTTGGTATATTCTTAGTAATTATTAAGACAATGTCACATATTGTTGCTGTTTCGGTCAAATGAAAAAAAAATAAGACCCTTTTCCTGACCCTGAGGTCTTGTTCAATCTCCCTGACGCGACTGTAGTTCCTTTGGTATATTCTTAGTAATTATTAAGACAACGTCACATATTGTTGCTGTTTCGGTCAAATGAAAAAAAAATAAGACCCTTTTCCTGACCCTGAGGTCTTGTTCAATCTCCCTGACGCGACTGTAGTTCCTTTGGTATATTCTTAGTAAGTATTAAGACAACGTCACATATTGTTGCTGTTTCGGTGAAAAGAAAGATTAAGACCCTTTTTCTGACCCTGAGGTCTTGTTCAATCTCCCTGACGCGACTGTAGTTCCTTTGGTATATTCTTAGTAAGTATTAAGACAACGTCACATATTGTTGCTGTTTCGGTCAAATGAAAAAAAAATAAGACCCTTTTCCTGACCCTGAGGTCTTGTTCAATCTCCCTGACGCGACTGTAGTTCCTTTGGTATATTCTTAGTAAGTATTAAGACAACGTCACATATTGTTGCTGTTTCGGTGAAAAGAAAGATTAAGACCCTTTTTCTGACCCTGAGGTCTTGTTCAATCTCCCGGACACGGCTGTAGTTCCTTTGGTATTCTTAGTAATTATCAAGACAACGTCACATATTGTTGTTGTTTCGGTCAAAAGAAAGAATAAGACCCTTTTCCTGACCCTGAGGTCTTGTTCAATCTCCCTGACGCGACTGTAGTTCCTTTGGTATATTCTTAGTAATTATTAAGACAACGTCACATATTGTTGCTGTTTCGGTGAAAAGAAAGATTAAGACCCTTTTTCTGACCCTGAGGTCTTGTTCAATCTCCCTGACGCGGCTGTAGTTCCTTTGGTATATTCTTAGTAATTATTAAGACAATGTCACATATTGTTGCTGTTTCGGTCAAATGAAAGAATAAGACCCTTTTCCTGACCCTGAGGTCTTGTTCAATCTCCCGGACACGGCTGTAGTTCGTTTGGTATATTCTTAGTAATTATTAAGACAATGTCACATATTGTTGCTGTTTCGGTCAAATGAAAAAAAATAAGACCCTTTTCCTGACCCTGAGGTCTTGTTCAATCTCCCTGACGCGACTGTAGTTCCTTTGGTATATTCTTAGTAAGTATTAAGACAACGTCACATATTGTTGCTGTTTCGGTGAAAAGAAAGATTAAGACCCTTTTTCTGACCCTGAGGTCTTGTTCAATCTCCCGGACACGGCTGTAGTTCCTTTGGTATTCTTAGTAATTATCAAGACAACGTCACATATTGTTGTTGTTTCGGTCAAAAGAAAGAATAAGACCCTTTTCCTGACCCTGAGGTCTTGTTCAATCTCCCGGACACGGCTGTAGTTCCTTTGGTATTCTTAGTAATTATTAAGACAACGTCACATATTGTTGCTGTTTCGGTGAAAAGAAAGATTAAGACCCTTTTTCTGACCCTGAGGTCTTGTTCAATCTCCCGGACACGGCTGTAGTTCCTTTGGTATTCTTAGTAATTATTAAGACAACGTCACATATTGTTGCTGTTTCGGTGAAAAGAAAGATTAAGACCCTTTTTCTGACCCTGAGGTCTTGTTCAATCTCCCGGACACGGCTGTAGTTCCTTTGGTATTCTTAGTAATTATCAAGACAACGTCACATATTGTTGTTGTTTCTGTCAAATGAAAAAATAAGCTTCTTTTCCTGACCTTGAGATCCCGTTCAATGTCCCTGACGCGGCTGTTCCCTACAAGTAGAATAAACTGATCGATCGAGAAAAGTTACAATTTGCTTCTTTTTACCATTTTAGCTGTTGTTGGTTGTATTCATTAGTGTCAAAAGAAAGAATAGGATACTTTCCCTGACCTTGAGATCCTGCTCGATCTCCCTGACCCGGCTGTAGTCCCTACTAGTATACGATATCGATAGTACTACGATGATTTCCTGACCTTGAGATCCTGTTCGATCTCCCTGACGCGGCTGTAGTTCCCGCGGTCCGCCTCCACCTGTTCATTCCTCTTCTCCGCCTTGCGCAGGCGCAGCTGCAGGATGCGGCAGTTCCTGGAAGTCTGCTCGAGTTCCCGCTGCAGCTGCCGGAACTGCTCGAACTCCTCTTCCCGGAACGAGTCCTGTGAAATAAGCATAAATTATGTTAATGAGGAATCAACAGTTCCAATAGGTTTGTACGAGCTCCTTAAAATCCTCTTCCTGGAACGAGTAAGGTAAATGTGACATAAATTATGTTAATCAGGACCCGAACTGCTTTTCCCGGAATGAGTCCTGTCAATGCAACATAAATTATGTTAATGAGGAACCAAACTCATCTTCCCGGAACGAGCCCTGTTGATGTAACATGACCGAGTCTTGTAAACGTAATATAAATTATGTTAATGAGGAATCAGTGGTTCCTGGAAGTTTGTTCGTGCTCCCGCTGCAGCTGCCGGAACTGTTCGAACTCCTCTTCCCGGAAGGAGTCCTATTGATGTAGCATACATTACGTTAATGAGAAATCAGCAGTTCATGAAATTGTGTTACAGAAGATTTCGCAAATCAATCGAGAGGGATTGCAACAGGTGTTGGAACTAAAACTGTTCTTTCTAGAATGATTCCCTCTGAGGTCAAGATGGAATTACCTTGATGAATGAAGATAAAGCAGTCACAGGAAGTCAAATTCTCTGTCTTTGCGATGTAACATGCTGTCACTCATTTTACATGTTACAATGATTATGCGATTCTTGGAAATGATTGTTTTCGTTGTTACTCAAATCTCTCTTCCCGGATCAAGCCTAGTCATTGGTCTTGAAGTAAGACAGAATGTTTTCCAAATTGCTCCAAAGTGACGTAAGTTCAGAAATTGATCCCGAGAGACAAAATTAGACATTTCCGTAATTATTAGCTCACTATTAATTATTGATGACGATGACTAAACTGATTAAGTATCAGATATGCTTGTACCTTTTTACTGTATTTACTGATTCTATTACAGTTATCACAGATCAACCAAAGAAATAGGAACACTTCAAATTGTATGTTATGATATGGACCTCTGTGCCTGAAATAAAGACTAAATATACAATAAATGATTATTAATCGAAAAAATCATAAATCATATTTGAGACATGTCTAGATCAAAAATGATATACAACACAGAATATACATTTCACATTTGATTCATTTAATATTTCGAAACTAAGGTAATACTAGCATCTGCTTAGAAATTCTATGACCGAAATGTGATCTCATCCCTTGAATCAGACGTTACATCATGTAGATTAAGATCCAGGAGAAACCTTTAGAGAGATGACATCGTCTGCATGCTTTTAGCTTAAGTACTTCTGCGGGCGGAGATCACATGATCATGATGGAGCAGTTCGGTAATTCCTCTTAGCTGCTGAAGGGTGAAGGGTCACGGCACGCAAAATCGATATGTGTCGTAAAAACAGAATATTTACGACATACGGCAGCAACCCCGGGGGTGTAAGCAAACAGAAGCTTCTGTGCCGTCGATTCGACGTTTGGCATATAAACCTTTATTCCAAAGATATCGGTTCAAAGAACAGTGTCAACATTTCAGATTCTGTTTAGAATAAATCTCTGTTTAGAATAATTCTTATGATAATAATTGCATAGTAAGACCATGCAAATATCGAGTTGTAGTTGTTTTTTGTTCCATTTGTTTGAACAACGTTTTGTCATTTGTATTAGACGAAGATTACCCTTCCTGTTGCTTGAAACAGCATGATGTTTTGCCAATGCAAAACAGATGAATGTTTCTTTTTAAAAATCGCGAATCAAATGAGGCTAGAAGATTCACAGGGGAAGTCACGAAATCAAATCTATTATGCTTTACAAACAGTTACAGCTGCTTCGTTCAAACACGTCTCCTGTATGATGTAGGAGGAAATGACTTTCCCCGAGGGAATAACAGCTTTCTCAGTTTCTGTCGAACACAGACGCCAATCCTTCATGTCTGGTCATCATAATCTCCAGCCATCACCCGTCTATTTCATTTGAATTAAGCAGCTCAAATCAAACTGATATAAACGGACAAGAAGGTGATGAAGATGTTAAGAAGGCTGTTGGTACAAAATGGATTTAAAGCTTGTATTTCTAACGTCATATTCAAAGTCAAAATGAATAATTAGAGAAGCAATGAATATAGAATTCTCAAGAATAATGAAAATAAAGCAAGCTCTTTGCAAATGTTCTCAGCTGGGATGTCCGATATTTGCCGTTTTCTCTTAAAGGAAATATATTTACACAATTAATCCCCTTTTCTGTCTAACACAACCGAAAATGATTCATGTCTGGTCATCATAATCTCCAGCCATCACCCGTCCATTTCATTTGAATTTAGCAGCCCAAATCAAACTGATCTATACGGGCAGGACAGCGATCAAGATGTCAAGAAGGCTGTCTGTAAAAACCGATCAATCTTTATGATTTCTTGTATCATATTCAAACGGTACAAAAAAGAGTGAGAATTCGAAACTAGAATCATATTTTCTCCACAACAAGTTTTGTTACCGTGAAAAAACTAGACAGAGACGCAAAGAATACAATTTTCTCACAGTGATCATCAATAAATCAAGCATTATGTAAATACCTGCATATGGAACGTCAGGTTTTTGCCTTTTTGTCTCGAGGGAAATGTATTTACACAAGGGAGTAGCAGGTCTCCGTTTCTGTGTAACACAGACGCCAGTGATTCATGTCTGATGTTCCTAATCCCCAGTCGTCCCGAGTCCATTTCATTTGTCGAAAACGCTTCAATCAAACTAAGTTGTAGGGACAGGCAGATGAGCAAAAGCTTGTCAAAGCTGTTCTCACAAAAAGGGCCAATCATTTAGTTTATTTCCTTACGTTATATTCAACATCTAAAGAAATACACTACTACGCAAATGATTAAATAATCCACAATCTATTCTATAAAAGGTGATAAAATTGCGTGCTTTCAAATTTCTTATAACTAACATGCAATATACGCTGTAGAAGAAAATACCAATCCATAAGGGAATTGCATGTCCAATTTTCATTCTAACCAAGCCGCAAGATTCACGTTTACCGTTTTAATCCGGAGTCCATTTCATTTATCCCAAACGTCTTCAATCCAACTAATCTACACGTACAGACAGCTGGTCGGGTCTGAATATGGCCAGTAATGGGCACTACCGTAATTGTCCCATAGGGGATTTTACAACAACTCTATTCTGTCGAAGCGGTTTTCACCGAGTGTATTTTAAAGATAAACCCTTGCAGGTACTCAATTTACAGATAGTTGTCTTTCTTTATGATTCCGGCTAAATATATCATCAAAGATAAGCTATATACGCATAAATGTTATCACAATATTCGTATGGCGTCATATTATCTTTAACATGTCTTTGTAATACTGTTCCACAAACCATCGCTTGTATCTGATTTACGGATATATGTCTCTCTTTATGTATGAAGGTGTATATCATCAATCATAATATATATCCCGTATTAGATGTAGTTATTATGTCCGTTCGGTCTGATATCATCTTGAACATGTCTATGTAATACTATGTGCATCTGTTTGTCCAAATAATATCAATAGTCATTATTTTTCTAACGGTGCAATTTATCTAATCATTATTTCATATCGATTACTGGTATGTGATCAATGAAAGCATCAAGAATAAATAAACGCTAAAAACGCAAAGAATTGATTGTCCTTAACGCACATTTTATCTATAGTTTGCTGTACAAATGTACATGACCCAATATCGTTGAACATTTCAAGACTTTTTTTGCTTGCAAGTAGATTAATAACACCATATTCACAGCATGCTTTTCATGAGCCAAATCTCATCCATGTTAATCTACGGTAATACTTATTATGGGTAGCAGGTGGCCTGGAGGTAGAATTTCTCCAGGGGGTGATGTGTATTTATGGGTGCTGTTGTGTTGGCCTTTAGCTTGAATATCTGGGCTGACCTAGTTTCACATAAAGACGGCAATTTACATGTGCATTTTACTATACGGGTTTTGCGTACACCTTCAAAATGGCTGACTGGCAGCTTATTTGAGATTTGACTTATTCTATGGGGTTGTTTGAAAAATGAACATGTCATATTATATGGCAGAGTGAAAAGTCATTCGAATAGGGTATTCCTAAATTTGCTAAATTCTGCTGAGATAATGCTAATTTTGCTTTACGGTCGCTGCTATTTGGATGCCCCGTGTTTTATACTATGCGAAGATTTAAAAGTCAACATCTCAATGCTCAGGCGCCCATCAAAATGTCTCCTATGTACAAGGATAATGACATAAATGAATACGCTGTCGAAATGTTATTGAGCTGGCTTCTGCCCCTATTTCGCTGTACGGCGATTGTGTCTACCATCTAACTATATAGTAAGTGTCTTACTGAAGATTTTTATATGTTCTTTACTCTGTGATATGAGACGATTTCAAATCTAAAATGCCATTGCTAAGGGGCAATCATCATTTCTCCTATGTAGGGTAATCACATTCATGGGCAAGCTGTCAATAACGTAATTGAGCTATATTCTGCTCCAGATTTTCATTGTTGTACCTTTGAATTCATGGTAACTTTGAATACACAGTCATGTGTGCATCATCAATACTGTTGTGCGCGATTGCTGGTAAATCAGAGTTAAAAATGTAAATACTATATATCATCCTTATCTTGCTCCTAGTCTTCCCACCGACCTGTCCTTGGTGCTGAATAGCATTTCCATCACAACCAAGCCATGGTCTGCAATTTACGTGGATTATGAGGCACACGGGAAATTCAAATGATGGTTTTGATTTATTCAATGCACTGTATTTTATCTTTTTTGTACATCACACAATTGAATATATGTGGTAAGATGGGGAACCCAAAAATGGTTGCGATGATACGCACACTAATGTTGTTGACATGAAAATAGATCACGTTTTCGCGTCAGGATTTATACATAGTTGTATATACCACAATGATATCAACAATTTCTCTTTACAATGAATAAAAATGATCTTGCCAGTAGAAAAAGACGTTCAATGATACCGCGTGTGGAATTTAACTACACGACCCACATTTTGGACAAACGTTAAAATAACTAGAGCGCGAATTCCAGCAGCATTGATTCCACGGAGGTCAGACTGATTAGAATCTTGTAAAACCTTCGTCTGTCGGAGCATCTTAAGTATGGAGATTCCTCTTGTAAAAATGATAACATGGCGCCAACGTAATTTATTCTTCCACAATGATAAATCTACAAGACGACCATTGTCTCTAAAATCAGATACGAAGATACGCGCTTAGATATAACCAGCGCGCAAATTCCCGTAACATTGATTTCCGGGAATGTAGACTGCTGGAACCTTGAAAAACCGTCAGATTTAGAAACGTATCAGACGTAGACGTATCTCTTGTTATAGCGATACGTCGGCGCCAACATATTTCACACCTCTACAATTCAATTGCAACCCTACAAGGCAACCAACGTTTCAAAAAAAAGGAAGAAAGATACCTGTCTGAATATCAAACAGAGCGCAAATTCCCGTAACATTGATTTCCTGGAAGGTCAGACTGAGCGGGAACATAAAAACCCACCGTCTGGCTGCGCGCCTATAACACGGGGCATTTCTCCCGTCGTAATGACGTTACAGATTAGGCAATCAGTCTCTTCAGGCAGAAAGGGCTGTAACTTACAGTAAGAGGAAAGATAAAGGTACTTTTATAACTGTGTAACTGTGTGGAGATGTTGAGAGTAGATTTGAGTGGGATCCGGATGAGACAAGTAGCTACTGTCAGTGGTACTCTACTTTTGAATGTTAAAAAGAGCATATATTGGTATCATATCCTATCATTTTTTTTATTTCTATACAATGACATTACGAATAGGACAATCAGTCTCTTTGAGTAGAAAGGGCTGTCAGGACGACTGAAGATAGTTTTTTTTTGCAATTGTATACTAGGCTGGTTAATGGTGTATTTTGAACAGGTTAGAGCGTTAAGCAACTATTTGCCCTGTCATGATTAGTTTATTTCTGATTACATACTTTTCAGTACACGAGCCTTTCTGTGCTATTGTCAGGCTATTGATATTGAGTAAAATCCGATATCCAATCAGCAAAACGGCCGAACAAATGATGTACGATAAAATGTTTAGGATTTATAAATGACCAATTTAAGAAAGCAGTCAATGCGTTAATATATACTGCTATTTTACGTCCATGTTTTTCCCCCTTATGATTATGAAATGAAGACAATACGACCAATCGAAGCAAGTAACACTGTACTTAAGTTTTGTTATATCTATCTGCAGCAGTATTAGCATACAGAACAATAGAAACAAAAGTATCAAAAGCAAACCATCATGAATATAGTCATAGATCCCAACTGAAATGGATTGCTGAAGAAGAAGCTCAGTAAGCCGTCTATCAGCTGTTCATCCTACATGGCAGCCTTCCAACTTAACCTGGCAGGTTTCCAGCGTGGCGTGATCACTCAAAGGGAGTTGTTTTTAATCAGGTCCCGATAATAGAACACGCACTGAGTGTGACTCACGATCAGACTTTAAGTTAGTTCATACCATTTGTAACTTTCAAATACTGTAGATACACTAGTGCGAAATACTGTACATGTACTACTGCATGGTAGCTTGATCACTCAGTGGAATTTGTTTTTAATCAGGTCCCCTATGATAGATCTATAGAACACGCAGTGCCCATGGGGCATGATCAGACTTAGTTAATGCCTGTTGTAACATTCAAAATACTGTGAGATTTTGTAGATATACTAGTGCAAAATACTGTAGATAGAATACTGCAAGTAATGAAGATACACTACAGCAAAATACTGTCGACTATTGCAAAATGTATGTATACTACTGCAGAACACAGTAGATAATATTGCTACTGCAAACTACTGTAGATAGATAAACTATTGCAATATAATAAATATACTACAGCTGTAGATATACAATAGACACTATCAAAAGCTGTTTTTTTAATGCAGATTTATATCTCTATATATTGTTCGATTTATTTGATAGGAACAAAAGATAGACAAAATAAATTGCGGGGGGTATAATATAGTTATATGAACTGAATTAAAAATCTAATTTCATCAGGTTGGTGAATGGCTGAATATCAAGGTTCTTTTATTCACAACAAAGTTTTTACATGAGCCGTCGTTTAAAAAAAACTGAATTACAATCCTTGGCATTAAAATCACACAGGGATGGCGACCGCAAGTAATAATCAGACTTCCCGCTACCAGCTTTGAAAGCTCGCCCAGCGCGGCTCAGTTTTAATGAGACTCCCTGATGACAAATCTCCCAAAGCTTTCGGATTATTTCGAGGCGTAGCGAGGATTGCTTGCCTGCGACTGAGAGATAGTCCTGCTATTTGCTTACTTAGAGATTATATCATATCATATGATACATAGTGTTTTATATCATATTCCATTATATCAATTTATACCTCCTGGGGTTCCTTGAAATCACGAGATTACCCTCCAGTCGTGTGACTGACAACGTCATGCTTGAACCCTGACCGTTGCTAGGCAGCCTTGCCCTGATGATGTCATAACTTGCGGCTGTTGACTTTCAATCAGCCCTGACGTTGACCTCTGTACCCCTAAGCCATAACCCCGCCCCTTCGGCTCATTCCCGGAGCGCCTGGCATGCCGGCTATGTGTTCCAATCAACAAGTAAAGTGCGCGGGAGGCTAAGGCTGGTTTGTTTGAAGGTAGGAGTCCGTCTACATTAAATACAATCAAATCAAATACAGGAACAAAACATATACAATGGTCAGTCATACAGTAAATTAAAGAAATGAAATATGATGAGCTTAAAAGTGATATAGATATGATATCGTCAGAAACTCAGAGTTATCAATATATAACATTCCTTTGCATGTGATGTTGACCTCTGTACCCCTAAACACTAAGATACGTATGCTTCGAACTCTAGTACCATCTCGTTAATTGCAATGAAGATGCAAAGTAAGTTGTTGTGGCAAATATATAGCTATACAAATAGAACAGCGTTGAATTCAAAATATACCCTATGCAACTCGCTACTTTAAGTACTTATGATTAAGATCCGCATGTTAATGATATAAAATCTACAGCTGGTACGTACAACCAGAATGGCGATGAAAACATCACGCAGGTTAGATCTGCATTTTGACTTATAATCTTTACTCGAATTTTCCAAGCTGGAACACTAATAGCATATCGTTAACTGCAACCAATGTGTGTCAAATGTTATCGCAAGTATATCTATAAACAGTACAGTGTTGACACCACCGCGCGTGTTGTGTCTGCAGTTGTATCCTATGCACTCTAGGAATGGCGATATTGATACCTCATTAAATACAATCAAGATTCGCATGTATGTGATATGAACGGCATGGCTAGTGCGTACAAATAGAAAAGCTTTGAAAACATCGCGCAAGTAATTTGGATGCGTACAATTTAAAATGTATTGTCCGTAGCTGCGCGCTACAACTATTTGTTTGTTTGTTTGTTTGTTTTATTAAGATCTCCATAAGTGTGAAATTTTACAAAGTAAGCAGGCAGCTTTGGAAGCTGGTTATATACAATCAAGATCCGCATGCATATGTCTATACTACGGCTAGTGTGTACAATTAGGAAAACGCTGTAAACATCACGTATTTTGGATCTATTTCTTAACCTATATCCTTTACTTGACTTAATAGGCCAGTGTGTGAATGCCCTAATCTAGGATATATACACCTTGTAACAAGCAAATGAGAGTCAAATCTAAAGGACATGAACGAACGTGTACAGCACGTATACAAGAAGAGTACTTTAGACATCGCGGCACCCCCTCCCCCTGTACAAACCCCTGTTTGGCAGCCGTTCAGAGCCTGTTTGTAAGACGGATCAGGTCATTACCGCGTTCTGCTGCGGTGGGGGATCTGGGGTAATATGAAGTTACGGTTCCAAGTCGTAAACAGTCCGGGTAGGATATTGAATTCAGCTGCAGTGTGAGTCAAATATTCATCACAAGCAAACCTTGCTCCATACCAAAGCACAAGCACACAAAGGGCCACACTCGTGGGTATATTCATGTGCGCATGAGCTGCGTATTAACATTTGTTTGCTTTAGGTAAATTTTGGAGGGAAAAAGTTGTATTCTACTTTAACGCAACGTTGTACAGCCTGGTTATCGAACCACAGAAATGACTTCTTCGGCTGCAAATTTGACTTTGTTTTGAATTGCAACAACACAATACAATACAATACAAATTGATCATCTTGATATAACTTACACCATACATTCAATAACATCAAATTCGATATTTCTTATCAATTCACTGAAATATTCGGAGGAGCAAACTTAGCTGTCCAATGAATAAAATCCAAAGGGACGTCCGTACTGACGCATTCTGTGATACAATCAGACGTACAGGAAATGGACGTGGAATAATTCATGACAATACGTCACTTCCGCTAGTTAGACGGGCTTTATGCATCATGATACCAGCGTGCATCATAGAAAATTGTTGTCTCCCTTTTCTCGTTGATCTAATGATTATTGTCTCTTAAAATAAATCAGTCTAGATACAAAAATATATGAAAGCTTCGTTGTGCAAGGTAGTGAAGCTTTGTGAGCTTCGGTCACCGATATACAAATGTACGTTTCAGTTTCTATATTTACACTTTCAAATCAGACATGTTTGTGAAATGAATATACTGATAAACGTGCTTAGATTCCTATCTCTTCTAAATATTCCACCCCTGCAGATGTTGCGGGAATTAAAACGGCCCGGGCCGACTGCTCAGCACCCTGCTAATGAGCGGCAACATCCCAGCGGTGACGTCATGCGTGACGTATCACGACAATGAAACACCGCTTGTCACGCCAGGCCCGGATAAACAGGGCAGCGTTATTACCCGTATAATGGTCAATAAAAAAACTAGCCATGCAAATGCTATAGTTTCCAGCAGAGTCCAGGGTTTCCATTATGACTGGCTGTTACTTTTCTTGCACTCTATTCATTGACCTTATGTGGCTAGTTCCGTAAATCTTTATTTCTACAGTGGCTTACTAGGCTTTAAGGTATTTGTGTTACTAGTATTCTGACAATGAAATCTTGCTACTAACGTACATGCAAACGTACATTCGTAACATATATGGCTTGCTCAATACCATACAAAAAAGCTGAGGTCGTCTACTTTATTAATTGTATGTATTTCATAACAGAGATACAGAGTTTATTTTCACGTTACGCGTGTGTAGGTCACGCTATGTGCTTAATTATGCATCTATAAAGGTAATAAAAAAGTCATGAATATAAAATCACCCGTTTCATGAGCCAAACACTAAATCATCACCATACATTAACACTACATATCCCTCAGAATTGGGAAGTCACTCTATTCTATGCTCTATATATATCCACATAGCAACGGTTAAATTTTAAAATAATACTGATATTTCGAATCCCATTACAATGTCCTTATGAAACAGCACAGACACCTACGTTAACAATTTTTACATTCGCAAATGAACCACATCGCTATCATTGTGGTGAAACGAAACAAAGAGGTCAATATTCGTTCCCTCCCCCTCCCCCATTTTCATATGACCGTGACGCCATCTGTTTTAAGCCCTTCGCATCTGTTCATGTTTGGGAATTTTCCTTCACATACTTACCCGCAGGTAGCACTGATACTAACGTTTATTTTGATATCTACCCTGGTTTAGAGCATGTTAAACCCGTTGTGCTATTCTGATTGTGCCGAAAATGCGAGGGATTGTTTGATTGCGTTCAGTATATCACATATATTAGATAATAGGGATTGGAGAACTGGATAAGAAAACAAACAAACCAACAAAATTGTAAATTTTAAATGCCTTTCTGTATCTCCAAATGTTTTGAATATTTTCCTGTGCATATTTGCCCGATGGGTTATATAGTGAGTAATGTTTATTTTAGCACTATGGATGTTATCAGTTTTACTGTGGGGTTACAAAGATATATGTGTTATTCCGTATGTTCCAAATATGTGTGAGAGAGCATTTTGTAATGATGGGCATATCACTTCTATCAGATACGGGGCAATAGAATGTTAGAAGGAAAACAGATGGTTTTAAAACCGTGAAACTAAAATATGTGAGACATTCTATTCCATTATATCATGGGTCGAGTAATGGTGTTAGATAAGTACACTTGGTATAAATAGTTCGTAGTTGTTGATATTCCATACTGTTTGCCATACATTGTACCTGGTAAAATTGTTATGCAATAAACTTTGACTTGACTTGACTACATGTATGTATCGTTTTTTTTTATATTAAACGTATTGATAAAGGAAAAGGCATATACATCGTTCTTTGCCCCCTTCATTCAGTCCTCCACACGTCCATTGACACATGTGATAATGCCCCCCTCCCCACCTGCACCTGTCCCTGAGTCGGACTGTACTAAAGGGCCGGCCACACGTGTGTACACAGCCCGTATGAGTGCCATATTGTTTTTCTTTATGAAAGGACATAGGTTGCTTATGAGCATTTTCGTACAGGGGTTGATATTTTTCATTATTATAGTGACTTATAATGTGATGATTCTAGAGGTTCTGCGCATTTATGTTAATTTATCTTAATAATTCAGTTCTGCATGCGGAACAGCCTACGTGTGCTAACGGTGTGACAAAACATTTTAAAAACATACATAACAGCTGGTGGTTCACAAAAAAGTTCACTGAAAAATAATTCGGAATGCTCTTTACTGTGAGTAATATGCTGGGACCCAAATTCCTTTGTGTATACATTATATAGACCTGCCTCTGGGGATATGTGAATACAATCGCTGTGTGCGTGGCTATGGATGGGATGGTCATGCTAAACGTAGTTCATATCTCTCAGCTGTAACACTGCCCCAAATATAGCATAGTGTTGTCACATGTAAGGCATTTGTTTTGAACGCAGTGATATATTGTGTATATATAGAGATATTTATCTATGGGTAATGTCATGTGAATAGAATCTTATTGCGTAAGTATAAGAAGGGGGAGGGAAGAAACGATTCTTACCTGCATTTCTTCAAGTTCTAGTTTCAGTTCCTTAATTTCCGCCTTAAGTCGGGAGTTCTCCTCTGTGACGTCGTCGCCGACCTTGACGTTCCTATCTTCGGGAGTGTTCGGGGATCTCCGGTCTCCCTCGGGCGAGGTGCTCGTGCCTCCTCGGTCGGAGTCGGGGCTCCTGAGGTAGCTGTTCAACTTCTCGTCCGACCCCCGTGTCCCCCGGCTGGCCTGTGCGCGGGCCTTCGCGCGGTATCTCTCGGTGAGGTAGATCCCGTCCCCCGCCTGCTTCCCGTCCGGCTTGGCTTTGACTGACCCTCCGGAATGCCAGGCGTGTTGTTTACCACCCGAACTCCAAATCCCAACAGTGGTGCCTTTGCCAGCGGAGTCCGTATTTAACGTCCTGGCACCGGTTTCTTTTCTATAAACAGCTGGGCTTTTAGTCAGAGAGGAGCGGGTGTATGTGTTGGCTAGTCCCAACCCTCCTCCTCGCTCAAAGTTCCCGCGAACGGCGGAGGGTTTGCCAATATGGCTTCCTTTGGATAATTTCTTTGTGACGTCACCCGGTTTCACCATCACTTCGTCCGCCGTGCGAAGCTTCTTCCTGTGACTAGAGGCAGAGTTCTGCCGCCAGGGTTTGGAGCTGTGCGCGCCTGACCGGGGCTTGACCCGCGGGGGCGGGGCGCCAGCCTCCTTCCCCATGCGTTTGTCTATCCGCTCGGTACTCCCGTTCTCTTCGGCCGAGCTCGTCTCCAAGTCCGTGCTGGCCTGGTCCTCCTCCGGGTCTCCGACGCTGGATCCCTCGGGGGAGAGCAGCATCGCTCCCGAAGGGTCGCACTCCGCGCTACGGTTCTCCATAAAAGGCGGCAGCTGGCTCGGATTCTGCTCCGCTATCTCAGCAGCCGTCCCACCCTCGGGACTTCCCGCTAATTCCAGAGGCATGAGGTTTCCTCCCCCGTCCACATCATCGCTGCCCAATCCGTGGTCCTCGCGAGTACGGAAGCAGACCCTGCACCTGTCCTTCCGCCAGGGCTGCGGGTCGTACCGCCCACAAGCCGCCCGCCTGTCGCTACTGTCCCCCATTGTCCGCCCGACAACAGCACACAACACCGCGGCAGATGTTACCTGGTGGAGCCCACCGCCGCCATTGTAGCGCCGCGTCACGCACAATGGCCCGGCCCAGCCAACCCGTGACGTCATCCGCGCGAAATCATTACCCATTCACGGGGGAGTCACACGGCTATCTGCCGTGCCCGCTTATACGCCTTACATCAGCGTCAAGTTCATGATGTATGTAGCGTAGTGCATCCGAATCTGATCTTATGGAGATACAGTACATATATGTGAAGTAGGGGTGGGTACCGGAACAGAAAATCCAGGTAGGTATCTCAATGACAATGCAGGCTAACCTGATACAGTGGCATACAGTAATCCTAATCTCGACATTCACTTTATACATTTATAATATACATATGTTCCGGGAAAACTGTACGTGTATAATTGTCCATTCCCCGAACAGCCTTCCAAACATTTAATGATTGTTATCAACAATGCTGAGTAAATGATATTTTGTAACATATGTCAATGGGTGCAGATTTGGAATACAGTAACTCGTAGTATTCCCCACACTATATACATGTACAGCATTCACATGTTCAAATTCAACGTTGAAGAGAAGCTAGAGAAGCATGAGAAATTGCGCGGTACGGGAAGTCATTATTTATTCCCCGAACACCCATCCACGCCTACACGTTTCCACAATTTCAAGTACAGCGCAAATAGAAACCCGATACTATCAGGATCAAGTCTTATCGTTTAGAAATCTGCGTTTCGTACGATGTGATATACAGATGTTGTGTATACGAGGGGAATACTAGGGAAATCCTTGTCAATATCAATGAGTAGTGCACTGGAAATAGGCATGCCAGGACAAATATAAGGGTCGTCATACTTTTTTTTATCAGGCGTAGCGACTTATTTTAATTCACCGTTAACCATAGCTCTGATGCAAAATAAATCAATTTGTTTATCAATAATAATATAATATGTGATAGTGTCAAATCAAATCAATTAAGTGTTAAGCGCTATCAGTAATCTTAACAAGAACAAGTCGATTTTCTATCTAGCGTCGCCGGCCATAATAAATTTACCGTTAAGCGTTGTCAGGGTCCCTCATACAGACCCTCAAAGGGTGTGTAAAGGGTTATACACGTTTTTATTTGCCATTACTTTTTTTCACAAGCAAAAAATGGACAGTGGGCAACGGCGTAACGTCTCATCTAACGGAGTGCATGCACGTCACGAGTACTATACAGTCAGAGACAACAGTCGGGAATCGAACTCCCATTTCTGTTCAGAAATACAACCCACTGAGCCTGACACGCAATGCAAAATGAACTGGAAGCCGCGGTCGACAATGCGCCCGTACGATTAGCATCCTTACCACGTACCGCACACGCCACGCGCCGACAGAACGCATTACCGTTTCCAGGACGAAGCGCAGCGAGCAGTGCGTGGTCGGTTTGGGTCACGAATCTTAATGAATGAATGAATGAATGAAGACCTTTATTGCACATTTCTGCCACACTTGGCTAAGTACAGGTCACAACAAAATATAATACAAGTACAGTTAGCGGATACAAAAGAATATGACTATCATTAAATAAATTCTACTTCTCCTCGCTTTTCGGTTATAGTGGATATAAAAGAACAGACGTGTTTTTCAATGGGAGGTTTGTCTAGTCGCATTAGAAATATGAATTTTTGAACAGTACTTAAATGTGTGAAGTAGGGAAATAGGTTTTCTACAAGTTTATACAGTTCATTTCTTTCTTTGGTATATAATCCACATTCTACCACAAAATGACATTCGTTTTCTATTCTATTCAAAGTACAATGCTTACATAATCGTTGTTCTTAATGATGTTCCGGCTGAATCGAGATGACACCATCCTCGCTTATTGTTGCATTAGAAGACCCAATGGGACATGGTTCCTTATTGATGATGAAAAAAAAAAGAGGAAGCCATCATCTACTGAAGTGAAGCATGGTGCTGTTCATTTCAGTTTATTACTTGTTTCTGCATCGAGCAGAGGTGGCTGGAAATACAAATCTTAACTAGAGTTCCACGACCTCGTATCTTCCTTGAACCTTGAACCTTGAACGAGGACATCATACCTTCGCCAAACGATTTTAACCCGTTTATGACTACCATATTAGGAGTTTTTTTCACCAATTACAAATCATGCCAGTTGATAGTCTTCACTCAAATAACAGAAGCAAAACCGGCTCCCGCAGTTCCAAAAAAGCCGCTAGGGGGCCAAAACCTGTACCACTTACTCTCTAGCTGTCCAAAGAGCTATCTTCCACTCGAAAATCAGGACCATAGCTTGTCCAGAACACGAGACATCAAAACAGGAAGTTCCGCTGCAGTACCGTAACAAGCCGCTAGGGGACCCAAAATCGAATCATTTCCAGGTCTCATCAATACCTACCTACCTACCAAATATCAAGACAATCTATCCAAGCCTTCTTGAGTTATGCTGTTTCTTACAAACACACCGTTGAAACACAAACGCTACTCTCAGCGAAGGTAATGATGTTCCGGCTGGACCAAGATGGCACCATCCTCGCTTATTGGCATGCTACATGCAGGGCACACTGGGACATGGTTCATTATCTCCATGAAAAATGGAGATATTGTTTTTGGTGTGTCTGTCTGTTTGTCTGTTTATTTTGTCTGTTTGTGTTTCCGGACTACTCTAGTCAGCATAACTCAAGAGCCTCTTGATGGATTAGAATTATTTTTGGTCTGTGGGCGGGTGTTGTGAATTCGGAGCTGAAATTCAAGGTCGATTTTGGGCCCCCTTGTATGTGACCTTGGTACTGCAGCAGAGCTTCAATTTTTGTATCTTTTGACCTGGACGTGCTGTGGTCTTGATTTTTGGGTGGCAGATAGCTTGTGATTTAATGAAGAAGTGGTGTAGCTTTGGACCCCCTAGCAGCTTCCTCTGGAACTGCAGGGGCGTGTTTGTGAAAATCTTCTTAGGAGAATTACTGAACAAAGAAACGACGGATTTCCATGATATTTTTATTACGGCGTTACAAAATAAAGCAGCCATCATCTATTGAGGCGAAGCATGATGCTTTTTAAAGCAGCTTGTAACAATTTATTTATGCGCGCTTCGTTATGGCTCGCGTTTTCAGCCAAGCACATCGGGTCACCCCTACTGGTCTCGATAAGTGTGTTGGGTTCTTTTACATGCAAATTGTCTGGCGCTTGGGTCTCCCCAGTCAAGCCAGAGGCTTCGTGTCTCAAGGGAGCCAAGTGAACACATTAGTTATGATAAAGAACCCACCACACTTCTCTACAAGAATAAGGGTTCTTACTTACGAACGTATGTATGTGTATGTACACGTAGATGTATTGTTTTTTATACTGTGGTGACATTTAGGCATTTATCTGTATGTGTAAAATAGACAAACAAGCTCATGTGGGGTCGTGCGGCGCAACGGCAGAGCGTTTGACTCAGAACCAAGAGGTCCCGAGTTCGAATCACGTCATGTCACCGATCTTGTGCCCTTGGGAAAGGCACTTTACACGACTTTCCTCACTCCACCCAGGTGTAGATGGGTACCTGACTTTTGTCGGGGAAGGTCGTATTGAGGTCACCTGGTGGCGCCGAATGACAGCCGCCCAGACCCTTGCGACAGTTCCACAAAATGCAAGTGTGGAATAGATATTATATAATTATTTTGTTGTAGTCAATAGTTTTATTCCATACATGTCTTGTTCTATGTTTACTGTTGTGCCATACTTTGTACCTGCTACAATAGTCGCGCAATAAAGTTCTTCCTCTATATGTTGTGTATTATGTGAAACCTGTAATACCCTGCATCAATTCAGCGCTAGAAAGGCTGCCATTGCGGGTAATTTCTGACCAATAAAAAAACCATTTAAAAAACCCCCAAAACCAATCAAAGAAACTAACAAAGAAACAAGCAATGCTGTACATGTGCACATCATTTAAGGTAACGCACGGTCTGTATACGTACTAGACATTATATTGATTACTTATTGAGAATAAAAGAAGGAAGAACCCAAGAAGATGTTAAGGGATCATACCGAACCGCAATCGGTACAAACCATCCCTGACTCACGAGCGCACCTTGCGGAATTTTCAAGAAATGCAGACGTGGGCAATCACTGCGGCAGTTTCTATCTTGACACAAAATCAATCCTAAATTTTTGCAAATATTCATATTTTGTGTTTCATTGTGTGTTAACTATATGTCATGAACTTAAGTACGTGATTCCACCCATGTAAACAACTTTAAACTCAGATGGCCACAACCAGACTTTCCATTCAACATGGCGGTCAAACGGCATGATTTACATATATTAAGCAGGCCAAGGAAAACTACGGACCGATTTCACTTTTATGCGCTGTCTCTTAAGTGTTTGAACGTTTGGTTTATGTTTCACTATTTACCTATTTACATGGCAACCACCTGCTTACCGATCGAAATTCTGGTTTCAAGGTCATGCGTTCAAGGTCATGTTCGTGTATTTAAGGTTAATATCTCGCATATAGGTTCATTTAGTTGTGTCCAAAGAATGTTTTATGCAACGGCTGTTACTCCGATGTTACGTTGACCAAAGAGAACGTTAACAAAAGAGATTCGGTAGTTATAATAGATTTAAATAGCAGGCTAATTGCCGTACACGCATTACGTTCCAGCGACGTGCTAATATAAATCACTGTTGATGAAAGTGACGTCATGTGGGCATGGTCACGTGTCCTGGATAAGTCTTTCGAAAGAGTATAGAGTGCGGAGACGGCGGGGAATGGTTTGTTGTGGTAAGCAGGATCTTTCTTTCCGTTTCTTCTGTACACTACGGATTCTATACTGGAAAAAGTGGCGATTTGGTGCACTGTTACAAAGGGTTAGGGCTCTGTCACAGTCGTCCTGCAGACCATTCACGGAATTCTGGATTCTATACTGGAAGTATAGTGGCGATTCGGCGCATTGTGACAAAGGTTAGGGCTCTGTCACATTTATTCTGCAGTGCGTTTACGGCAGAGTATAAAGAGAATTGTAGGACAGTCGTGGAGGTGGCTTTCAAAGTGAGGCTGCCTTGTGAGACGAAGGATGTTGTTAATTCTGCCCACGGCTCGTTCTGCAATAGTCTGAATGAAAAAAAAATCTATGACCCAAAAACCGTACGAGTGAGACCAAATCATAATTTGTAGTACTAAGTTTATCCCGACCTTAGAGTTAACCGTCTTGCATTTAGGGGAAAGAACAACAAAATATCTGCCTCGGTAAACCGTCTGTTGTCGTTTTACACCGCTCCTGGACAGATCAAGACGATGTTACACTGCTCTCAGGTTTTTCATAAATTTTAACGTACAGAGAACAGTACCACATGTATACACCTGGGTGGAGTGAGGAAAGTCGTGTCAAGTGCCTTTCCCAAGAGCACAACATCGGTGTCGCCAGGGGATTCACCTGTTTGTGTTTTCCGTTCACTTAGATACTGATTGAATTCATCAACAATGCATGACTTACCTTTGACGTTGTTACGGTAGTTAAGATCGGGTAACATCATTAACGAGGTGCTAGGCAGGGGGCGATTATACAAACACAAATGTATACGCTAACTTAGCCTCTACTGTACATGTTTGGATATGGCCTTTGCGAAACAAAACAACTGAAGCTGCTTAATATTCTTTTGACACCAGTGTTCAAGAAAAACAATAGACAGAAAGCCAAGAATAAATACAGACTTCCTTTACTTTGTACGCCCACTGCAATCTAAGACGACGCTTGTAAGGCGACACTACACGTTCGGCATAAAACAAGTACAAAAGCCCTTACCGGTGTTAAGTCCCACCCCTATCTTGAAGTACAACTGTCCGACGATTTGTGGTGGGACACCCATATTAACCACGCCACTAGCAAAGCCGGTCGTGTTCTAGGGGTCATTCGGCGCAATTTGACCCACTGTCCATCTAGGGTCAAGGCCACTTGCTACAATGCGCTGGTGTGACCCTTAAAGTCTTACGGCGGACTAGCAGCGTGACGCAAATACTCAGCGACCTGCAGTGGCCCCATCTCTCTGAAAGGAGGAGGGAACTATCTACGCTAGAACCGACACATACAAACACTCATACTTCCCCTGTACTATTCCCCGGTGGAACACCCTGCCTGGCGCGGTTGTGACGGCTTACACTGCTGAGTCGTTCCCTGCCAGGCTGGAGGTCAGTCCGCCTTAGCCCGGGACCCCCCCCCCCCCCACTCAAGGGGTAAAAAGACAACAAATGTCACAAAACAGGTTATTCTAAACGATCAATCACCAGCTAACACAGGCATTCTACAGTGTATTACGAATTCTTGCTGAAACAAGATTATCAGGGCATGCTTTTCTAAAAAAAAGGTTTGTTTGTCAGCATGTCATGCCAATTCATGCGTAAAAGAATCGCGTTTTGACATGACGTGAGGTACTAGTACATCTCAGTGCGAGCCCATGTGTTGTTGAATGATATACTCTTTGAGATAAGGCCTCGCCAACTGGATACTGTTGATGTACCACTTAAGACAAAAACTTGATAATGAATGGGGGGGGGGATTTATGACATAGTCCATGTGACTACATATTTTGTATTTCGTCGATATGGAAGAAACGAATTTGAAATGTTGCTGTTCAAACTATGCTGTCAGGAAAAAGGTTTGTACCAGAAGAATGTGATTCGCATACATTCATACATACATAATTATATACAAACATACGTACTGACAAAAGGTCAAGCAAAATCGACTCGACGTTGTTGTTTTAACTTTTCTGCACTCCTTTGTCCAGTGCGGATGTTGGGTGCGGAAGGTTCTGAGAAAAGGATTATTCAAGCCTCGCCTACCATCAATGAAAAGCAAATGCTTCTTTTCTTTCTCGTTTATGCAGCAAACTTAAGTCAACCCACGCCCGCACGTCGGCCTTAAACCAAATTCAAGTGCCGCCCCCGCACCGCGCCTTGTTTCGGAATGCTACGCAGCGCCACAGTTTTAACACGTTGCTTAAGTTTTCAAACTTGCCTCGTGACATCTGACCGCTAAAACACCGATGGTCTGTAACTAAGCTGGTCGACTTCACTTGTACGGACCGTTGTTTAATCGGGGCTTTATGTTGTATTGTACAGTTCAAATAAAGCGTATTAACAGTGGTCTACAACATGTTGTTACAAGTATTGGTTACTGATACTGATGAAACTAAGGTTGACAACTATGATTTATATATATATATATAAACACCTTAACTTCAAACCAGTATGTCTCTCTGACATGTTGTGAATCGATCATCTTTAAACCGACCACCTGTTGAAGAAGGCCGACTTTCCTCTGTCACCTATATGGTCGTCTTGTGGAGGTTGGACTATATACAGTGTGCTATTGAATAAGGGAAAATTATACATGTTTATAAACCTGAACCCCGCCAGCGTCCAATTGATAACTCCTACCTAGCCCCGTACATGCATTATCACGAATGATGCTCTCACAAATAATGTCTGCCCAGGTAACACATGCACCTCCCATATAGTCTGCCCTAACTAACACACTAATTACTATACGATACGGGTTCAGAGGTCATGACCGAAGCCCTTCTTTCAGGTGCGTTCACATCCGACACAGGATTTAAATAAAGGCTACGACGAGGACTGACAACAACCCCATGCTAGACGCCTGAATTTGGCACGCCTGTCGCAAACCAGTCGTACGACGATCGCCAGGGGGTCCTTACAACGATTTTGCAGTGTATCACAAACCCCCCCCCCCCCCCCCCCCCCCCACACCCCCAACAAGATGAACACCATCGTACGTCACGCTTTTGGAAAATTCCACACAACAACGCTGACGTGTCCTTCACCTGTCTGTAACCATATAAGGAGTTGTGCCCGCCCTTTCGACTTCAGCCGCTCATTTGGTGGAACAGCGAGACCGAGCTTTGTTCCCGCCCACCCTCTCCATACAAGTCGCGGTACAGGGCGACCTGCGTGTGTTCTAGCACACATTTCCTCAGCAAGACTCGTCACAGCGGACATCTGTTCCACAAGACGACTGTCCCAAGACTCTGGCAAGTGCTAAGTACCTGCGATCTTCTTTTATACGATTTAGAACATGTGGCTCTGACATACACAAGCTGTATCAACTATTATAATTAACCATGACCGTGAGCTTAATGTTAGGTGAAGTGCATTTGCGTCGTCGATTTAGGCGGGAAATCGTGCATTATCTTAAGCAGTTGGTAACTTAAAGGTCTTGTAGCTGTGCAAGCAAGGCAGTCGGCGTGTTTTAATGAGCGTTTGAATTTTTGTTATTAAACGTAATGCCAGAAATGCCCCTCCCCCTTCAAACTGGACTACTCAGTCTGGTGCTATGTTCAAATCTGCAGAAAAGACAATACAGTGTGTTTATTCTCCTAAATTTTCTTCTAAGTTGTGCTTGGAAACATTCTTGTATTTGTAAATACTACTACGCTGGTGTGAAGTTCATTTAGGATGTTAAAGCGCGTTATTTTTTAGCCTTTTTGATAGTTGTAGTCTGCAAAACAGGCTTGACTGGCTGCAATTAAGCATTAACCTTCAGGGTTGGAATGTGCTTCATTCATGAACTGTTTGGGCTCAATTACCTGTGTGCGTGTCTATCTGTATGTCTGCATAGTGCGTAACTATGTGTATGTGTATGTGTGTGTGCGCGCGCGTGTGTGTGTGTGTGTGCTTGTGTGTGTGTGTGTGTGTGTGTGTGTGTATGTGTGTGTTTGTGTGTGTGTGTGTAAAAGGGGGGCATTGTGCCTTGGGTCACCTGGCCACTAAAAAACGAAAACCTAAGCCATTACCGGCAATATAAAAACGCCAGCCTCGGAGGCTGACATAGCCAGACCAATTGTTACAACTATGTCTCTCGTTGAGTCTTCACCCCTGACCCCTGGCATTAAAACTGCCAGACAGGACGCCGATGATTCTATTGTGCAAACCCAGTCATGCGTTTGGTGTTGAGTTGGGCTTCAGTGGATGCAGTGAAGCGGTAACGGCAAATGCTTTCACACGCCCCCTTCTGTGCAGTTTGCCTGATTTTACATGTACAGCTTATGTACAGATGTGAGACACCGGTGCATGCGCATTTTTGACTGTACAAGCCCACTCGGAAGTTTGGAGTACGCATGCGCAGTGTCAGAGGTGAAAGCCCCTGGCTTGTCAAACAGTTCTCGTCTCGACATTGTCTTCATTTGCAAAACAATCCCCAGACGGATTTTGCTTACGTATCAGTGGCCTTTACCTTTGACACTGCACATGCGTAGGCGCCTTATAGGTAAAGTGGTTCCAGACGCGAATTATGTTTTGGCGCCAAAATCCCCTGCCGCATTCCTTCAGTAGATGCGTTTAACCACAGTGACTCTGTGACATTTCGGTTTTCTGCCGCGGCATTTTAACGATGTTAAACCAGGTGTTGTACCGGGGCGTGTCCATTGTCCATGGGTATTGAGTTGTACGTTTAGATTTTGTACCGCAGTCCACTTAGTCTTTACTCCATGCTAATGGATGACATCTGCTGGGCTGTGATCGGTTATAACGTGGCTTCGTCACCCTGACCAATCGACCGCTGCCGCTTTGAAATTCACATTCGAATCTGCCATGACCCGATAAATCATTTTCTAAGTTGCCTTGACGACTGATTCTGGCAAAACAAACTCGCCAGTGAGATAAAAAAAATGTGTCAATTTTAAAATGATATTTTCAGATTTTACAATTTTGGTACTTTGGAAATGATAGAAGCCGACACCGATTAAATTATCAAACCAAGAAAAGTAGTAGAAACAACCAGCCAACATGCCAACCGATGCCTACGTCATCACTACGTCATTACTACGTAAGTGCAAACGTCACGTGATTATGATCTGCATTCTTCTTTACAGCTTGCCGAAGTGGTTCCATCATGGCGACCGCTGTCAGACTGCCGGCTCGGAGCGGAGCGGAGTTCGCGGGGAAGGAGTTCCCGTTCAACAACCTGGTGCTGGAGGGCGGTGGGGCCAAGGGGATAGCCTACATAGGGGCGGCTAAGGTACATGGGTTTGTGTCAGGGTGTGTGTGTGTGTGTGTGTGTGTGTGTGTGTGTGTGTGTGTGTGTGTGTGTGTGTGTGTGTGTGTGTGTGTGTGTGTGTGTATGTGTGTGTGTGTGTGTATTTATGTGTAAGCATGAGTGTGTTTGTGTGTGCGTGTGTTCGTCTGAGTGTGTTTATTCTATTTGTGTGTGTATGTGTGTGTACTTGTACGTGTGTGTTTTTGCACTGCGTTTCTTTTTAGTTCTAGCAGAGGGCTCTTATTAACGAATGCGGCATTGGTATCTGTTACATCTGAATGCTTGGTTGGGAACTACATTTCTTTTTCTCTTTTAACCCGTGATTCTGGAGGGCCCCTGCATCATGATGAACATAACACCTAGCTGTTTGTTTATTTACTTGTTTTTACGTTTATTTGTTTTTTTTGTTTGTTTACAGATTCTGGAGGATGCCGGCATCATGAAGAACATCAAACGGTTCGGCGGCACCAGCGCAGGCGCAATCACGGCCGCCCTGCTGGCCGTGGGGATGACGTCAGAGGAGATGATGACGACACTGGGCGGGGTGAACCTGTGGGACATCCTTATGGGTGAGAGGATTCGAAACGGCGCAATTTTATTACTCCGGGAAGGAGGATGACTTCCTGACGGGAGTACCCGAAATGCTTTTGCACGTTCGCAGCTAGAACTCACGATCCCGTTGTCGCATTTGTGTCTAACTTAGCATACCGTTTGCAAGGTAGGGCGTGATGATCCTTTTATCGTCAATGTAACATCGTAATTGCACCCCTACATTGACGCGCATGTGGGGATAGCATACGAAAAACGGGGCATGTGATAAAGCCGTCACAATCTTCAACGCCAACCTCTGCTTGGAAAGTAGTGTGACTGTTAAACCACCGAGAAGACTCAATTTTCTCCCTATCGCGAAATTACATCAACGCGAACATTTCTGCATTTTATTTTTTTTATTTCAATCTTACGTAAATTTTTATTGATACAGCTGGAACTTCCATTCATTCGTTTCTTTACATGTTGATGACATTGCCCCTTTTTCCCTTTGTTTATCTTTTATGGTGATCAGACGGCGGTGGACATCGTTGGATTCCATGGTTAGACTACATCTCCTATGCCAAAAACCTGATATACAACAAGGGAGCCAATCCTGGGAACGAGTTTCTCAAGTGGTTCGGTGACGTCATCAGGGAACAGGTGAAGGGGCACGGTCTGGATGAAGACGTCACGTTCCTGGAGGTGTGTATTACGTCATCACTTTTTGCATCTATAGATGGGCCCTTAAGCTGCCAGGCCCGGATATATCCGGGATACAGAAAAATGCTCTGTGTGGCGCCCGGTTATAACCGGGATAGGGTACTGTCCGCATGAACAAAATTGCGCGAAACCCGGAGGTTAGGGCAGCTGGGGCAGTTGGGACCGCCGGCTGTACCACGGACTTCATGAGGGAGGTCACGAGTGAAACAGTTTGAATTGAACTCGGCTGAAATTTTGGACCACGTACCTTACAGCCGAAGGCAGTGAAGGGAAGAGGGGGTCAAGTGGTATAGTGCCCGGATGTATTTGTTTGTTACTGTGAAGAACTGCCACCTTGCGGGTTTCAAGGGAACGCCATTGTATTTCGGAGGGTAGCGACGTATAACGTCTAGCTAATGTATGTTTGATTCATCATCAGTTGATAATACAGCAGAAGTGACATATGTGACCCGTTTTGTTTCAGCTGTACAAGGTGCTAGACGTTGAGCTGTGTATCGTGGCCTACAACGTGCAGTACGCGCGGGAGCTGTACTTCCACGTCAAGACCGCGCCTCTCATGAGGGTGCGGGAGGCAGTGCGCATGTCCATGTCCATTCCAGGTACAGTACTTCCTAAAGCCCCCCTTTCACTCGAAACGCGGCACGCTGGCGGCGTCGCTGCGTCCTTAAAGGCAGACTAAACTTAATTTCGTAAAGCATACTGCATTATGTTAGATATACCACTAAGACCAGTTCTGACTTGTTTTACACTAGTCCATCATAGATAAGCGTTTTTACAGCATTTCAAATTGGCGGCCTGGTGCCCGTAATACTCAACGAGTCCAAAGACCGTGACGTCAAAATCCGTCAGAATCCGACTCGGCCCCAGAATCTATTCTATAGAACACGCATCGATCGTAACAGTCGGATTCTGTCGGATTCTGACGGATTCTGACGTCACGGTCTTTGGACTCGTTGAGTATTACGGGCACCAGGCCGCCAATTTGAAATGTTGTAAAAGCGCTTATCTATGATGGACTAGTGTAAAACAAGACAGAACTAGTCTTAGTGGTATATTTAACATAATGCAGTATGCTTTACGAAATTAAGTTTAGTCTGCCTTTAACTTTATTTGTGTTACCCTTGCCGTTGTGTAAAAAAAAAAAAACAAACCCTTGTTTATCCTCAAATTTGCCGTATTTCCTCCAACAGTGGCGTTCGAACCGTACGAGCGAGGCGGATTTCTCCACATAGACGGAGGCCTGGTGGCTAACTATCCTGTCTACTGCTTTGACGGTAAGAGCTTTTAGATCTTACGTGGCCTCGTGAGGTCGTGTGGCGTAACGACAGGGTGTTCGGCCCAGAACCCAGCGGTTGCGGGTTCGAATCCCCTTACTCCACCGATGTTGTCTCCGCCCAGGTGTAGAAATTGGTATACTGTTCTCTGTACGTGGCCCTTTTGAAATAAGTTATGGAAAATTTGAGAGCAGTGCTACGTCATCCTTTACTGTCCAAAAACTACTAACTGTAAGATCTGAATGTTAAGTCAGCTTTATCAGTTATCTCTTGGACATTGATGCTGTTCATGTTCTTGCTTATCACTATTTTGCACATCATTTGCAATGCTTAGCAGTATAATGGAAACTATATAGTGTCGAAAATTTAATAATAGTCACACCTTTCGATAGAATGCTTACAGATCATCGAAGCTATTGAAATTTGTGGAATCTGGTTTGGCCTATGCTTATTTATATAATATACCGACATTGACCGATATTCAATTATTAGGCTGGTGGCTGTCCTTGAACCCAGAAGACACCTTCCAAGCAAAGTTTGACGGGAAGTCGGAAACGGAAGTCAAGACCCTCATGAGCCCGGAGAATCTGCGTGATAAGCGATTCAGCCCTGTCCAGAACAGCAACGGCGGGGAGAAAACACTTGGGCTGATCCTGGTACGTGAACATCAGCATCATTGTCACTATTATTGCTAGTCATAGTTGTGATAAAGGGATATATACAGGCGGTGGAGGTCGTCCAGCGTAGGGCCGCCCGCGTGACCCTTAATGACTACCGGCGGACTAGCAGCGTGACACAAATGCTCAACGACCTGCTGTGGCCCCTTTTATCTGAAAGGAGGAGGAACGCCCGCCTCACCTTCTTCTACAAACTTGTTAATAACCACATTAATATAGACATAGTTCGCTGAAACCAGCCCAGGGGCGCACCCGGGGAAGCCACGACCTCAAGTTTTACACCATCCACGCTAGAACCGACACATATAAACACTCTTTCTTTCCCCGTACCATCCCTCAGTGGAACACCCTGCCTGGCACGGTTGCGACGGCTCCCACCGTTGAGTCGTTCCGTGCCAGGCTGGAGGCCTGCCCGCCTTAGCCCGGGACCTCAACTCCCCCCCTACTATGCCCCTGAAGGGGTTATTTGGGGGCAACACCTATGTAGATGTAGATGATAGTGGCTGCCGTGTTAATATATGTTAGGAATAATAAAACGTGGTCGAACCCATAACGAGTGACGAAGCAAGAGGCCTTTTCGTTAGCTAGTATAATGCAATGTGGATTTGCTACGGCTCGCACATCGGGTCGCACCTACTCTTCTCAATAAAGTATTTTAGGTTCTCTGAGCAGCAATTTTAGGAATATTATCGGAGTCGGGACACTGACTCGTCGCCGCATATATGTGTTTTGGGCCTTTCAAATTCTTTCATAGAATGTTTGTTTATGCCATAGACCTTAGACATTTGTCATCCAATATATAAAGGTCTGTTTTTGGTCCAAATTTTCTTCTTATCGGAATTGGTGTCCGAAAATAATTTCATCAGTTTAGTAGAACCAAGGTGTATTTAACCTCCTTGGTAGAACACACACAAAATACATGACAAAGTACAAGGGCCTAAACACACGTAAAAAAAAACAGCTGGACCCACTCCTCTGCTTGGAGAGTACAATATCCTGACTTGGTGTGTTTTCAACCCCAGTTCTCTGAGGACACGGATCCTTCGCCGCACGAGGCTGACCTGGAGGCGCGGCTGAGGAGGCTGGAGAAGAAGGATCCGACAGCCCGGAAGGTCCGCCCGGGAACAGACCTGGCAAGGTACGGCACGTTCTGTTACTGTTGTTATGCCGGCGTCACAATTCATGCAAGCGTCGGCCGAATTTGTAGATCGCCCGAAGCTCGCCGAATTTTGAAATCGCCCGAAGCTCGCCGAATTTCAAAATCACCCGAGCGTCGACCGTATTTTTCAATTTTCTCGGGTGACGTCCGTCGAAAACTAAAAATACCCCATGAGATGGTATGATCTTTTGGACATGGACGAAATCAGAATCAACTAAACTGGTAAAAGGCCAATATTTGGATCAACATTGATTTTAAAAAATCCTGTCTGCCTGTCTGTATGTGTGTCCGGATTTTTGTAGTCAGCATAACTCAAGTAGCCTAGGTGCCGTCTTAAAATACTACCGAATCTCTGGCAGGAGCCCCGGTAGTAATCTAGGATGGCACCCTGGCTATAACTCAAAAACCTCTAGATGGATTATGATGATATTTGGTATGTCTGTAGCTGCTGGGGAAGACCCATGGCAAGTGGCCTTGGCACTGCAGGACAACTTCCGTTTTATTGTATCTTTTGACATGGACATGCTATGGTCTTGTAACTTTTGTAAGGGCAAGCAGCAAAACAGACAATGAAACAAATGATGTTTTGGGGCACGGTTACATGCGTCGTCCTGCGGTTGCTAACTTATGACACATATTGCCGTGCAGGTGACAGGCAAAGTTCAGCTGTTTTGCTACAGAAAAGACTGTGTTTTAGCCTTGTCGGTGTTTAGTTTTGTCACAGCCCGCTTCAAAAACGTTTTGCATCAAAACCGAACTATTATCGCACGACGTACATGTATGTGACCGCGTGAAGTAAGGCATCTAACACAGAACGAAAGAAACGATTCTCAGGTCGACAGAAATATGCTGTTCTCTTCTCCGTAAACTCCGAAGAGAACTAAGTTTTCTGTCTATTCACAAACTGGACAGACATGTTATAGGCAGACGAACGGCTGCAAAACCATAACTGTTTCTGAAGAGGAAATATAAACTGTTTACATTATCGAGGTAACTAGTACTGTTTACAATATCGGTTGGAGGACGAGCGGCCTGTTAGGAGAAAAGGAGGGAGGGATTGGGAGGATACCCAACCGTACGCTAGAAGTGATAGCGACGAATGAGGTTAGGGAGTGAGGACAAGTGGGTGGTAAGAGCGGTAGCCAATGAGGGGAGACGCAAGGATGAGGGGACATCCGTCCAATTTGCGAGCCGACAGGAAACGTGAATTCCGTGACAACTTTCGCTAGGTATCCGTTTTTTTTTTTTACCTTGCAACGACATCTTATGTCTATTTTCCACATGTTACACAAAGCACCTACGAGAAGGACCACGCCGAGAGAGAGGAGTTCAACAGAGAGGAGAGGAAGAGGTTTGTGGGATATGGGGAAGGGCTGATCAGGATCGAGCGGGTTTACCAGAGCTCCACCCCGGACACACTTGAAGATAACTTCATGAAGGTACATTTAAAAACAAGACCTAAGTATAATGCTGATGATACGCTCGTTCTCATTTAAATGTACACATTTTGTAATCTCCGTTACCGTTAGAAGTAAGACGTTCCTGACGATATATCACATATAAGGTGCCAAACTGCCGTTTTTAAAAGCTAGAAAAGTCTTAACAATCGTCCTCATAAAAACTACAGTTTGACACCTTACATGTGGTATATCCTAATACCAGGAACGTCTTAGTTCAAACGGTAACGGAGATTACAAAATGTGTACATTTAAATGAGAACGAGCGGATAATGTTAATGATTAAAATGTCTGTTTTTTTAATTCAAGAGCATTTTTCGGCCAGATGGCTCAATTGCGTGTTCTGTACAAAGCAGAGTTATTTTAGTTGACCTTACAGAAGCAGCTATACTTTCTGGAACCCCAGTAAGAGCTTCCTTGTCACTACGACAATGACAATGACAATGAAGTTTATTGCATATTCATGCCCAGCAGAGGGCTAAATGCATTACAGTATCATAAGAAAACTAAGAAAAATATGCTATACTTTAACTATGATTTACATGCTTCTTCTTTCTTCTTGAAACATTTGTAGACAAATTCACAGTTTTTTCATTACATCGTAATTGGCTGTTGACATAACATGTGCGAATATTTCCTCCTTTGTTAAATGTGCATATCTTTGGTCTAGCAATATGGCACTAACAATACGACACTACAATCTGGTGCCTGTACCTCCCTCAGTTTGAGTCAAGGAAATTGTCATGTAAGTTTAAGTTGATTATATTTTGTATTTTCAGGAATTCAAAGAAGAAGACTTCGCACCTTGGGGCTGGACCAAGGCAGAGGCGTTTGCTGCGTACTTCCCACAGGTGGAACGAGGGAAGGTTCGTGATTCTATGACATTTTTTTTTCTATGCATAGCCCCAGTCCTCAGCTTATAATTATCAGCTGGGCTGTCAGTTATTACTTGACAGGACGCTGTCGTACGGCACTGAGGGGGGCGTTATTGGGTTGAGCGACTACTACACGACGGGGCTGAATCGCAAGGGTCTGTAGGCTGCCATTTTGGCGCCAAGGTGACCTCAATACGACAATTGCCCCAGGTGCCACCATTGAACTGTATGAATATGAACCACTCACACCGGGAAGGACCCCTACTCTTTTCGATAAGTGTGGTGGGATCTTTAACGTGCTCGAGGTGTGGCTCTCCTCAAACACGGGACCTCCATTTAACGTCCTATCCGAGGGACGTCCCTAACCGAGGCTAGGTACTCATTTACACTTGAGTGAAGTGAGGAAAGTTGTGTTAAGTGCCTTTCCCAAGGGCACAACATCGGGGCATATCGGTGGGTTCGAACCCGCGAACCTCTCGGTTGTGGGCGAAACACCTTACCGATTGCGCCAGACGACGCCACGTAATTTGCTCAACAATATTTGATACATTCCATTCTATAGATAAATTTAAATACATTATAGAAGGAGACAACCCTTACTGTGCACAAATATGTAAATACATATATTAAAGAATATTTAGATCTTAGAACTAGTAGTGTAAGTGATAGGGAATGATATCAACATGTTTAATAATTCATATACTTGTACGTAGGTTAATAATTATGTATCCCATTGTTTATTGTTTGCATGTATAGATAGTCGTATAAAACCTTACGAAGGTAGCTGTACTTTTGTCGTGCATATAAATATTGTTGTTGTATGAAGATGACCACAGTTTTATTCTTTAATCCCTTTTCCGTCCTCAGGAGCCAACTGATGAGGTTTTGAAGCACTTGAAGGACAATTGGCTGATCCTGGAGGCCAAGACGCTTTCCCTGGGAGAGAAGAAGGTGAAGACGTCCGTGCAGTACTACTCCTCCCTGCTGGACTTCATGGGGAAGAACGAGCCATTCGAGGTACATGAAGCACAAAAACGTGTTTTGAAAGGAAAGGAACTCAGACCGACGTACTAGTTAGCAAGGTGGTCAGGTCGTTCCCAAGTGAAAACCCGAAATCTCTTTGTGTCAAGTAGCCGACAAACATGTTGTAAAACGGGGGTGTGAGGATCATATCGTGTAGCGATGAAATGTTAACACCCTTGGGCGGTCCCATCGCCACAACCCCCAGACCTCTATCTAAATCATTATTAGCGCACAGCTCGCCGCGGAAGCACATCAATCTTTTGCTCCGATCTTTTGCTACCAATCTTTGCTCCGACGTTTTTAGCGAAAGCACACCAATCTTTTGCTTCGAAGTTTAATCATTCGAGGTACGTGAAGCACAAAAACCTTGTGTTCATTTTAAATCATGCAATTTAATCGTGTGTCACAGTTTGGGAATTGAAGGCATGGTGGAATGCAGCTGTTACAAAATTGTGACATTTAGACTCGTATTTTCTTATTTAGAAATTCGAATTTTCTTATTTAATTAAAAATCACAACAAATGAACCTGTTTTGTTTCATATTAACCAGAAAGAAGACGTGAAAAGGACCATCGGGATCGACGTTGACTACGTGGGGACCATGGACTTCGACATGGCTAATGACGACATGAACTTCCTCATGGACGTGAGTTTGAAACAGATATCTTCTCTTAGCCTCATTCGCAGGCCACTTGGGTGGCGCCGGCGTTTTTTTTTTGGGGGGGGGGGGGAAGCGCTAATTCGTGATTTTCAACTTATCGGAACCTGGTTCTTTGGCTTGGGGGTACCGTATCTGCTTGGGGGACCGTATGGTACGATTTTGCGCGGTTTTGAAATCCTAAAAATATGATGTTGTTACACAAATGTGCTAGACAGTGGTAGTAAAAATGATTTCCGCATTTCTTTATTTCCATTTTTTTGGTCTCTAGTATTGCTTTAGTTGCCTTTAAAATCTATAATTCCCTTTTTTTGTTTTTATCCAACAGCAAGGTGCTGCTGCGGCCGTGGCGTTCCTGCGGGAATATCAGCCAGACGCCTGACTTCGGCAAACTGTTCCAAACAGTCAATGAGATTTAATGATTTATTTTGCATTGCAATATATCAAGTATCCATGCTAAGTAGGCTGTGGTTTTGCTTTGCTGGATTACGGTAGAATTGAAGAAGTCACAAATTGGCGTAGCTTCCATGTAAGACATCACGAAATCAAGAGCGTTACCTTTTTCATCGCTTGTCCAGAGGCCTCCTAAGAACGCTGCCAGTCTCAGCATAGCTACCTGTATCTAGCCTTTAATCGACCCACTTCCCCCGTACAAGAGTAATGCCTTGTGCTTGGATACATCGGCCCACACAAGGCGGGAAACGTTTGCGTTCGACCAAGGGAAGTTAGTGGTGCCGGTAATCGACACGCAGCTCGGCATGTCACCATGTTCCTGGGTACATACGTCCGCAATTTCGTGATTTCTTACATGGAAGCTACGCCAAGAAAGGACATATGTGTCTGTTCATTCTGTTTTTCGTGGGTGATTTCGGTATAAGGAAGAAGAAAACTCAATTAAAGTAGGACCCCGGGTCTGAATGTAGAATAGCCTGGATGCTAGTCTGCTTCCGAACACGAACAATCTATCGCATTGAAACTCAGATTCGAATCAGTCATGACCCGACAAAGGCTTTCTACGTTGCGTTAACGTCTAAATCTGACAAAACAAACTCGCCAGTAAGATGCTGGAAGGTGTCAGCTTTCAAAAGATGTTTTCAGATTGAAAATGTTGGCACTTTTGAAGTGAATGAACGTATCCGCGATTTAAGGTTTAAAAAATTAGTTTCTACTACTTTTTTTCAAACTTAGAAAGCGATTTTTCGGGTCAAGGCTGATTCGAATCTGAGTTTCAATGCGATCAATTGGTCGGGGTGTTCCAGGGCCTACACTGGCAGACTACTCGGCTCAAGGGCCAACATGCCCCGAAGGAAATTCTACAGCAGGCCCCCCTGAGTTAGACCCCGAGACAATAGATATCATAGGGATAGGGTTTCTGCCATCCAGGCTAGCTTTAGAAACGGTTTCAGTAGATTCTCATTGAAAACTAAACTAGGAAGCATCATGATAAGTGAGAATGATATGCGGTGTGCTTTGGTAATACTATAAGTGTGGAATTGCTATACGTCAAACGTGTACACCTTGTGCATCTGTGGCTGTTAGACCCGAATACGGGGTAGGTTCTTATTGAAAATCAAACTAGGAGGCATCATGATAAGTCAGTATGGTATGCATTGTGCCTTCAAGTTGGTTAAGCTAAGATTCTATAATGACAACATGTTGAATCGCCATACGTCAAACGTGTACACCTTGTGTATCTGTGTCTTATAGACCCGAATACGGGGTAGATTCTTATTGAAAATCAAACTAGGAGGCATCATGATAAGTCAGTATGGTATGCATTGTGCCTCGGTAAACCTAAGATTCTATACTGACAATATAAGGATTCGCTATACGTCAAACGTGTTAGCCTTGTATGTCTGTGGCTATTAGATTTGAATAAGGGTTGCAGCAACTTTATTTGTCGACCCTTAAAAGGGGAATAAAAGTTGCCAGCTTGAAAAACTACCTGGGTGTCCTTCTTTCTTTTAAACTAGAAACGTATGCCGCGTGTGATATTCAGTTGAAAAATAAAAGCATTCGTCTGAAGATCGATTTCTATTTCAGTGTTATTTAAAGCCTCATATATTAACATTAACTACTTCTGCCGATGTAGTTCTACCTTAGCTTACAATATGGGCAAGTGAATAAAACACATCATAAAGGTAATCGTCAATTCTCGTAATATTTTGTTTGTGGGCAGGCCCTAGTCTATGAGGAAAATGACTACGGCCAATTTGAATGAAAAAAACATGTTGGCCTTGGATTCAATGTAGACTCTAAAAGCTGGGTTTTAGCAGAGTGATGTAGAAGTTTCTCAAAACTTTTATCAATCAATTGACATAATAATTATTACGGGGCGTAACGTTTACCGAACAAACAAGCACATAGAAAAAGTACCAACCATAGATAACTAAACAAACAGCACGTACACACATAGACACAAAGACACGTACAGAGACAGGCAGAGAAACTCAAACACCCAGAGAGAGAGAGAGACAAACACACACCAAACATACACACACCACACACACGCACACACATACACATGCACACACACCACACACACACATACACATACACACACACACAGCACACCACACAACAACACACACACACACTCACACATACTTACGAACACGCACACACACGCACACACACACACACACACACACACGCACACACACATACTAACGCACACGCACACACAGCAGCAACGATTAATGACCTCACTTTAATTATTGATGACCTTAACAGGGAGTCAAACCGTATCATTACCCTTGACATGATTTATCACCAGATATGACCAGGCCTGACCTTTCGCATTGTTCAATTTTACAAATGATAAAACACAAAAACTGGTCAGACAGGTCTGCCAAAATCCCAAGCCACGATTCGCAGCAAACATCTACTGACACATCTTAGCAGTTTAGAGGTGGGTTTTCCCCTTAATTTTCTCTTTTTTATAGGTCCTATCTAGCTATATTCATACTGATTTTGTTAAGGTCTGAAATCTAGATATATGACATTAAAGAATTGAGTACATTCAATTAGGGAGGGGTCTAGTTCCGGGGGACAAAAAAAAATGGCTGATGAAACACGCCCCCTAAATGTATTATTACTAAAGCGGTGACGATCAATTCAGTAAAAACGGCGTCACAAAGCAGAATTTAAGCTTGACTATGAAGGTTGGTTTGTGACAATACTTTATCGATTTTATGTGTTTCGTCCAGCAATTTTCAAACTAATGTTGTCGAGGTCTGAAATGTAAGTATAAGACGTAAGTTTAAGAAGGTGATTACGGTCAACTAGGGAGGGGAAAAGTGCCGAAGGACAGGTGAAAACAAAATGGCGGATGAAATTAGCCCGCTAAATGTCTATAAGCTAAAGCGGTGACGATCAATTTAGATAACACGGCGTCACAAAGCAGAATTTAAGCTAGCATAACACGTCTATCAGGTCTAAATACCATTTGTTGGTAGCAATACGGCCTGTGTTTTCTCAAACATTCCGCCACCAAATCCCTAAAATGCAACATGGTAGAACTTCAGTCGAAAAATACGCTCGACTCAAAATTCGGCCTTGACCTGGCGATCAACACATTAAGCCAAATCCTGACGAAAGCATGACGGCTCCTTTACTTCTAAGGTGGAATCTCGGAAGAATGGCATCCAAGACGCAGGTGAGACTCCCGCAGGTGAGCGGAGAAGCCTTCGCGCAGAAGGAGTTCCCGTTCACTAACCTGGTCATGGAAGGGGGAGGGGCGAAGGGCATAGCCTACGTCGGAGCAGTCAAGGTAAGGAATTTCTTGTCTTGCAGACTCGATCGTCTTACTTGTTTTTACTTCGAGTAATCTACGTGTTTATGAATTGTGATTTTCTCAAAAAAATTTTACTCGCTATGTTACATCGATATGGCGAAAGGGCATAGACAGATATTAAATGTGAAAGTTTTTAAGCCTTGTAATGCATGTCCTCTTCCCGTTGATTGTGACATTAAGATTCTTATATACTCGTAACAGAACATATCGTAAAATCTATACTTTGATTGTTTCACATCAAGTAAATTCAACAACTACATATCTAACCCTTGATTTGACAATTTTTTTTTTCTTTTAACAAATCTAATCTTTGTTACGCTAAGTACCAAAAACATATAATTGTTTGATACATGATTTGAATATACAATATATCTGTTATTTGTTAATTGTTTTGAATTACAAGCAAACCTGCAAAATTCAGGATGATTTTCCTATGCTCTTGTACGTTCGCACTTGGTGATAGTTTTTTATTTTATTTTTATTTGCAGATAAAAACAGAAAACAATAGTAAATTAATTGGTAGTACAATAAAAACGTGCAGGAGGAGGAAAGAAGCCTGCAAGGCTTATAGAAGACCTCTTCCTTTTAACTTAACAAATATCGATTACATGAATAATATAATGAAAAACGAACAACAGTATAAGTATAGTATTAAATGAATCTTTAATAAGATAAAGGAGGGAGGCGTAGTATTAAAACTTTCTGGTAGAGTTCAAGTCTGCATGGAACATTCGTTTATTACTTTGCTCGTTTCTTTGTATGTTTGTTTGTTTGTTTGTTTACAGATTCTAGAGGACGCCGGCATCATGAAGAACATCAAACGGTTCGCCGGCACCAGCGCAGGCGCAATCACGGCCGCCATGTTGGCTGTCGGGATGACGTCAGAGGAGATAAAGAAGGAGCTAAGTGAAGTGGACATGCTGAGGGTCGTGATAGGTGAGATTTAAGAAACGTAATAAACAATATTTATAATGAAAGCTCATCTGTGTTGGTAGTAATCATAATACAGTGCTGAACTTTCTTCCAACACTAAGGTATTCACGGATCGAATTTTCGACGACCACTGTCGCCTTCTTCAGGATCAATAATGACCAATCACTGCCGAACGTAAACTCGCGAGAGTTACGGACACGTGACTTTATTGACACGTGTCATTGCGGATACATGACGTCAGCAATTGTTCAAACGTGCCAGGAAGTTTATAACGCCCACTGTCTCTGTTGAGTGACGGCTGGAGTGCCCTGATGTATATGGCCTCCTTTATACCTCTCATAAAGTAGTAACAAAATTTGTTCTCGTGTATTATTATTTCTTAACTTCGGGTAAATTTGCCTTGTATGAGCTGGGCGAAACCAACAAATGTAACCAACAGCAGAATTTGTTTTCCCTGCACAGTTCTTTAACGTTACAAAGAAACAAAGCCAAGGATAAAAAGTGCGAAAAATTCAGAATGTCTAACTACATCTCGGAATTCAATTGATGGTTGAAGTTTTGTTTGCTTTTAAAACGAAGAGGTAGAGGGCGATGGAGGTAGACAGAGCGAGGAAAGATAGATACGAGTACGGTGCATGTTTCCCAGCTAGCTTTGAAAGTAGATAGATATATTCATTCATTCGTGTCCGTTTCCCCCAGATGGCGGCGGCCCCCTTCCCGGCGTGTTTAAGAAGGTTGGGTTGGCGTTCAACGTCGTCTGTTCCGCCGGCGCGAACCCGGGGGACAAGTTCCTGGACTGGATGGGCAAAATGCTGGAAAAATACCTGGCAAAACACAAACACAAGGACCTGGGAAAGGACGTCACGTTTCATCAGGTTAATGTTTGTTCGTTTTTCTATTAAAATTGCAAGAAACGCAATACAGAGGTGACTAAGGCATACATGCAAGTACCTGGCAAACCACAACCACAAGGACCTGGGAAAGGACGTCACGTTTCATCAGGTCTATGTTTGTTTTATTTTTATTAAAATTGCAAGAAACGCAATACAGAGGTGACTAAGGCATACATGCAAGTACCTGGCAAACCACAACCACAAGGACCTGGGAAAGGACGTCACGTTTCATCAGGTCTATGTTTGTTTTATTTTTATTAAAATTGCAAGAAACGCAATACAGAGGTGACCAATGGATACATGCACGTACCTGGCAAAACACAACCACAAGGACCTGGGAAAGGACGTCACGTTTCATCAGGTCAATTTTTGTTTGTTTTTCTATTAAAATTGCAAGAAACGCAATACAGTGGTGACTTAGGCATACATGCAAGTACCTGGCAAAACACAACCACAAGGACCTGGGAAAGGACGTCACGTTTCATCAGGTCAATTTTTGTTTGTTTTTCTATTAAAATTGCAAGAAACGCAATACAGTGGTGACTTAGGCATACATGCAAGTACCTGGCAAAACACAACCACAAGGATCTGGGAAAGGACGTCACGTTTCATCAGGTTAATGCTTTTTTTTCTATTAAAATTGCAAGAAACGCAATATAGAGGTAAACAAGGCATACATGCAAGTACCTGGCAAAACACAACCACAAGGACCTGGGGAAGGACGTCACGTTTCATCAGGTCAATGTTTGTTTGTTTTTCTGTTAGAATTGCAAGAAACGCAATACAGAGGTGACCAAGGCATACATGTAAGTACCTGGCAAAACACAGAAACATTGGACCTGGGAAAGGAAGTCACGTTTCATCAGGTCAAAGCTTGTTCGTTTTTTTATTAAAATTGCAAGAAACGCAATACAGAGGTAACCAAGGCATACAAGTAAGTACCTGGCAAAACACAGAAACAAGGAACTGGGAAAAGGAAGTCACCTTTTCACAGGTTAATTTTGGTTTCTTTATCTATTCTATTTCATTTTATTAAAGAAGATCCCCCACATACATTAGTCAACAAAGCCTACAGCCAGGAGTTCGCTGCCCCCAGAGCCAGGGAAAGATCAGCTAAGCCATGGAAAGACCGAATTGAGAGGGAAATTGGATTAAACGTACGGCTAGCGGAGGCTATGGTATGGGGCAGGGCTTCCTGGGAGAACCTTTTTGAGAGTAAGGGGCCAGTTACTGGTCTGATCACTTAGGGTAGGTATTAAAATTGAGGGTTACACTTTTTTCATCTTATCAGAAACGCATTACAGAGATCACCAAGTCATATATAAGAATTACCTGGTAATAAAAAAGGAGCTAGGAAAGTACGTCACTTTACTCAGGTTACATGTACAATGAAGTAATCTCCAAGCAGATCCACACCGGGCGCGAAAATCGTATATGCTAGCCAGAGAAGGTCCAGTCAGCCAGAGAGGGTCTAATCAGCCCGGTACCCTCTCTGGCTGACTGGACCTTCTCTGGCTAGCTGCTAGCATATACGATTTTCGCGGCCGGTGTGGATCTGCTTGGAAATTACAATGAAGGCCTTTCTTAGATGAAAAGGGAAATGATAGTCAAGTTACCCCCTCCTGTTCTGTAGCTGTACCACGCTTTCGGCCATGAGCTGTGTATCGTGGCTTACAACGTGCAGTACGCGCAGGAAACGTACTTCCACGTCAAGACCACGCCTCTGGGCAAAGTACGCGATGCTGTGCGCATGTCCATGTCCATTCCAGGTAAGTCATTAGCGTACAGACATGCTAACTTCATCATTATTTCCATGAAAAATGGAGAAATTGTTTTGGGTGTGTCTGTTTGTCTGTCTGTCTGTCTGTCTGTCTGTCTGTTTGTGTTTCCGCACCACTCCAGTCAGCATTACTCAAGAGCCTCTTGATGGATTACAATGATATTTGGTATGTGGGCGGGTGTTATGCAGCCAAAATTCAAGGTCGATTTTGGGCCCCCTGGTATGTGACCTTGGTACTGCAGCAGAACTTCAATTTTTGTACCTTTTGACCTGGACGTGCTGTGGTCTTGAGTTTTGGGTGGCAGATAGCTTGTGATGTAATAAAGAAGTGGAGTAGGTTTGGGCCCCCTAGCAGCTTCCACTGGAACAGCAGGGGCGTTTTTCATCTTTACTTACTATAGCTCATTGAAGCTATGATGATAAGTACACTGTTGACATAGAACAACGTCTACATAGAATAAAAAGCTATGCACTGTTGTCATGTCTTACTCGTATATCCACCTGAATAGGTCAAGTTCTTTGTACTTCATTCTAACAGGAAGACCAACCTATCCATGTATGACTAAATTGTAACTCATTTTCTGCTGTCAGTGCTATTTAGTAGTACTTATGGCAGGGTAGAATAGTTTTGTAGTACTGTTGTAAAATTGTCATTAATTGGATTATGTACGAGATCGATTGTCGAGCAATACATTTTTAAATTCATTAGAAAATAGATTAGTAACTTAAAATTAACAGAATTGTGCAATGCAGGACGTCATTTTCATAATTCAATGTTATAATTGCAACTTTCTGTCCCGCACAGTTGTGTTCCAGCCCTACGAGCTCGGCGAGTTCAAGTACATGGACGGAGGGCTGGTGTCCAACTTTCCCGTCTACTGTTTCGATGGTAAGAGAAATAACAATTTTCCTCTGTTCACTGCTTTTGTCATCTCCATGAAAAATAGAGAATGATATAGTTTTGAGCGTGTCTGTGTTTGTGTGTGTTTCCGGATGTATAATTGAAGAACGTCTGGATCGATTGTTATGATATTTGGTATGTGGGTAGTGTTGGGAACACAAAGGTCGAGGTTGATTTTCGGCCACCTGGTATGTGACCTTGGAACTGCAGCATACTTTCAATTTTGTTTATCGTTTGACCTGTACATGCCATGGTCTTTATATTTGAGTGGCAGGTAGATTGTGATGTAAGGGAGAAATACTGTAGGTTTGGGCGCCCTAGTGACTTGCTCTGGAACTGCAGCCCTGTGCGTTTTTGACAAAATCGTCCAATGAGAATTATTAAACAGAGGAACGACGGATTTTTTTTCTTCTTTCTGTTACACCCACCCCCTTGCTTACATTTGTTAGGTGGCCCTAGCTGTATTTTCATCACATTAAATAGATAAAGCTTAAAATGGTCTAATAGAATTGAGACTAAAAGAGAAGAAAATTAAAGATTCCATGTGATTTTTCCCGCACTAAAGGTTGGTGGCTGTCTTTGGAGAATGGCGACACGTTCCAAGACCAACTGAAAGCCTAAAAAGGTCAAATAGAATTGAGACTAATGAGAGAAAGGAAATAATGATTCTATGTGTTTTTCTCCCGCACTAAAGGTTGGTGGCTGTCTTCGGAGAAAGGCGACACGTTCCAAGACCAGATGAAAGCTTAAAATGGTCTAATAGAATTGAGACTAAAAAGAGAAGAAAATTAAAGATTCCATGTGATTTTTCCCGCACTAAAGGTTGGTGGCTGTCTTTGGAGAATTGCAACACGTTCCAAGACCAACTGAAAGCCTAAAAAGGTCTAATAGATTTGAGACTAAGGAGTGAAAGAAAATAATGATTTCATATGATTTTTCCCGCATTAAGAGGTTGGTAGTTGTTTTTGGAGAAGGGCGACACGTTTCAAGACCAGATAAAAGCCTAAAAAGGTCAAATAGAATTGAGACTAAGGAGAGAAAGAAAAAAATGATTCCATGTGATTTTTCCCGCATTAAAGGTTGGTAGTTGTTTTTGGATAAGGGCGACACGTTTCAAGACCAGATGGGAGCCTAAAAATGTCTAATAGAATTGAGACTAAGGAGAGAAAGAAAATAATGATTCTATGTGTTTTTTTCCGCACTAAAGGTTGGTGGCTGTCCATGGAGAATGGCAACACACGTTCCAATACCAGATGAAAGCCTAAAAAGGTCAAATAGATTTGAGACTAAGGAGAGAAAGAAAAAATTATTCCATGTGATTTTTTCTGCATTCAAGGTTGGTGGTTGTCTTTGAAGAATGGTAACACGTTCCAAGACCAGATTGAAGCCTAAAAAAGTCAAATAGAATTGAGACTAAGGAGAGAAAGAAAAAAATGATTCCATGTGATTTTTCCCGCATTAAAGGTTGGTAGTTGTTTTTGGAGAAGGGCGACACGTTTCAAGACCAGATGGGAGCCTAAAATGTCTAATAGAATTGAGACTAAGGAGGGAAAGAAAATAATGATTCTATGTGTTTTTCTCCCGCACTAAAGGTTGGTGGCTGTCTTTGGAGAATGGCAACACGTTCCAAGACCAGATGGGAGCGTAAAAAGGTCTAATAGAATTGAGACTAAGGAGAGAAAGAAAAATATCGATTCCATGTGATTTTTCCCGCACTAAAGGTTGGTGGCTGTCGATGGAGAATGGCAACACGTTCCAAGACCAGATGGAAGCCTAAAAAGGTCAAATAAAATTGAGACTAAAGATAGAAGAAAAAATATTGATTCCTTGTAATTTTTCACGAACTAAAGGTTGGTGGCTCTCTTCGGAGAAGGGCGACACGTTTCAAGACCAGATGAAACCTTAAAAGGTCTAATAGAATTGAAACTAAGGAGAGAAAGAAAATTAAAGAGTCCATGTGATGTTTCCCGCACTAAAGGTAGGTGGCTGTCGATAGAGAAGGGCAAGACGTTCCAAGACCAGATGAAAGCTTAAAATGGTCTAATAGAATTGAGACTAAAAAGAGAAGAAAATTAAAGATTCCATGTGATTTTTCCCGCACTAAAGGTTTGTGGCTGTCTTTGGAGAATTGCGACACGTTCCAAGACCAACTGAAAGCCTAAAAAGGTCTAATAGAATTGAGACTAAGGAGAGAAAGAAAATAATGATTTCATGTAATTTTTCCCGCATTTAAGGCTGGTGGCTGTCTTTGGAGAAGGGCGAGACGTTCCAAGAGAAGATGGGAGCCAAGTCCGACGCGGAGGTGAAAAAGATGCTGAGTCCGGAGAACAAGAAGGAGCGATTCGGAGGAGACGACCACGAAAGGAAGGAGACGCTGGGCATGCTGCTGGTAAGGCTGTTGCGTCACGTTCTGTGTCCTGTCACATACTGTGCCCACGCACGGTTTGTGACAGTGCCCCCCGAGTGTCACAAACCGTGCCTTGGGCAAAAGCACAGTTTGTGACACTCGGGCACTGTCACGAACCGTGCCTGGACAGTGCCCGGGGCGGTAAACAAAAACACGCTGCCTTATATGGAAACGCGGGCGTGAATATTTACATCACAGCCCCGTCAGTCACAGCGATTGACAGCGCTTCCGGGCAGTCTATGACGGTAGGGCTGTGTCACGTTCTGTGCCTGAGAAAAGTACAGAACGTGACGGGCACGGTTTGTGACGTTACAAAGGCCAGTCTACGTCTTTATTCAGTTTACTGGTACTCTCCAAGCAAAGGAGGGGTTCCGGCAGGTCTTTGACGTGTTTTAGGCGTTTTTGTCGGGCTTTCTACTTTTTAAGTGTTTCTTTTTTGTTGTCTCTATAAACCCAGAGACAAAATGAATGAAAAAGTAGAAAGCCCGAAAAAACGCATAAAACACGTCAAAAACCTGCCGGAACCCCTCCTCTGCTTGGAGAGTAGTTCGATTGTATGTATTTAGCTTATACGCCGTACACACGGATATATTAACAATGTACGTACATATGGATATATATGCAGATTAAAGTGTCCTGGTGCATTGTATTTTTCAATCTAAACTTTATTTGTTTGATCTCTTCGACCGAAATGTAGAATGGAATGGAAAAATTTAATAATCGAATTCCAATCTACTGACCGTATTTTCTCTGAGTATCGTAAGTAGAAGCAACCCATTTTTTTTCTTAAATGGGCATTAAGCATGCACCCGTTAGCTAGAGTTTTAACATGACAGTGAATTACTTGAACGGTTAATAATTTAGAACTTATTTGTACACAGCCAAAAAAATAATCACGTGGGATAACGTTTCTGAGACCATCTTCCTCGGGCAATTCTAGCAGTTTTTACGTGAACGTGATGAGGGAAGAAACGAACTCCACATTGTTCACACCGCAGCAGCGACGCCTAGCTGTAATGAGAAGTAGAACAGCCAGTAAGGCCCTAATGAACGTTGCAGACGGTTTATCCTAACGGCTGAAGGTTGTACAATACCTACCGACGTATGGCTGCGCTGTGTATTGAGATTTACAGAAACACAGACCAACAGAAAAGCCAAAGATTGCTTTCAATTCCATCAGGCCAGGGTATGTAAATTTCAGTACCATCGCTTATTATGGTTGCATGATTTCTCCATCTACAGTTTTCCGAAGAGCTGGACCGGGAGCAGTACGAATATGTGTTCCAGGACCGGCTGTCGAAGCTGGCAGGAGAAGACAAGACCTTCGCAAAACGCCGGCCCGACACGGAGAAGGCAAAGTAGGGGACATTTAAGTTTCTCCACCCTCCGAACATTTGTTGGCATGCTAAAATGATCTGCTCCGTCATTTGTCAACCTAAATTGCATGGTTATGTGTATTTATATTGCCTTTGATTGTGTGTTGACCACATCCGTATTAGTCGTGCAAGCAAAATGACGTACCGAACAATAATATTTAAACTCTAGGCTGTTTATACAATAAACGGTGGTATCCCTGAAGTACTGCTTACACATAGCTGAAATGATCCTCCGACCTTTCACAAACCGTAGTTGGCAGTGATTCGGGAGCTAGCTCAGCTTTGGTCGGCGCGTGTTCGCATGTGCTAGCCGAATGTTTTGAAATGTTCAAAACATTCGGTTGTGGACGGGGTGGTGGTTGGTAGTAAGTTAATAGTAGCTAGGGTGTGTTTGTGAGTCAGCTTCGATTCCTATTCAGACTGCTCCCACCCTACCGCTAACCTTGGTTGGCTGGTGGTCGGGAGCCATGTTTTTTTATCTCCATGAAAAAAGGCTTTTTCATGGAGATACTGTTTTGCTTGCGTTTGGTGTTTGTGTGTATGTATGTGTCACCGGACGCTTAAAGTCACCATAACTGTAGAACCTGTACATGGATTGTAATGATTTTTGGTATGTGGATGGGTGTTAGGAGGAGGAAGGTCAAGGTCGATTTTGGGCCCCCTGGCATGTGTGACTGGAACTGCAATGGCGTATTTATTAAAATCTTCCAAGTAGAAGAACTGAAGAGTGGATCGACAGATCGTCATGTTCTTTGGTACACAGGTAGGTTAGACCAAGTTGTACACACTTAAGTGCAAACTATGCAAATGAGACCGAATTTGCATAAGTAAGGAGGTAAATCGTTTGCATGGGTGTCATCGGATGCTTAAAGTCAGCATAACTGTAGAACGTGTTGATGGATTGTAATGATATTTGGTATGTGGGTATGCGCTGGGAGGAGAATGGTCAAGGTCGATTTTGGGCCCCCTGGTTTGTGTCCCTGGAACTGCAATGGCCTATTTGTAAAAATGTTCTAAAGGGGTATAACTGAAGAGAGGAACAACAGATTTTCATGTTATTTGGTACGCAGGTAGGTTGGACAGAGATGTAAACACTGAAGTGCAAATCATGCGAAGTTAGTGTGTTTGCGTGTGTGTGCGCGTGTGTGTATGTTTGTGTCACCGTGTGTGTATGTATGTGTCACCGGACGCTTAAAATCAGCATAACTGAAGAACGTGTGGATGGATTGAAATGATATTTGGTATGTGGGTAGGTGCTGGGAGGAGAACGGTCAAGGTCGATTTTGGGCCCCTTGGTATGTGTCACTGGAACAGCAATGGTGTGTTTGTAAATATTTTGCAAGGAGAATAACTGAAGAAAGGAGCAACAGATTTTCATGTTATTTGATATGCAGGTAGGTTGGACAGAGACGTACAAACTGAAGTGCTAATTATGCAAATTCATACTGAATTTGCATAAGTAATGAGGAATATCTACTCTATTGTGGGCTTTGAGGTCGCACCATCTGTTGGTCTCTTATCTAGGTCAGTAGCTATTTATAGCCACTTCTCCCCTTGCCCGGCCAGTGTGGGTTATACCATTGAGCGATATAGAATGGGGGGAACTGGTTTAATAAAAAAACAAAGTTTCATGGAGATTTTGGGTCCTAAGACTCTTGTTTTTCTGTTAACCCTTAAGCTGCCAGGTTTTTTAGCCAAGCAAAAATCAAAAATGTCTGACCCCTGACCTCACTCACGAAACCCGAGAAACAGCCGGCGGCCCTAACTTCCATAACTTCCGGACTTCTCGCGCTATGCGCTCTCAAAGCTGTTTTCTTCTGGGGAATACTCTATCCCGGTTATAACCGGGTGCAGCACACAGGGCATGTTTCTGTATCCCTGTTTAAACCGGGAATGGCAGCTTAAATTTCTATCTGTAATCGTGGCGAGCCCTATGCATGTCTGCAGCCACCATACATCAAACACTGATGCCTGTGAATGATTGATTGAACCGTGGCTTGACATACGTAATTAAACCTACTAATTTATCACCCTCAGGGCCTACCTGACGGCTAAAAAAGGGCGAGACGAGTTCAACAGAAAGGCGGTTGCCGGGTTCGAGGAGTCTCTCAAACTGTTGCAGAAGGTGAACGAGGTGTGGGACAGGTCCGACCAGAACAGCCTGAAGGACAACTTCATGAAGGTGAACTTCATGTAACTTTCCTCACGTCACTCGGGTGTAACTGAGTACCTAGCTTCGGTCAGGGACGTCCTTTGAAAATCACCTTAAATGGAGGTCCCGTATTTAAGGAGAGCCACACCTTGAGCACGTTAAAAAACCCACCGCACTTATCGAAAAGAGTGGGAGTCCTTCCCGATGTGAGTGGTTCTAAACTTAATAATAATGATAATGATAATGATAATGAAAATAAAAATGAAAGTGATAATGATAATGATATTTAAAGTTGATAATGATAATAATAACCTGTCGCTAAGACCCCAGAAGAAGATATTGTTACCGTACTGCAAGCATATCAGTAATTACACTGCTACACTTATCCTGTATACACTTATGCTCAGTTACCCACGTCTTTGTCAATCGCTATCACTACTTTTACACAATATCCAAATCATGTTTCCGTTATTTCGGCTGACCTCTGACCCCTCACGCTCACCTTTGTCATGAGTTCAGTATGTTTATTTTTTTTTTAAATTTTACTATCCCTCCATTTGTATAAGTATTGTTCTTGTATTTGATTCTATAGTTTTTGATTTAGACGGACTCCAAGAAGAATAGTGTATGATTTGTAAAAACTGTAACTAATGGAGATCTCAAAAAACAAAAACAAACAGACAAACGAATAACAATGTTAATGTGTTTATGGATATATGTTAATTGGTTTTATTAGGATTATGTCATGTTTATGGGATTATTGAGGCTTCAATCACGTAATGTGTTGTCTGACCTTGACCATTATTACAGGCCTTCGAGCCCGACACTTTCAAAGCGGCTTTGGGCGGCTTCGATAACGGACAGGCTTTCGACCTTCTTTTCCCAAGGTTTGGGGGACAGGTGAGGCATTTAAACCACGTATGTCAACCTCAAAATTAAGCTAGTAGTGATCTCTATGTATATTTAATGTAATGCTAATGATTTTCCCCCAGGGGTTGCCCTTTGTAATAGCTTAAGCTAGTCGGGAAATCCTGGCATGTAAATACAACGTACGTGCATGCCAAACGAATAAATAAATAAATAATAAATAAATAAATCAGGTACATATCGGGAACCGAAGGGCTTGCTAAACCACGCCAAACATGTCAAGTATTCATCCGGTCTGTTGCTGTCATATATATATATATATATCGATCAATCAATCGATCAACCATTCAATCCATCAGCCAATCAATCAAATTTATTCATGCATACTGGGTTATCCTGTCGGCCTGAGCCGCTCTTCGCAGGGGGGATAGAATGATAATGATGATCCACTGTGTTCTGCGGCTCAGAGGTTGTATACAATACAAACGAAAATAAGTGTATATACAGTGACTTACCAACCTGATAGAATATTCACGGTAGTTATTTGTGTTAAGTAATGATTGCATGTACTGTTCTTGATATGCCAAAACAACTAACATGGGCCCAAAATAGTTACTTAAGCAACTGGATAAAATTTTGACTGTTTTAAAATTGTATCCAGTTGCTTGAGTAACTATTTTTGGCGTATCTTACTACCTGGATGTCTAACTTTCATCAACAAAACATCTAACATTGACAAATGTCATTTTGTGGTAGAATGTCAATTATATACCAAAGAAAGAAATGAACTGTATAAGCTTGTAGAAAACCTAGTTCCCTATTTCACACTGTACAAAAATTCATATTCCTAATGCGACTACACAAACCTCCCATTGAAAAACACGTCTGTTCTTTTATATTTACTATAACCGAAAAGCGAGGAGAAGTAGAATGTATCTAATGATAGTCATATCCTTTTATATCCGTTAACTGTACTTGTATTTTGTTTTGTTGTGACCTGTGTGGCAGAAATGTGCAATAAAGGTCTTCATTCATTGTTTACTATCTGCTTTGCTAATCAGCCCCGTACGAACCACGTGACCGAGAGCATGATGACGAACTACGCGGTACTGCAGACGTTTAAGCACAAGGTGCTCGGGGAGCGGCACATCGAGACGCCCCTGCAGATCTACGGCTCGCTCCTCGACTTCTTCGGGAAGAACTTTTCCCCGAGCGTGAGTACAACCGGGAAGAGCCCCTAGTATTTTCGACAAGAGTGTTGGGTTCTTTACTCCCTGTATATAAACCATGAGCGTGGTTTATACACGGGGAGTAAAGAAACCCAACACTCTTATTGAAAATACTAGGGGTTAGTCCCGAGTAGTTCTAAACCTTAAGTCCACAGCCACGTCTTTGGAAAGTATATCGTGTTGGGATCACCCGAGCTGTAGACCATCTCGAGCGTGACTAAAACGGAACACACACGGGTGCCTTTGATACACGGGGAGTAAAAAAACCAACACTCTTACTGTACCCAAAAGCAGGAGTCCTTCCTGCTCTGATGGGTACCTACCATACAGGTCACCTGGACTATACATCGGAGCACACACGGGCGTCGTTAATACACGGCTAGTAAAGAACCCACCTTACTTATATAAAGAGAGAAATCTTTATTGACACAACAAAATTACAGCGACTTTCGCAAGGTCTTCAACAACTATACATGCAAACAACAAACAATGGTATACAGAATGATTAACCTGCGTACAAGTATATCTATTTATATATGAATATTAAGATCAAAGTATTCTTTGATACATAAACCTATTTGTACACAGTAAGTGTTGTCTCCTTCTAGAATGTATTTGAATTTATCTATAGAATGGAATGAATCAAATTTTGCTGAGCAAGCGGAAAGATGGTTGAACAGTTTTGAGCGTTTATCATGAGGTGTCTGATGTCCACAACCTTACAGTCCTACAGCCGCTCTTGTGGCAATTGTCGCATCGAGTTCACCCACGTTAAAGCCCAATTGCAGCATTTACCATTAAGACCCATCAATAGTAAGCTCCTCACACTTCTAAATCCGGCTGCCAAATATAGTAGTCGGCCAACCCAACAGCTAATAGTAATAATACAAGTTATGACATCATAAAACGCTGTCCAGATAATAAATCTCAAAGGATCAGGTACCCACCACCGACGCATACTTTTTTAAAGTTTTAAAGTCTATTCGAAATGCTCAGGCCGCTACTTTCATCGGCAAATCACACTTTGTAGTAGTAGTAGTAGTACGTATACAGGCCAGAACTGGCCCCTTGCTTAAGGTTATACCGCCCTTTTTACGGGGTGACATACCCTTTCGTTGGCTGTCGTACAAGACATACAAACCTGAGTCAATATTAATCTAAAAGCTCTTAACACTAATCAGAACGTTTTCCCATCGTTGTCTTGTCAGGAGAAGGACGTGAAAAGGACCATCGGGATCGACGCCGACTACGTGGGGACCATGGACTTCGACATGGCGCCTGAGGACATGAACTTCCTCATGGACGTAAGTAGGCATAGAATCGGTTATATAATTATAATTATGCTCCTGTCGGTTGTACATTTTGTCTTTTGTATATATTTTCAGATTGTTTGAATGTGCTCTTTTGTACTTTTTATTTTGAGACTGCGTAATTCAGCCTGTTTACTACTAGAAGGTTGCATCGGCTGCAATGCTGTTTTAAATTCTGTATGTGTCAATTTCTGAATAAGCCAGTTATAAAGAATGAGCAACACAATTCTTATCTTTGTGCAAGACCTATTTTATTTATGATGTGCATGGTACGCATTTAGCAACACTTATTTAGCATGCCATTCGTTGTCTGAGCAACATTTTAAAGAAGCTACGTTGAAAACTAGAGGTGTGTGGGCACATGTTTTACAATGGTTGTACTTGCAGATTTAGATGGAATATAACAGAATGTTCCTTTTCCTGTACCGCAATCATGTTATCTGATGCATTTAGCCCATTTCGCGCATGAGTATGCAATACAGTTCATTAATGATTGATATGTGGTTTTTAAGACAATAAGTGCTTGCTTTATTCGGCTACACTGACTCTGTCAGTCTGTCTTTACGTAACATATATTGATAAAACAAGAAGAGAAATCATATGTTCTGGGAATCTTTAGTGCAAAGCAACCAGATAACTGCTTCAATTACATGTAACGTAACATGACCTATTTACGTACAGGACCAGTTAACGTCCAGTTTGGTTCATTTCTACATGTCGCGGTGTATTATGCCAGAGCCTGTTCTCATGAGCTACAAAGAACGTTATAAGTATGATCCTTAGCCACCTTTCTCTTTTATACAAAACAATGGAAAAGGTTTACGTCCACCGACTTAACAGAATAAACTCTTGAAACATGGGTTTAACATTTGGCTCTGTCCGCGCGGTTTTTAAGGTTAATATGTTTTAAATGAATCGGACGTTAATTGGTCATGTTACGTTGCTTGCACATCAAAGCAAAAAAAAAAACGATTACGTAGACCGTAATCTTATAGATTTACTGAAGTAAAAAGTTAGATTATTTGTTCATTTTTGATTCTCCCTTTATTGTATTTTTCAGCAAGGTGCCGCGGCCACATATGCCTTCCTGAAGGGCTACTCTGATTAGCATGAAGAGCTAATTAACGACTAATTATAACCCATGACTGTTAATTATGACGCTAAGCGCAATAGAATATACGTTAACATAATAATTAATGTAATTGAAGAAGCCTTGGATATGTTAGCAATATACTGTTACTGTAATAGAATATTTCGTATTGGTAGATATCTAAATCCTTTTCAAAGCTATCAGGCAACCTTAGGGCCCTTTATTAGGGGGCCTACTTTATTGTAGACTCCCTTTTTGTGGGAGATGATCATAAATGCAGATAGAGATTGTGGCATATTATCGATTCATTTTGTCTCAAGATGGCTGTGTCGGCAGCATGTGAGTAGGGCTCTTCAGCCTGGCTTTCATTGCAGACCTTCACACTGTTGACCGTAATTTGGAAACGCTCGCTAATGCTTCGGTCACATTTCAAAGCCGAGGCCCGGCCGGGCTGTTTGAGAAAACAAAGAATAAAAGACGCATATCAAGGATATACATAACGTATTGTAAGGAATAATTTTTCAAAAGTTTTGTGTGTTTTGTTGTCTTTTATGTCATAGTTTTCGTTCCCACAAGCTACCCGGCCGGGCCCCGGGTTGGAAATGTGACCCTAGCATAACTCGTCTATACCCTGTATGTCGAAAACGTCCTCCAAATCCATCCTTGGGAAAGTTTTGCTAAGTTTTGCGCCGCTTTAAAATACATGGATCAACCTACAAAGTCGATTAACCTTTGCTATATTATATAACTGAATTTTCTTGAGACTTCACTTGTAATGCAATCAATTTTGAAGCAGGTCTGAACTATACTTTTGAACACACATTAAATGTGAGACCCGAGCCTGGCCTTATTACACAGCATGGTTCTTGTGTCAAGGAATAGTGTGGAGATTGTGTAGAACAACTACACTCTAGGCTACCACACGGTTAGTTGTCAACTAAGATAGATGCCTCTAGAATGTAAATGTCTGCCCTGAAAGCTTTCCTTGTATCTCAGCACCGTTTATCGCAGCTGGTGTGTCAGGTCATCTCCGTTGATGAATGATGTTGTATCAATACCAGGGTAGCACTCAGCCCGTGCGATCTATCAATTCCGGAGTTAATTGCGGTGCCGTGCTGAGACAAGACCCTTTCGTACACGAGATCAGGTCTTCATTAATGAAGTCAGGTGATGAAGGTCTGAAACTCAATTTGGCATTTGAACATAAAGGTATTTGTTGATTTATCAATATTGGTTAGGATCTTAAACAAAGTTACATATATAGTTTGTTTTTCTATTTACCTTAGATAAAACTGCGTGCTATAAAATTAACAATTGTTCGAAAGGTAGTAATAACGTTATTGTTAAAGTTAAAGTTAAAGTTAAATGCATAGTAAATGTTTCATATTTTGAATAAGGTTTGGAACCAGACAGTTGGACGATATTAATTTCAACTACATCAAATCTACCAAGGATTTTAGATTTAGGTTAAGAAAAAATTGTAGAGGTTTTTTACGTTCCCAAATTGCATGCTACGAAATTCACTTGAATGGAAATTTTCCTGCCGTAAAAATACATCACATCAACCTTTATGTGCCAATTGGGTTCATCATCAAACAGATTCGACATCTCAAACACATTTGCACACATCATTACACCACCGGGGCCCTATAACGAACCCTTAACCAATCATGACGGATAACCCATGGTCCCAATGAGGCTCGTATCGCTACCATTCCTCTAGCCTCCGTTGCAGGCTTTCTCACGGCCAATTTTCAACTTATCGGGGCCAGATTCTTTGGCTGGGGAGTCGTATCTGCTTGTGACCGTATCTGATTGGGCCCCGTATGTGCTTGGGATCCTGTAACACAGCGGTTACAGGATCGCAAGCAGATACGGTCCCCAGTCAGATCCCCCCACCCCCCAGTCAAAGAATTTGGCCCCGATAAGAGCTGGGAGTGGGAAGAACATTGCTTAACATCATAAAAAGGAAAGGCGGAAACTTCAATACTTTGGGCATGTCACAAGAGCGGGTAACATCATTCACCACCCACATACTGCAAGGAACGATCAATGGTAGGAGGAGCCGTGGGAGACCAAGAAGGAGGTGGGGGGGGGGACGACATCTGTGACTGGACGGGTCTCTCACTAGCGGAGTGCACCCACAGAGACAGAAGAAAGTGGAGGAGGCTGATACTGGAGGCTACCATAGTCCCCGACCCTCAGGCATGAGGATGGGACGAGGTAAAGGTAAGGTAAGTTGAACAATCACCGTGGGGAAGCCTGCAACGGAGGCTACCATTCCTCCAAATCTGACGCGGCTAAGTCCTGATAACAACAATTCATCACGCCACCGGGACCCTATAACGAACCTTTAATCTATCATGGCAGATAACCCATGGTCCCAATAATGCTCGTATAACTGCCATTTTAAGTGACATCATGTGGTGCAACCGGTACGGTGTTTTGCCCAAAACCAAGAGGACCCGGGTTCAAAACCACCGATAAGCATTGTGCCCTTGGGAAAGGCACTTGACACGACATTCCTCACTTCACTCAGGTGTAAATTAGTACCTAGCTTCGGTTAGGGACGTCCTTCTGATAGGACGTTAAATGGAAGTCCCGTGTTTGAGGACAGCCACATCTCGAGCACGCTAAAGAACCCACCGCACTTATCGAAAAGAGTAGGGGTCCTTCGCGGTGTGAGTGGTTCAAAACCTACAGTCCTATGGCCGCACATGGGGTAATTGTCGTATTGAGGTCACCTGAGTTAGTGCCGAATGGCAGCCGTTCTAGACCATTGCATTCTAGCCCCGCCAAATGTGCGCTAGCGCTCCTCGCAATTCAGCCCATGGCTGCGAAGAGAGAGAAGTCGGTCTTCCCTACAAGAATAATTATCTAGATCTAACGCTGAGAAGTCCTGATAACAACTGACGTGGATAACGCGACTCGGAAAGGAGGTCAACCTTATAAACCAGAGGATGTAATCCCCTCAGCAACACCTGTCTGGAGTGATATTCAGTCTTCCGATCAAGGCGCAATTTTGCAGCAGACATTTTATTGTGTATGTCAAAGGTCAAAATGTGGCATACACTGCTATTACAACGGAGAAAACGTTGTTTATTGTCGATTTAGTTTTACTTTTTCCTCACGTTTTACTAATTCAGCCTCATTTTATTCGCATAACTCACAAATAATTACGTTGGTCTCTATCAAAGTACCATCTATACACACCAAACAAAAATTGCAAATATTCATCCAACCCTTCTACTGTTTCAAAGTCAAGTAACCCCCCCCCCTCCCTGCAGTTCCGAAGAAAGCTGCTGGAGCACTCAAACTCCAAAAACAAGAGTTGTCTGCCACCCTGAAATTGTGACCATAGCCTGTCCAGAACACGAGATATCAAAACTGAAATTTCCACTATATCATTTAGAAACGCTGTAAGAGGGTAAAAAATAGAATCAATTGTTCTACAGGACATGACCACATACCAAGTTTCTTGGGTTATGCTGCTAAACAACTTACCTCTAAACGCTACCAAAAAAACCTTCTCGGCGCAGGTAATGTTTAAAAATACATTTTGAGTGAATCTATCATGCTGCCATAATTATATTTTTCTTATATAGCTCTGATAACTGTTTTTTTGCATGAGCGTATATTTGTCTCAGCTTGTGGAATAGATGACTTAGATAAGACTTTCGTTTAGGTGGATAAAAAATCCGCTTATGGCCTAATTGGGACTCGTAGATCCATCCGTTAAGCGCATTTTTTAACTTTTGATATGAAGCTCAAGTCGACCGGCAGGTCATTTTACATTCAGGTCATGAGAGAAGATTTAGAGGTTCGAGAAACATACAGTTTATATCATCATCCTGTCCCTCTTAGTCGGATTCAGCCTCTGTACCACCAATTTCCATATGGACGTTTCCCCAATAGCTTTACGCAGATATCTAAGCCTTTGTTTCTGGATGCAAGTCCGGAATAAAAGTCAGTTTTCCGCAGTAAGATTCTCTAGGTGGTTTCGCCCGCAAGACCACAGATTTGGTCTTCATCCAGGACGGATGTTTACCGGTTTCCATTCGCTTTTGAGTGACTCGGGGACTAACTGTTTGCGTTAGAGGACGCAGCCTTCAGAACGGCATGTCTGCTGGCAAACAGTATCTAACGAACAGTAAATTTCCTGGAGCCTTGCGAGTGGCCCATTCCAAAGCAGCGATGGACAGGTTGAAGATGTTATCACACCTCTTTACCTATTTCGTCTTCTCCCAAAGAGGCCATTAAAACTTTAAGCCGGGAGCGTCTTCTATATAATTCATCAAGAAACAGAAGAGCTTTGTTCTACAAATTCCAAGCTTGTAAGACTAAATTTTTCCTGATGGAAAGCCCTTCTCTTTTAAATCCTTTTCTAAATTTCTTAAAGGGGATTTTATTTCACCCAAGTCTATGACTCCTCAAAAGTGCGTAGTTTGTAAGTACTTCCTGCACTTCCACTCCAGTGTTTCCTGATAGAAAGTCGTTCTCTTTTAAGTCCATCTCTACAAATCTTAAGTGTCTTTGAGGGGATCTCTTCTCACACAAGTCTATACATCCGTACAAGTGCGTCGTTTGTAAGTGCTTCCTGTGTGTTTTTCTTCCATTCATTTGCCCCATTTTCCTCCGGAAGGTGATGTTGTATATGTGTACTTAAGATTGAAGGTGAGCCTTAAAGGTCTTATAGCTATCAGTCCTTCCCTATTACTTAGAGTGTGATCTTTCAATGTCTTTTACAACTGATGTTCAGTTCATAAATGTCGACTATTGTAAAAAGGATGCGGCATACAACCGTGCTCTCGTCTTGTCTTGTCTGAGTGATGCAAACATCCTTCAAAAATGTTTTGCAACCAAATCAAGTTAACAGGTCAATGATTTTCGTTTTCGTTTCTCTAACCAGTTACACACGATCTAACAGACAGGTATCATGACCTGTTTTTAATTCTACTCTTGTGGTTATCAGAAACTAACTATCAAGGCAACGTTAATTACAATCTTTGAATTGACGACAAGACTACTATACTTAGCTCTTTACGAAATTCAACTCAATTCATTCTTAGATTAGATTCTACTAAAATCTAAGAAATCGTTTCCATACCATTAACGTCCAGTTTGCTAGCCGAAGGGAACATTAATAGACCCATGGCAGGAGAACCATGATGTTATCTCATACGGCGTGCCCATTTAGCTGTCGTTACAGCGGCCTCATACAGACTAGCATGAGATCACAACTATGATAGAACTCACAAGTCTCTGTTGCAGGGTGAATAATGCAAGGAGGGGGAAAACAAAATCACATGGGATGATAAAGTAACCCTTACTAAAAAAAGAGGCGTACATCAAATCGGTTCCGATAAAATTTGAGAAGAAAATATAGACAAGGTTCCTGATGTTTTCCTGTGAAAGTAGCTGTTGGCAGGGTGAATAATCTAAGTAGAGGGTAAACAAGATTACAAGAGATGATAAAGTAACATGACATCTTGTTAGGAAAAACATGAGAGGCGTGCTTTAAATCGGTTTTAATGAGCACTCAAGGAACTTGAAAATAAAAAAATAAAGGAAAAAAAAAAGGAAATCCTATTAGTAGCTGCTTTGAAGCAGGAAAGGTTCATTAAGTCATTAACACCTACCATAAATCATGTAGAAAAAAAGGCAACATATGTCTAAAGGGGATGGAAGATGCGTAATCAGCCATGCAACTGGAATAAAGATGAAACGATTTCTTAATTACATCAAATGAAGATGCAGGTTTCATAAACAGTCTATGAGGTGCGATGACACGGAATACCTGCTGCGTATCCGTCGCAGTGATAGAGCTCCATGAATAAGGCAGGTTTATCTAATCGTCAGTAACAGCCAAAATTGCTGCAAACACGAAGATTGACATCACCTTGATTCAGTCTCATTCGTCCTTCTATCTTCTGTTGTAGGGTTTATGTCGTAACCTCGCCTTAATTTTCGTCAATACAGACAGTTGGATTAGGTGCGAAACATCCACCACCGTCCCAACATATCCGCAGTCTGTCGTTGTTCTCAGCACATCGTCGGCCCTCAACAAGGTGACAATTTGACTCTCGGCAACAACCTTTGATCCTCACTTCGTCACCAGACAGACTACCAGTGTGCGACACAACGATGTCTGCCATAAGAATGTCCCCAGTTCGATTTGACCTTGCCCTTCAAACCCTAGTCCTGCTGAGCCTGACAATCGTCGGGTTGCACCTGCTTGTTCTGTATACTGACGGCATTTCTAGAATGCGCATGTTGCACTCGCACGGTTGTTGTTAATCGAAGTAACGAAAAATGAGCAACATCAAACTAGTACCATTTATTTCAAAGGTGTCGGCACTTCAGCAGTGCACGTGGATGTAAAATTTTGGTAATGTAGCAGGACAAGGGTTAAGCTAGAGGCATGTCTCTGTGACAATCCATTACGCCTGTAACCGGTACATTTAGTACCCCGTTGTTATTCAGTGCCCGTAGTGGATGCTAAAGGTTACCTGTTGTTGCGTTATGAGTGGAGCGGTCCGTCTGAAAGGCCGATGTACGCCGTTGATGCGCGATGCTTGAAAATATCCGTTGATATCCTACCAATATGCACTTGAAGTTGCCGGCGTAGGTCCCTCGTGGAGGGGGTGGTTTTATTGCATGGTGCTTAGTGGGAATTGCAGTTAGAAATGCCACGTTTTCCATGGTCTATCCCAGCTCCTATTTGAATACTTTGTAGATATAGCATCTCTTCAGGCATCTTTCGCTTCGTTCCATCTAAGACCACTCTCCTCAAAGGGACTTGATTGCCGTTCTTCCCAGCCCGTGACCTTCCCCTTCTGCCGTTGTCACCCGGAGGCTTTGCCTCTACCAGGCTACACTGGTCGCTGAGAAAAGTAGACATTCGTAAAATAGACAAAAAAGTTACAGTTTTCGACCTCTGTTACGGCCGTCCAATTGACAAAATTCTACAATTTTTTCCAGCGACCTGTGGAGCTGGCTGTAGGCGGAGACACCCTATTGCTAGGGTCACATTTCCTAGCGGGGGCCCGGTCGGGATGTTTGCGAAAACGAAAAATAAAATATGCATATCAAGAAAATACACAATTTCTAGTTAGGTTTAAATTTCTTACATTTTGTGTCCTTTGTTGTCTTTCATATTATACTTTTCGTTCCCGCAAGCTGCCCGACCGGGCCCCGCTTTTGAAATGTGACCTAAGCATATGGCTGATTGTCTAAAGAAGCTTGATCATGTCTCTTAATCATCCTTAAAATTTCATAAGGGGTTCATTGTCTAGTATTCTAAGCCTACGTTCTTTGGCAATCTGAATGAGCAGTAGTGGGGTTGCTCCTTGAAGTAATACCTCGTCTCTTTATTGGAAATCTCTGGACACACCTCAGGTGAGAAAAGTCAAGTACAACAAGACCAAAAAGTACGCATATATTACACGCCTTTGTCTGGGTCGTAATGCCAAGGTAAATTCCACTTCTCATTGGCTGAAATTAGATGGTTCTCTATTATGCAGTTATACCTACCGACTCTGAGCAACGAAGGTTTCACCGCGAAAACCGCGAACATTTCTGCCTTTACGGAGTAAATGCAAGTCTGACTCATGTCCATAAATTTTAAGTTTAATACCATTTCAACCCACTACTTATCAAAATCCACCGCCTACGAGAGAATTTTCATCAGCCCTTCCCACTCTAGGCCGCAGACGGAGGGTAGAATTAGTTCTGGTGAGTGGAAGCATCGCGCAGTGTTCCACCCCGCAGTAGAACCTCTATTAACCCCATCAGCAGCCCGCTAATAGACAGCCGTCCTCGTGTGGAATGAGCCGTTTTTACCTGCTCTTCGTTATGCAGAGGAAATTAGTTCGTCTACAAGCAGTAATAGAACGTTCTGATGAAGTCTCTCTATGAAGCAGCATTTCACATGCATCGCTCTTCTCAATATTGTAGAAATGCCTATCCGGTGATTTTTAATTTTGATGCGTTTTGGTCGTATCTATTCTCATCGACACTCTCAGAAAAGATACACGACTCAGCAGCACACCTAAGTCAGGAACGCTAATAGAGGAAAAGCTTCCCAAGTTAAACCCGACAACGAAGACGGCGACGCTCAGATCTAAAGCAAAGCAGTGATCTACGCACGAAAAGACATCGCAGTGACCCAACAGTTGAGGAATAAAAAGTTTATCAAAAATGTTTTGTTTAAATAAATTTGGTATGAGTCAACTCTTCTACTGCATGTATGCAATTTTTCCAAGATAGGCAAGATTTTAATGAATCAGTGACGCACACGGCAATAACGCATCGCCATAAAATTTGCAGCATATTTCAATTTCCTGAACCATTTCCATACGCAGTTAAATATTGCTATTGTGTCGTCCAAGAAATACGACATCAGAAGGAACGGGTTTACTTTAATATCTCTTCGGTTGAATTACCTACAGTGTGGCCAAAGAGCCACCAGAAGGCTCTAGATTTTACCAAACAGATCACTTCCAGTTCCTAGAATTGAAACAGAGCTCTAAAGTGCAAAATTATACCACCCAAATCGATGTAACAAAATTCAGCAAGACACTGCGCTCTAATCTCATTACACTGTTGATACGTATCAAAGTAATACAGTAAAAATCTTGTCGTAAAATATAAATCACCATCAGTTCAAAGAACTGAAACAGCTCTGATGAGCGAAATTTATTCTGAACCATCCATTACGAAGTAGGCCAATTTATCAACACACTCATTTTAAACATTGTTGACATATATCAAGATATAGCTAACGATGATAAATATAATTCAATATTAGTTCAAAGCAGAGACACAGATATTCTATTCACAGATCTTCTATTACGTGCAAAATGAATACCACATCGTCCACATCAAGGTTACTCAAATTAGCAAGTTTCTCGTTTTTAGTTATAACACATGCTACATGTACAAACAAGGTAAATGATGAAATAAAATCTCCTGATCTTCAAAATCGGCAAAATGAATGTAACATGAATGTTACATAGTCCACAGAAGGGTAACCCAATTCAGTATGGCACTCGTTTCAAACATTTGATTTATTAGATTGTTGCTACATGTCTGAAGAAGGTAAATAATGAAATAAAAATCCTCTGATCAGCAAAATGAATGCTACATCGTCAGAGAAAGTTAACCAAATTCAGTATGACGCTCGTTCTAATTTATTACATTGTTGCTACATGTCCAAACAAAGCGACTAATGAAATACAAATATTCTGATCAGCAAAATGGATGCTACATCGCCCATAACAAATTAAAGTAACCCAATTCAGTAAGACACTCGTTTAAACATTATTACATCTCATACATGTCCAAACAAAATGAAAAATGAAAGAAAAATCCTCTGATCCGTAAAATGTATCCTATATCATTCAAAGCAAGGTAACCCAATTCAGTAAGACACTCTTTTTAACATTATTACATTTTCATTCATGTCCCAACAAAATGAAAAATAAAACAAAAATCCTTTGATCTGCAAAATGGATGCTAGATCGTCAATAACAAAATAACCCAATTCAGTAAGTCGCTGAAGTCCCATTACGGTGTTGATATATATCAGCTACTCTATCCTCATACCATTAACGACATTAAGACGCCATGCACAGGTGATAGTTTACCCCGGTTGATGGTCTCCTCAGGCTTGTTACACGAGGTGTGATGTCAGGATCGGGATGAATAGTGAAAAATAACCGGTGATTGGTATAATCCTGCCGTTACATCATTGTCACTGTAAGAGGAGGGGTCGCGTGGCGTAACGGCAACGTGTTTGGGCCAGAACCCAGAGGTCCCGGGTTCAAATCCGGTCGATCTTGTGCCCTTGGGAAAGGCACTTGACACGACTTTCCTCACATCACTCAGGTGAAAAAGAGTACCTAGCCTAGGTTAGGGACGTTTCTCGGATAGGACGTTAAATGGAAGTCCCGTGATTGGAGGGAGCCACACCCCACGCACGTTAAAGAACCCACCAGACCTTTCAAAAAAGAGTAGGGGCATGCCCCGGTATGCGATGGTCAAAAACTTACAGCAGGCTTTGACCCGATACATGTCAGTAATTACCGATTTCTTGGCAGATGGACACACGAGGTGCGATGTCAGGAACGGGATGAACAGTGAAGAATTAACGGTGATTGGTGCCATCCTGCTCTACATCATTGTCAATATAAGGAAGATGACTTAACAACCTAGACCCTAGAAACTTTTAGCGTGCGTAGTCCAGTGGTTAGCGACCTTTGCTCTGGAACTAGAAGGCACGAGTTCGATCCCGGCTGTGTCGCTCACCCGACATGCACGCTACTGGAAAGGGTCGCAGTCCTTAGGACGGGACGTCAAGCCATGGCCTAATGTTAAAATCGTTGAGAAACGCAGGAATCGTTGAAAAACGCCGCCAGGCGATACTGTATTCCTGGTTAAATAAATAAACAAACAAACAATGTTCATTGTGAATGTCGAAAAGAGCTAGGAGAATTTCCCCGGTACAATGAACCTGTGAATACTGTACATAGCGTCTGTCTTCTCTGTCACGACCAGTGGAAGATTAGCTCTTCAGTGAGCTAGGCTGGATCATGATCACTTTCCTTAAATTCCGTTACCCTATGATTAGGTAAACGTAGACAGGGTCACTGACCCTTTCCAGGTCTCTGAATTCGAGCAAATAATTTAAGACCTAACGTTTTGGACGTAAAGAAAAAAGCAATGCCAGCAACAAGTTAAAAGTTACCTTCTAAAGCGATTCTATAATTTTTCGCTTTTGTAAACAATGGCATGTGAATGTCTTACGATTTAGACATTTTACTTAATGTCATATAATTTGCGGCCATATAAGGAAAGATTAGAAATACTGAGTAATGCTCGTAAAAAACAATTGTCGTCACACCCTATGACGTACTTGTACATTCGATTCGAATCAAAAATTCCCTGTTGATTGGCCAGGGATCACGTGACTGACGTACATTTCCAGAGAACAGTCCAGCACCAGAGAGAGTACCGAGCGCTCCACACAACTCCGCTGCTCTGTGCGCTCTGCTTCACAAGAATCATCCAACAATTGTGTGGAATTTTCCCCGAAAGAGATACAAAAGGTAGGTAAAACGTCTTTGTTATTAAGCTTGTTGTCCTAACAACCGTTCCCCAATCTTCTTCACGATTTAATCAGTAAGGAAGGCACATCTTTTTCTGTTTTGGCGAACTGCGCAGCCAATTGTTGCGGCAGGCTGAATTGCTCGAGGCAGTTTCCTCACTTGGAATGAGATACCAGTGTACTGGTGATGTACTTCGATTCTAGATGTTAAGAACTCTGCGCTTTTGTATCTATTTCTTCGTTATTTACTTTCTCTGTTGCAATCTCAGCCCCTGTTTGGTACTTTGCAATTCCGTCATGTCATTGCGTTGTTGGTTTACCACCTGTCTGGACCTTGACAATTCCGTCGCACCGTTACCAGGTTTCAATAAAGCAAACTACCTTTAATTTACCCACCGGCGGAGAGGCATATGATTCAGCTTTCGTAGCCCAAAGTGTACCTTTCGACCAACCATCAGGACAAGAGTTCGATTCCCGCTCATTTCGAATGCTTATATTCAGAGAGCTGTCACTTACATCGATTATCTGCATTTCATGTGGCTTGGCATTTTGCCACGAATAGAAGAATATGACATCTTCAAATTGAGGGATACATGTAGGTAACAATGGACAGGTAGAAAGAGCTTGATGCTTATAAACCTGAGTGTTTGTATCTATCTTTCTGCATCGACACAAATCGTTTAGTACTCGTTGTCTTCTCATTAATGGATATAAATCATCACTATAAGCCAGCATGTAGCATGAAGTTTTAAAGCGCTCGAAGATGATATCAATGATTTATGAAAATTGATCTCGTAAAGTTGACCTAGTTTTGAGTGATTTAGCATTTTATGACATCAATTAGATGATCAATAAAAGTAGAAAACCGGATCGAAAACAAATCGGAAGCACAACAGAACATAAGGGATTCAATTAACCAGTTTTCCTCCTGCCTGGCAGTAAATCTGTCAGGTAAACTGCGGTAGGAAATGAAGTCAATACATGAAGATAAACGTGGAGAGTTGTCGTGTTGTCCTCGTTATTGGCAACACCTTTGACGAGTCAAGCATGATGAAATACCTTATACAACACCCTAGCGGGCAGGTTACTCCGATTGTTCGCAAGGCAATTATCAGTACAAGTGGATTTGTTTTCCTTCTTGCGGATAGCTTTTCTTGTTCTAAGTACCTCCATTCAAGCTTTCCTACTGTGACATTTATCTATAGGTTCAAAAATGTAGATGTTGTCCATGCCTAGCTGCTTTCTTTTAAAAGACGTCATCATCAGGTTACTCCGATTGGTCGTAAACCAATTATCAGTACAAGTGAATTTGTTTTCCTTATTGTGGAAAGCTTTTCTTGGTCTAGGTACCCCCATTTTAGTTTTCCTGTTGTAACATGTATCTACAGGTTCAGCAAGGTAGATGCTGTTTATGTCAAGCTAATTTCTTTTGAAAATTTTGAAATACCACATCATAGCACCAGGAAATTCAACAGGTTCTTCTTGGTTGCGCGCTGTGTGGATGCAGGGAGGAGCGTAACAAATGTCGTCACTTTTAGCTTCCCATTTTATCCCATTTTGCTGGAAAATACAGGTCTTTTACAAGAAATCCAAATGATTCTGGGATCAAATTCCACTGTGGTTTCTCTGTAATTTAGAAAAAAAAAGAAGATCATAGTTCTAACTCTGCTCTTGTTAGCAATGTTGCAGAAGATAAACACATTTGTCAAAGGAACAATCTTAAGAGAGCACAAGGGATGCGTTTCATTCGTGGAGAGGACAATTTCCGATAATTGCTCTTCAGAGAAATGTTCCCCAGCTGTCTAATAAATACGCCTTAACTACCGGCAGACCCTGCCATGGACGCCCCTTCCGCTGTGCCTGCAGTCCCTACCGCGCCACAGGGAAGACAAACGGCCGGTATTTTCCGGGAATCCAACGTCTCCACCCGTCTGTTCGGGCCCTGATAAGGGACAAACGACATCCCAAGGTCAAACCAAGGTCATGGGATAGGTTTTGCCGTGACACACGGCGTTATGATGAGATTGAAGACTACTTGATCAAGGCCTAGTTTACGTCTTAGCTATTCTTCTACTGGTGGGTTGGCATGGGCAGATAGTATACAGGTTCGGTCTTCCGAGGAAACGTCTCTGATTGTTACCTTTAAGCACAATGAGAGGTGGGCCAATGTTTGGTGGCCACCCTATGGGATGACAGATAAAGGACTTATTTTTGTATACAAACGCAAGCTGGTGTTTCGTCAAAGACAAAATTGTAATCCTCTATCAAAGATTTAGCTTCCGTTAGAATTATTCTGCGTTGGTGGCTGTGGTGGGAAAGACAGATAGTATACATGTCCGTTCTAGCGAGCCGAATCCTCTGGCAAAGAACAATGAACAGTCGTCCAAGGCTTGACGGTCCACTCGCAGGGCTTTGCTAGACTAAGGCATCTGTTCATCACAATAATCTGTGATCAGGTGAAATAAAAATCCACAATTTCAGGAGCCCTTTATCTACTGGTCCATAGGCATTGTGGAGACACCCGTTAGGAAGAAAATTTGTTTCATCAACATTGAATAGATTTTGAACGTACATTTCAACAAAGCTGGACTGTACATGTGTGCAATTTAATTTAATAGACTCTTATCCCGTTCTGGTTGCATTTCCTGCATTTCACCTTGCAAATTAACCTATGGAAATCCAATGTTCTTTGTTTGACACGTTGCCCTGTAACTTTTCGATGCATATTTGTAAATCCTTTGTCATGTTAGAATGTTACACCTGATGATCAACACGATTCAGGCCATGCCTGCAATGTTGATTTGATGATGACTTTCTTGTACACTTAACGTTATGGTTGTCTTTCTTTCTAAACATCTTGAAGTTTAAACATTGGATCCAGGAAGACTAAGGGGCTCCGTGGGAGTGTGTTTGTGAAATATGTGTGAAGCCAAACTGTCTTACTCCTCCATGGTTTCAATGACTTATATTGTCAGTGATGAATGCGTACTTTGGAAACCACCACAAAACACTGCATTCACTTTGGGTAAGAAATACATGCCCAGGATTGTCCATGAGCAAAGGTACGCATTCTTACTCATCCATTAATGGGAATGAGTTATGGTCAGTAGCGATGAATGCTAACTCTTGAAACCACCACAAAACACTGCATTCACTCTGGGTAAAAAATACATGCCCAGGATTGTCCATGAGCAAAGCTTAAGGTACTCATTTATCTGAGCGGCAAACCGTAAACATCCACTTCGGTGTGAAATGGGGAACTTACCTGGTGCGAGAGAGCACTTTGTTACCATGGCAACGTGAGGTAACTCAGATCACTTCCACTAAATCAGGATTTGAAACTGTGATGTGATTTAGTGTAAGTGACGTGAAGGCAGAAGAACCTCCACTTCGTCCTGCCGCCAACCCGACGATTTCCGACTTTACTTTTTCTTTATACCTAAATCACAGACCAGAATAGAAATGATATATTCAATCGTTTCCGTAACCGTATCTGTATAGCCGTTGTAACCGCCTTTCGGCGTAACACACCAGCTAACTTACATGGTGACATGATCCATTCCGTATGCAAAGCCAAGTCCGTTTTAGAATTAAATAAGACTAATTTTCTTTACCAGCCCTTTATAAGATTTCAGCATTAGTAACACCATTTCTGGTGAAACAAGAAACTAGATTAGCTTGAATATTTTAATGTTCAAGAAAAGGATTTAAATTATCATCCAAATCAACTGCTATGATAAATCTAATATCTGTAATAATCAGAATGCATAGCATGCGATAATTCCAGTAAAAACGGTTACCCGGCGCCATAAAGCTCTCTTTTACAAGAGGACGAGGTTTCAAAACTCTCCAAACTTTCCTTTCAAAACTTAGTCACACCCACGCTCTCCAGGGTGAGGCGTTGAGATGCAGAAGTGACCCGTTAGAGGAACCCAACACCTACACGTAAACGGGCGAAGAATACCGGAGCTTATGAGAACGGGATGTTAATGATTAAGTTGCACCAAAAAATACACATAAATATAAGACGTTTACGTCGTTTCAAACAAGACGAAATCTATCTCACCATAACACATTTTCACTTCGAACCTTCACAATTTTCAAACCAATAATCTTCTCATATCATGTTACTACCTAGCCTTGTGTTATCAAATATAGCACAAAACGAGTGAAGCCCATACCACGCATGAATCAAAGCAGTATTTGAACACGCCTACGGGATCCAATGTTGAATTTAGATAAGCTAGAACGGTGCTTATGGAGTATCATCCGGGTTTTAGGGTCTTACAGTTAGCTGGCTACCCGGAAACTTGAATCAAATTTGAAAGCCACTCGTACTCACATGCCTTAGAACTCATTTTACATGTCTACAGTGTTTGCTGTTATCATAACTGCTTGCAGTTTTTTAATGAAAATACTCAAGTGATGATAATGATGTATATATGTAACCATAGCATACTTGGTTCAGGAACAATTTCAGATGGACTGTGCATAAAAACAATATTTAATCGGAATCATATCCTTGTTCAATTACGTTGGTAGCCATAGAAATAACGTCATATTATGTATTTATCGGTAATCAATAACCGACTATGTGTCAGAAAGCATGAAATTAAAAAGATATTTAATATCAATATCAACAATGTCTGTATCCTGTAGGGATTTGTTTATAGACTGTTGCATGTTTTACCGTATGGTCATTTGCAGAAATGTGTTTGTTTTCCACGGAAATTTCTCAAAGTTCCTTAAACTTTTTGTATTCTTTTCGTGTGCTCTTGCATGTTTTTCAGTGTCTGAGCGGTTGTCGAGATTTTTATGTGTATCGTTGCATGTTTTACTGTATGGTCTTTTGCACGGTTAATATTCCCGGAATTATCTATGAATTTCCTGGAACAATATGTATTCTTTCCATATGCTCGAACATGTTTTTCGCCGTCTGGGCAGTTGCACAAAGCTATTTCCTGATTCCTGGAATCGCCATAAGAAGTTTCCTCTGAAATCGATATCATAACTGAGGTCTTTCCGCTCGGGGCGCGCCCATCGCCTAGCGTCTGACCAGTTTTACTTACACGTGACCACCCGAACAGAGCTGCGTGTAACGGGGAAGCGAAGTGTATGAAAGGTCAACTATTGTGGGGATTGTTGTGCGCTGAGCTAAAAATTAGCTTTCTTTTTATCAAAGGTAATGCAATTCAAGCAAAGGGCAAATTTTGCAATTGAATTGTGTACTAGAGATTACATCGTATTTGCTGCCCCTAGGTTAGTTTATTTGATGTAAAGTAGTTCTTTAAAATGGTTTGATAATAGGAATACTTTAATTGCCATGTATGTACACGTATGTACACGTTCTCATACCTTTTAGCTGTTACAAAGTTTGTGCAATAGAATGGTACTTCTTCTTTGTCTATTTTTAAACAATGCCAGCATGCCAAACCAAAAGACATCATCATTTTTTTTAAAGATAAAGAATTTTCCCAATACCTAAATGGTTGGATAATAGCATTCATATCATGTAAGTAGAACAATTCAAGCACAGGGCATATTTTACAGTTGTGAACTAGAAATTCCATGGCCTTTGTTCCCCCTGGGTCAGTTTGTATGAAGTAAGGTTATTCTTTAAAATGGTTTGATAATAGGAACACTTTAATTGCCACATATGTACAGTTCCCACGCATTGTATCTGTTACAATGTTTGTGCAATAGAATGATACTTCTTCTTTGTCTATTTTCAAACAAGGCGTGAATGCCGAAACAAAGCAAAAGATTCTCATCACAAACTCTGAACTCTAAGCTAAAGACGCGGATCATACAGGCAATATGCCTCTTATCCGAAAACTATGTTATGTTATGTTATGTTATGTTTTTTTTTGTTATGTTATGTTAATAGTAGTTTAAAATCAGTCACTGACGAAAGATAGCGGATATGACGCTGTCTAAAACGTCTGACTATTTCAAAATTGTATTCAGTTGCTGGAGTAACTATTTAGGGCGTATCTTATTACCTGGATGTCTAATCTTCATCAGTCTTTCTAGATAGACTTTTCAAAATAAGCATGACTGGAATTTCAAAGTTTCGTTCCTAACATCATGATTAATTTTTCACTTCTCAGATAAGCTCCTCAGTCCTCAGCTGCTTAGTATATTGGTTTCCATACTTTCAAGGTTAAATAAAGGTTGAAAAAAAAACATTGTATCTGATGTAACTGAAAATATGTTGCAAATCTCCTGTTAAAAGTTGAAGAATATTTCCAGAAGCTTGACTGGAGTTTCAAAGATTCTTTCTTAACATAATGATTGATTTCCACTTTTCAGATGAGCCCCTCCGCCCAACTGCTCGGTGTATTGGCTGTCATACATTGTATCTGTTGCAATTGTCGTTCGATTGAGTTCTTCTTCTTCTGCTGCTGCTTATGTATCATCATAGTAGTTTAAAATTGTCTGTAAAAAGTTCACGTATGAGTTTCTATATAGACCTTTCAAAAGACTTTTCAAAGATTCGTTCTTAACATCATGATTGATTTCCACTCTCAGATGAGCCCCTCCGTCCGGCTGCTCGGTGTACAGGTTTCCATACATTGTACATGTTGCAATTGTCGTTCGATTAAGTTATGTTTCTTCTGCCGCTGCTTGTGCATCATCATTGAAGTTTAACATCGTCTGTAAAAAGTTCACGTATGAGTTTCTAGATAGACTTTTCAAAATGAGCATGACTAGAATTTCAAAGATTCGTTCTTAACATTATGATTAACTTTTCACTTCTCAGTTAACCTCCTCAGTCCTCAGCTGCTTAGTATATTGGTTTCCATATATTATATCTGTTGTAATTGAAAATATGTTGCAAATTTCCTGTTAAAAGTTAAAGAATATTTCCAGAAGCATGATTGGAATTTCATAGATTCGTTCTTAACATCATGATTGATTTTTCACTTCTCAGTTAAGCTCCTCAGTCCTCAGCTGCTTAGTATATTGGTTTCCATACATTGTATCTGTTGTAACTGAAAATATGTTGCAAATCTCCTGTTAAAAGTTAAAGAATATTTCAAGAAGCATTACTGGAGTTTCAAAGATTCTTTCTTAACATCATGATTGATTTCCACCTCCAGATGAGCCCCTCCGTCCGGCTGCTCGGTGTACTGGTTTCCATACATTGTACCTTCTGCAATTGTCGTTCGATTATGTTGTATTAAGTTATGTTTTTTCTGCTGCTGCTTGTGTATCATCATAGTAGTTTAAAATCGTCTGTAAAAAGTTTACGAATGAGTTTCGAGATAGTCTTTTCAAAATAAGCATGACTGGAATTTCAAAGATTCGTTCTTAACATAATGATTAATTTTTCACTTCTCAGATAAGCTCCTCAGTCCTCAGCTGCTTGTTATATTGGTTTCCATACATTGTACCTTCTGCAATTGTCGTTCGATTAAGTTCCTCTTCTGCTGCTGCTGCTTGTGTATCATCATTGTAGTTTAAAATCGTCTATAAAAAGTTCACGTATGAGTTTCGAGATAGAGCTTTCAAATATGCATGACCGGAATTTCAAAGAAGATTGGCTTCTTATGTGGTCTTCTTTAAATCATCTCGGTGTATTGGCTGTCATACATTGTACCTGTTGCAATTGTCGTTCGAATAAGTTCTTCTTCTTCTTCTGCTGCTTATATATCATCTAATAGTATGATATATGCTAGTATTCAGAATAAGTGATATTTGGTCTGATTTCCTTCCAAATTTGGAAGGAATTGGCCTCGCCAAACTTGAGATACGCGCGATTTTCCAGGTAGACTTTAGACCATAAGCGCGTCTTGGAGTTGTTCAAAATCGTCTGTAAAAGTTCACGTATGAGTTTCAAGATAGAGTTTTCAAAATAAGCATGACTGGAATTTTAAAGACTGGCTCTTAATGTGATGATTGATTTTCCCTTCTTAGATGAGCCCCTCCGTCCGGCTTCTCGGCGCCCTGGTACTTCTCATGACGGTGTGGGAGGCTCAAGCCGGTTTCAACAAGCTCTCTAAAGAGGACCGGCTAGATTGCTACATCAAGTGTAACCAGTGCAAATTGCTCTTCACTTGGCCCAAGCCCTTCAGCTCTACGGTAAGGAGGTTGGTTTGATTGAGTTTTCGGAGGTTTTTAGGAGCTTGTGCGGACGAGAAAGGACGTACGTGATGAAGTTTTACTTGTAAGGCTATCTTTATTTGATTATATTGATGATGTTCACGCGCGCTTCAATATTCGTCTGTTAGAAAAAAAAAACGTACTGCGTATTGTACAAAGCAGCTGCAAAATGAGAAAAAATATGCCTTAAATTGTATAAAAATTTCTGAAAAAAAACGACAATGTCGTAAAAGCCCAAACTAATTTTGAAGTCAAATTAGAGGATTTAAAAAAAGAGGAAAATCCATTGCTTAGTATGCCATACTCTGTGTGTTCAGTCATTTGTTCCACCTCCCGGCCACTTAGATTGCATAATAAAAGGAACGCACGCTCGCATTAGTTTTGGGGTTCCAAAAGAATGTCTTCCCTATTATTGGATCAACTTGGCCTAACTACATACAACCAGGAGTAAATTATACCAGCCTACATTTTATTATGGTCATACATGGGAGGGTGAGGCGAATAGCAATCAAAATGTAACATCAAAAAAAAAATGATTATGATGATATCTTCGCATCTTCAAAACGTTTTTTTTAGAGTGACGAAGTCAGTCCCTTTGCTATGGTGCAAAGTGCAAACTGCCGAAAGTTTTCTACAGAGACCAAACTGTATTGCTTCATTCGCAATTACGTTACATGTTATGTTAAATGTATGTTGTAACCGGATTTGGTGGAACGTTTCATGTAACTCTTTCCCCGCCGGATGCATAGTACAAACTGCCGGCCTTGAACGTCTCGATCTATTATAAGTTCCCAATCCATCTAGCTTCTTATCAAAGCAAATCAAAGTTTGGATGGATGTTATCATCTTTCTTTTAAATGCGACATTGGAGTCAACCGACGGCTCTATGTCTGGGTGGCTCATTGAAGAGAAGCACTACCGGCAGCAATTAGAGAACCAGACTGCCGGGTTCGCGGCTTGTTAGAGTCTCTTATTCAGCCCTTCAAAAGGACTGTGGGTTGTTGAAAGCCGGATTTACGTCAGAGTTAGCCTTTACGCGATACACACGTTATTAATCACACTATCAAAGTTGTCTGATGCCTGGAGTTCGCTGTGAACTTCAAGTGTAACAGCATCGACGGGCATTGTTAAAATGCAGTTGGTCGGTACTATCTTTTTGGCTATTTTATCTACCTTCAAGGCTCTGCAGCATTCTTAGTACCAGGGACATCTTGTCGTTGTGAAACAAAAGTAAAAGGGCTAGGCTGGTGGATGAACGCTGGAATGTCAGCGTTAGGCTTTGTGCGATGCGCACGTTATTATTCACACCAACAAAGTTGCTCAGATGCCTGGAGTTCACCAGAAACTATTGACTAATGACTATTGACATGAAATCGTCAACTGTGACAGCATGAACTGACATTGATAAAATGCAGGAGATGGAAAATAATTGGTAGGTATAAGTGCTAAATTTTAGGTAAGCGGACTTCGCCAGAGTGGGCGTTTGTGGGCGTTCGCTAAAACGATATTGCGGACTTTTAGCGCACCTGATTAGATAACTTGTCAACGATGTGTGACAAATTTACGTGCAGTTATCCGGCACCAGTGACGGAGCGCCATGCAGAAATGCGGAGTCACTAACAATAAAGTGAATTGGAACCGGTTTAGGATTCGGTGCAATTAACAGGAGTGTGTGCTAATCTGTTGTGCAATCAACTGGCTTTACTTTAATATCCTCCTAGATATCTTATCGACAGGTACGGAACGAGTATCAAATTAAAGATGATCTCTATAGCCGGAATAACCTCCATCTGGAGTAACACACCAGCTTCACAAGCATGCGGCGCAGCAGCAGCTGGTATATGTTACACTGAACGACCTTTCATACCCAACTTTTGCACATCCGACTGCAAGCGTTGTTTAAAGCTATCTAGTGAGGGTGCTTCCCCAGTCAGCGTAGTCGCAACGAGTTAAGGAAAACCGAAGTTTTGAACACATCGATTCAAGGTTGATAACTCTGGTACTTGAAGGCATCTACAGACATCCAGAAGAGCACTTGGGTAATTAATTAGTTGAGGAAAATGTGGATCGCTCATATTGAATGATGCCATATTTCTTAGCATTGTTAGTTTATTCTATTTTATCTTATTTTATTGCATTAAATTGCAACATGCAATACAAGACATCCCAGGCAGCAATAAGGAAGTGCAAAACACTGTTGAAATACTACGCATATATACAAACATTTATTCATATCGTGCACAATAGTAATAATAATGATAATGATAAAATGTCAAGGAGGTTCGAGAGTTCAGAGGTTTTGATTTACAGCAACAAAGGAGTTGAAGGTTTAAAGTAATTTGGCATGGTTTGTTGATTGGGGTGAATTGGGATTCCTAATTATCCATTTCTATTAATCATGGAGGCTGAGAAACTAATCGATCAACGAAACGTATTTAATTAGGATTATTAACAAAAGTTGATTCTAATATGCAATTGGAAATGTATGCTATAAGCAAGCCATGAGCTCTTTTTTACAAACATACCACTTCCAAAGTGCATTCACCTGGCAGAAGGTTATTGATGTCGCTAGTTACATAATAAAACTTTCCGCGCTGTTTATGTTTTATGTTTTGTTGAATACCCTTCGGCAACTGGTCAAAAACGAGGGGTTAAAACTCCATTAAGTACATTATCAAGTTTTTACTCCCCAAGCAGTATTTCGTATTATGTCTCTGCTGTTTTCATGGCCAGCGGCACACATTCCAACCGTAGTGGTAAGTGTTCTTTCTTGGTTATCCTTTCCGTGGGCAATTTCCGCCATATTTGTTCCTTTCTATGGACACAGGGATGAACTTAACCCCCTTTCCTGGATCATGAACCAGTTATCAAACCATTCGAAGCCGCCGTGGAACCAAAATAGGGCAAATTCTCCGGTTCCAGATTAACAATGTTAATACATGGTATTTCTAGTCTCTTAAATTTGCAAGATGTGTTGCCTTGTGCTTCAGTCCCTATTGTATGGGTTACGTTGGATTGGAAGGCTTACTCATCCCCGGCTTTTGTAGCCTGTGGCCAATGGGTTATCTGTTACCTTCTGGTATCTCTGAGATGTCTAGTAAATGTAAATATTATACCATAAAGAAAGAGGGCCGAGGGCCGTTTTCTGGATCAATGCATTAAACACTTAACCCTTCAAAGATGTTGTTCCACAAAAAAGTGCAGGGACTTCTAATCCGACATCAGCAATCGGAACATCAGTCACTACTAACTTCATCGTGTCACAGGAACAGGAGCACCGTTTGGTCCTTTTTCCGGATTCTCTGCTAACATGTATTTTATATAATAAAAATAATGCTGAGTGTCTGTCCGTTTTCTTGATCATGTCATTACACAGTTCCTGGATTAAGTCCCGTCCTTAGACCGAGATATTAATTCTCTTCAGCATAACTAGTTGTGGAGCCACACGGAGTGAGAGAAGACAGTGTATGCTTAGTAAAAGATATACAATGCGATTCTACATTTTTAGCAAAAATGGCATTCTTCTAAATATTAAAATATCATTCCAAACAACACTTTACAATTTGATCCCCAACTTTGCAACGTGATAAAGTATGAAAACGTGAACAGCATTTTAAGGATGACATTGTGACATCTAGTTATAAACATCTAGAGCTACGAATCAATTCACGTCTCAATATTGAACTGGCCTTCACCTTTTCTTTCGTTAACCATGACGGTTCAAGGATTTTCCAAACTCTGCAGGTTTCCCACGCTCACGGCTGTCAAAGCTAGTTTCTATCCTTTGCCTGAACGATTCCCATGAGACTGACGTGTTCATCACAAGCAGGGCCGCATATTTCCATACTTTACTCATCTATTGAATACATACACCTGATAAAATCTCCCGACGTTTATTCATTTAGTTTACAGTTTGATGTTAGACATTGTTTCTTCTCTTATTATTTGTCAAGAAGTTCTGTATTTGGTTTCTAATTCCTCGTACAATACGTTATCTTTTCTTGTTTCTAGATTTTGAATGGTACTAGTTGTTTTAATTAAGTTAGATTTGTTAAATGTAATACGCCTAATGTACGCAATTCAGCATCCTTTTCTGAGGACGCTACCATGTACTTCAGCGATGTATGAATGATCGAATCAATAAACTTACTATATATTTCACAGCCCGCCTCGCCCACCGACCGGAGGCCTTGCGCTGAGAATAGAACATCCAACAGTAGATGTCCGCGGACGAGTTTTTAATCAGTTCACCTCCCGGTCTCTGGACGTCAAATTAACTTCGGTATCGGGGCTGGCGTGGAGCTTATGCTATAAATAAACGGGTTGATCAGAGTTGATGTTTTAAAAGGTTGAGGGCTCGGACATGCTTACAAAGGTTGCCCAGGCCATACTGTACTAGTTAACCGTTTACCCTGTTTTCCTTATCATTTGACCTTATTACTCTCATTTTGTAATGTACTTCTTTCAGTATTTGATATTTGATGTCTTTCATTTATTGTTTTTATCTCAACTTTGTAAATTTTCTGGGGGAGTCGGCCTCGTAGAGGAACTAGATTCCTGTTGCCGGCTCCCCTCAGATTGTACGCAATCTGTGAATTTGAATAAAAAAATAATAAAAAAAAAAGTTCTTGTACCCGTGTTACAGTAAAAGGATGATTAACTACATCAAGTGTCTACATACATTTAAAAAAAAAACTATGCTAGGGCCACGGCCTCAGCATCAGCAGCAGAACTGGATAATGTTCATTTTACAGGGCGTTGACGAGTGGTGCTGAGGTAGGCGTTTACCTTACTTTTAAAGTTCTGTGAGCCCTTGAGGTTAACAATATCCCGCGGGAGGCTGTTCCACCTTTGGCATAACACAATAGGTACACGAAGGTACCAAGACGTTTCGTGTTTCAGAATTGCCGACAGCAATGTACAAAATGTAAGAAGTCCAAGTAGAGGAAATATAAGATGTTTCTGCCTTTGAAAGCCTTGGGGAATCATAAGATAGTTTCAGCATACATTTTTGCGTAAATCAGACTATGTACAGTATTAACACAAAGTATAGTGTTTCGGAATCACCGACAGCAGTGCAAGTGATATAAGTGAATTTTGTGATGAGATGTTTCTGCCCTGGAAAGCCTTTAAGAAATCATTGACTAAAGCCTGCGTCATAATTCATCATTAAGGCATTTGGCGATAGTGCAAGGCGTACTTAAATTTACCAAGACGTTTCATGCTTTGGACTTGCTGACAGCAGTGCACGGAATATTAGTAAACTTGTGACGAGGCTTTCCTGTCCTGGAAAGCCTTAAGGGGATCATTAACTCGTGTCTGCATCATACTTCATCTTAACATACTTCATCACTAAGGGCTTTGGAATATTCATAAAAGTAGTGCAATGCGAACACAAACCTACGTAGACGTTTCATGCTTCAGACTTGCTGACAGCAGTGCAAAGCCATGAAATCTTACTAGTAAACTTGTAATGAGATGTTTCTGCCCTGGAAAGCCTTTAAGAAATCATTGACTAAAGCCTGCGTCAAAATTCATCGTTTAGGCATTTGGAGATAGTGCAAGGCGTACTCAAATTTACCAAGACGTTTCATGCTTCGGACTTGCTGACAGCAGTGCACGGAATATTAGTAAACTTGTGACGAGGCTTTCCTGTCCTGGAAAGCCTTAAGGGGATCATTAACTCGTGTCTTCATCATACTTCATCTTAACATACTTCATCATTAAGGGCTTTGGAATAATCATAAAAGTAGTGCAATACGAGCACAAACCTACGTAGACGTTTCATGCTTAAGACTTGCTGACAGCAGTGCAATGCCATGAAATCTTACTAGTAAACTTGTGATGAGATGTTTCTGTCCGGGAATGCCTTTAAGGAATCACTGACGAGTGCCTGCATCATACTTCATCCTAAGGAATTTGGCGATAGTGCACACACTTACTCAGACGTTTCTTGCTTCAGAATTGCCGACAGCAGTCCATGATGTCCAATGAGACCATTAATGAGATGTATCTGTCTGTGACAAATTGAATGAATCATGGACTAGTCATACTTAGTCCCTAAGAAGGGTTGGCAAACGAGACGTACACAAACTTACCAAGACGTTTCATGTTTCAGAATTGCCGACAGCAGTGCGTGAAGTCTAAGGAAACGGGAGACGAGATGTTTCTGTCCGGGAAAGCCTTTAAGGAGTCATTGACTAAAGTTTGCATCATGATTCATCTTTAAGGGGCTTGGCATGGAGATAGTGTAAGACGGACACAAACTTACCAAAACGCTCCGTTTTTCAGATTTGCCGACAGCAGTGCACGATGTCCAACTCGACTGAAAACGAGATATTTCTCTCTCTGACAGAGTGGGGCAGACATTCAGTAGTTTTGGCATAGCGTATACTACACTCCTTATGAGGTGTAAGAAAAGCTATAGGGAGACGTACACAAACTTAGAAATGTGTTTCATGTTTCAGAATTGCCGACAGCAGTGCGTGAAGTCCAAGGAAACGGGAGACGAGATGTTTCTGTCCGGGAAAGCCTTTAAGGAGTGTAAAAAAGCAAAAAATGACTTTGCAAGACGTACACAAACTTACCAAGACGTTTCATGTTTCAGAATTGCCGACAGCAGTGCGTGAAGTCTAAGGAAACGGGAGACGAGATGTTTCTGTCCGGCAAAGCCTTTAAGGAATCACTGAGGAGTGCCTGCATCATACTTTATCTTTAAGGAATTTGGCGATAGTGCAAGACGTACACAAACTTACCAAGACGTTTCATGTTTCAGAATTGCCGACAGCAGTGCGTGAAGTCTAAGGAAACGGGAGATGAGATGTTCCTGTCCGGCAAAGCCTTTAAGGAGTGGGAGGTATGCCTGATGAGTCTGCAGGCAAGAGGAGGGCGCAGAAGATAATCCACGTCATCGGACCAGCGGCTACAAGACGGAAGACTTAAGACGCTTAAATCATCCATCTGTTTTAGGATAATATCCATCTATATTTCATCATGGTTTTGTAGGAGAAGTGCAAGAAGGCACTAGCAACCCGCTAAACAAGACGCTCAGTTTGTTATAATACAAAAAATCAATACTGTTAGTATTCCATTCTACTTTTCATATTTTGCTCACCATTTCCTTTTTCCTATTGCATTGAACATATTACGCTTTAACGCAAATACTGAAAGCAATAGTTCACATAGGAAATAGACCTATTAAGCACGATCGAGCACAAGAGATAGGACGTGTTATTGTGTTTCATTATTAGCATACTACATATGATAAATGTTTCTCGGTAACATGAGAAAGGTGTAGAGCATTTGGCATTTAGTTTCCAAAATGTGTGAAACTTGGCATACATGTAGATCGTCAGAGCAATATCACCAGTAGTACAACATATCAAAAGCAAGAATTCCATTCATAGCTTGCTAAACTGTTTTGCTACTAGAAATATGTATTGCCTGAAAAAGTCATAGTCTTGAGCAGAGGCACTATGTCCATGGTGTTTTGTATTATTCGTATTTGTATCAATGATAACATTTCATCATCACATCATCTTTATAATTTTCATTATCATTATATCATCCAATAAAGTATTAATACGACTAGTTCATGTATATATATACGTTAGGCCACTGATTGTATTTCAATCAAATCTTGAATTGTATCCTAAGTCATCTATAATATCAGTAAAAACTACATCGTTGGTATCATATTTTATGTAAAGTATTACTTTTTTTAGCATATGTCACCTCAGATGATCCGGGCACCATGGCTACAACATGCCTACACAGGGCGTCGAAGAATAAAAATGAATCTATGGCTGCCTCGTGCAGGACTGCTGCTTTTCTCTGTACCTCCGATGACGGTCATTCATTTTCCTGTTTACATTGTCCCCAGCATAATAACACTGACCCAGGGACGCTCCGAATGCATCCTATCTTTATGAATGGATGCTTCATTTCTATCCTACCTTTTTATCTTCGAACATCAATATATGTCTTGCTTTCTTAGTCACAGAGATATAAGAAAGATGGAATGCCTATCGAAATTGCTTTTGAAAGAAGCAACAAGCCTAGCTTGGGATTAATTATAGATATAATCATAAATATATGAATATACAAAAAGCACATAAACTTAGATTGTATAAAACATTGTTACTTTATCAACTGTAAAGAAACATTGGAAAGCATGCTTATGAACCTTCTCAGATCTTCGTGCAGGAATAATGCTATTCTCTGTACCTCTGCTGACGGTCATATGTCTCCCTGTTCACAGTGTCCTGAGCGTAATAAGACTGACCTAAGGACGACCCGACTCCCTCCGAGTCTATTTTGTATTTCTATCATGAGCATATTTTTAGCTTTCTTGGTCACAGAGATATAAGCAAGATGGAATACCTGTCGGAATTGCTTTTGAGAAAAGAAGCAATAGCGTTCGCGTTGGAATAATCATAAGTAAAATCATAAATATATAAACATACAAAAAGCTCGTAAACTTAGATTATGTCAATCATTCTCATTTGTTACTTTATCAACTGTGTAGATATATGTATCACTAGAAAGCATGTTCATGAACTTTGACAATGATACCTAATTTGTGATAATCTGACATCCCGACAGGTCGAACAGAGAGAGTTTGCTATGTGAGTGAGAAATGTACCGTAATTCCCCTGCAGAAACAGAGACATGCGTTGAAAGAGCAGTTCTGAACTTTTAAGGTGCCCCACAAAAGCGTATCATGGCAAATGAGGCATCATTAAAAATATGATATGACACATTATGCACATCAATGAAAAACAATGAACATATGATTAAAGGAAATGTTGGTACTTTTTCATCTCCACCTCCTTACATACGTATCCCTCATTGTGCTTAACCCGAGATTGTACTATTATAACATTTGAAAATTATTTTAACAGAAAAAAAAGCTTTCTAATTATATATAATAGAATGCATTTGATTAATCATCCAAGGAGATATGATCGGCCGACATAACGTTTCCGAACTTTTTGTACCAATTTTGTAAATATACGTAACCATTTAGGTTCCATGAAAACTTGTTATTGACAAAAGTTTAGGCCTATAACCTACAGTAGTTTAGGCTTCTGTACTTGATAAGAGCCAAAGTTCTCCCGTACTTAAATGAGCGCCATATCACTGGGAGAAGGTCACTCATGCTCTAAGTACCTACTTGACCACTAATGCTCGTGATTCCGTTCTACAAACGAGAGGTGAATGTGATTCACGGTAAGTTTCTTGGAATGGAAAACTGAATAAATCACGTGTTAATCATCCAGACGGCGCCAGAGCGTCCAGGTAGTCAAGGCAACGGCTGACCATTATCACCGACAATGACCTCAATTGTTTCCGATCCTATGTTGCTGAACCGATGTGTCAAATCCCAAAATGCCACAAAGGAAAAACGGCGTACCCCATGCTACATATACACTTACGTTTGATTTATATGTATTACTTTGACATGACTATAAAGTCTATTGCAGTTGGTGAGAGCAGATAGGTCTCTAGACGGGACAGACAAACGGATACCTCTTACTCTTGGTAGGAAAAGTCTTAGTCTTAAGTCTTAAGCGATACTGGACAAAACCCACTGTGGGGCGTCGTGTCCAGGGTAGGCGAGGTGCACGGCTAATGCCACGGTCACATTTCCAAACCGGGGCCCGGCCGGGTAGTTTGCGGGAACGAAAGGCATGGCAAAAAAAGACAACAAAGCACACAAACTTAAAACGATATCAATCATAAGCATAACTTGTGTATATTTCTTGACATTCACTTTCATTTTCCGTTCCCGCAAACAGCCCGGCCGGGCCCCGGTTCGGAAATGTGACCGTAGCATAAGTGCGAAGTGGTAGAAGCGGTGCTCAACAAAACTAGGCAAAAAAAGTGACTAGATATAAACTAACGTGAGAACAATAAAAATATAACTCAAAGTGTCGTGAGTTCTTTAACATGTTCACGGTGTTGCTCTGATCCTTAAAACGAGACCTCTAAATCAGGGCCCACTAACCCTCTCTCTCAGCCGAGACGGGGGGCGATACTGACTTCCGACAACCTTTGACCCAGTGCTGACGTCACACGTGCGTAATCACGTGCCTACAGCACTTCGGTCAAACGGCTGATGAAGACAAAGTGACTCGGTTGAAAATTCTGGTGAGTGAAATTTCTTGAGTTGGTGAACAGTTTGTTTCTCATTATAGAGACCTCTATTTATATTTGATGAATAGATGAGAATAATTGATTAAAGTTGCCCATGTACATGTAGACATATTAGTACTGAAGACCACACGGTATGATTACGTCAAGACCTGACATACAGCATTATTTACAAATGTTGAAACTGTCACGTCCTTCATGTGATCAATAGACTGGTCACTTGTCAGTCAGGCTTTTTTCTTGTCCTATTAGGGAACATTTTATTAATATGTCAATTGGCTGCGATATTGGATACATGTATCAGTATCAGATTTGTCCATGCATGCCATTTTGTGGTTTAGCTATAACTGTAGTGACCGACGTCTCAGTACTTATAGCAAAAAATTTTTACAGGAGATATTTCTGAATACAGCTGACAGGAGTAACAAATTTAGCGGGAATTGCATCGTCAAAGCACAAATGGAGATGGGTCTATTACTGCGGCGAAATAAAAAAGATGTCATTGGCGGCAAATAATGTGGCTTATTGGTAATAATCCAGCTGATTCAAAGAATCTTGCCCGCATTATGAGGGTCATGCTTTATCAAAACTTCATAATGGAACTCGTAAAACCGGCTGGAATCGGTCTTAGACGCTGTCGTGGTTAGATTAAGTCTTCATTTTCTACATATGTTATTTACAACCTCATTCCACTAGGACGGCGACCTCGCCTCGCTTTCTCTGTGACCAAAAATTGACCAGAGCGCTCAACACATTTCGCAGACAAAGAACGTACCTTTTTACGCTTTGTGTGCTTTCAATCATACCTTTACATTTTGTAGAATATTCTAATTATGAAATCAAGTGTTACACAGCAGCAGCGTAGGTCGCAGCGAGGTCGAATGCCGGTAAGTCGAACATTCGGGTAGGTCTAATTTTCCTTTGAAAATATATCACAGTAATTCTGCCTCAGAATAGACTTTACCAACGCGAATTAAAAATTTAGCTATGGGTAAACTCATTTCGTACCAAAAAGCACAATCATACAATTCCCTCAGTTATACCGTCCACGAAAAGTGGTTCGCTTGTCGAGTTAGGACCGACAATCTAAAAGAGCCGAACGGACTCCGAACAGGGCTTTAGTGACCCGGATAAAGCCATATCCCAATTATAAAGTTGTTGAACGAGTTTTACAGAACGCGCCATTTTGTAAACATGGAGGCTATGATGGTGATTTTGCCTGGTCTTTGACAATTCGTTTATGACTATTACAACTATATGGAGGTGGGGTGACGTTGGAGGATAGGCACAGGTGCGTAGCGTGCGTAGTTAAGTGTGGTGACCCTGCTTCTGGACAAAGACGCCGTGAGTTTGAGATCCTTATCGGTCTAAAAGATTCCGGTGTAAGACAAATTCCTGAGCTTGCCAAAAACTACATGAGAGGTCAGCTACTGCACCTGAGCGCGACACTTTTGGGGAATTCTAGCATACTTGAGAGGAGTACTGTAAGTGCAGAACATTCTTCGTTCCAATAAATTTAAACATATACTGTACAATCATGTACATGTACATAGCGCCGGTGCGGCGTAATGGTTAGAGCGTTGGATTCAGAACCAGAGGTTCCGAGTTCGATAGTTTGCCATGCCCCGACGTTGTGCCCTTGGGAAATGCACTTAACACAGTATACCTGGCGATATACTTAGGGGAAAAGTGACGCTCACCGAACTTCCTCGGCTAATCTGTCAAGAAGTCTGGAAAAAAACACAAGCAGATTTCTGTGCGCTAATGTGCCAACATCACCACATTTGCCGCCGAAACCCATAATTGTTTTGGGTACAGGCTTTGCCAAATGTTGGTTTCACCTTCTGCAAGATTTGCAACACCCTTAGTACATAGACTATAATATCAAATCGTGTCCTACGTCAGCAGTTTGAGAAATAGCCTGGAATCCAAACCTATTAAAGCCCCCGAGTCTTCTCTTTGCGGAGAGGAGCGGGAGCTTTAATAGGTTTGGGTTCAAGGCTTTTTCCGGAGACGAGACTCTAATCTGTCTTACATATATCTAAGACTCTATATCTCTCTAAGCTATAATAGGTTTGGATTCCAGGCTAGCTTGAATAAAGATGGACGAAAATGTGTCCATATTTCTGGCCGGGTCGGCAAGTTTCGTCCTCTCGCTGTGTATCTTTGCGGTGGCGCCAAGAATCCTCAGCCGCCTCTCCAAGCAGTACGGACTGCTGGAACCGGACAAAAGGATAGTCATTGACACTGAGTACGCTGTCATTTCTCTTTTGTGACGTTTAATTTTGATTTCTCAATTCCGCTTTTTTTACCCTTTATCGTTTTAATTATGAACCCACTAAAAAAATGCTATATGATATACACGTCTTTTTTTTTTTACAAATCTGCAATATACATGTATATATTTATATATATATATATATCTAAGACAACGAGATAGTTGACTCAAGTTGTATATAATCATTTCATCCGTTCTCAGCTTCAAGTCTGTGATCATCAACACTGCCGTGGGAGCGGTCGGGGTTTACGCGTTCGTCTTCGACCCAGAAATCTATCCACGTCGCGTCAGGTACTCATTTTGTGATGTTATGCATTTACTGATCTTCACATTGCACTGCAGCACAGGTGTCGCTGCTTATAGATGCGTTCCCAAACGCAAATCACATTTGTATGGTCAGTATTAACCAGTCAGAATTGCATTGAGGAAGGTAACAGATGTCCACCGAAACGTCGGTTGAATAAATCAATTGGTTGTGTAAAAATAGTTTCTTTTTGGTATTCATTGACTGATTGAAAATATAAATGGCAAAATATTCCATCCTATTTATGAAAATGCTATCGGTGTAAATTATTTCCAAGAAAGGGATATTTCCTTCAATATTTTGGATAAAACTACAGAATTGTTCATCATTTTTCTACATCACAACACTCAAACACTAACACATCGCACTTTGTTAGAAAACAAATCAGGGTTAGCACTGAGAATTTCGGCAGTCTGTCTGCTCGCTTCGTCAGATCTATTGTGGCTGTAGAGCTACCTTTCGCCGCAAGGGAGCGTTCCATTTTCCAAGGTAGTCAAAATACCGAAACGCAAGCAGAACATAAAAGAAACAGTGTTTGAGACAACTTAATCATTTAGAAACTAACAGTGAAATCAAGAAATATGTCCAAATAAATGATTGAATGTTACTATGTACAGGTACAACTGCCTTGTACTGCGACACGGAATAGCCGCATACCTGGGCTACACCCTTGCCGGTAGGTAAACTGGCCTTTCCTATTGAAGCAAATACACGATTGTTGGAATTTCCAGTACAGGATTTGTTTCATTATCAATTCTACCAAGCTAGTTGAATCTTTGATATGGCGTGTTTCTGTTACGTGTAAAGTGTCAGATCAATTCATGGTCCCTACAGGGACCCTGCCACTCTTTGCATGGGAAATAAATAAACCATATTATTATTATATCTGATGTTGCAGATGTGGTTCTGATGCTACGGTATGAAGCTCTCGCCAGTAAGGTGTTTTTTTTGCACCATTTTGTGGGGACTCTCTGTGGACTGGCAGGATCGGTACGGAACAAAAACTAAGAAAATTGGGGACAGACCTGTAGTAAAATAGATCAAACATTATCATGAAGCCTCATCTGTGTTGGAAGTAAACATAGTACAATGCTAAACTTTCTTCAGCACAAAGGTATAGACAGGATATAATTCTCAACGACCACTGTCGCCTTCTTCAGGATCAATAATGATCCTGAAGAAGGCGACAGTGGTCGTCGAAAAGTTGACCCTGTGTATACCTTAGTGTTGGAAGAGAGTTTAGCATATTATGATGAATTAAACATTCCTTAATTTTAGCTTTTATTCTATTTTATTTTGGTCTCTGTGTGTGTGTGGGTGGGTGGGTGTGTGTGCGTTTATGTGTGTGTGTGTGTGTGTGTGTGAGTGCGTGTGTGTGTGTGTATGTGTGCGTTTGTGTGTGTGAGAGAGAGAGAGAGAGAGAGTGTGTGTGTGTATGTGCGTGTGTGTGTTTGTGTGTGTGTGTGTTTGTGTGTGTTTGTGTGTGTGTGTGTGTTTGTGTGTGTGTGTGTGTATGTGTGTGTGCGTGTGTGTTTGTGTATGTGTGTTTGTGTGTTTGTGTGTGCGTGTGTGTACCTCTCTCTGTGTGTGTGTGTGTGTGAGGAGAAAACTAACGAATACCTCCTATTCTTCAGATCTACACCTCAATCCCATGGATCATGTCGACGTTCCTGTACTATGAGGCCTCAACTCCGTTTGTGCACCTCAGGTACTTATATCATCATAATGTACATTGTATAATATAAGAAAATTGCAAGGCTTACATCCTCCATTACAACATTCAACCGTATTGATATCTATATTTCATGAATTGTCCATGAGAGGGGGGTCGAATTTTATCAACTTTAATATGAACCTCGCTACCCTTCATTTAAATGCTAAATTTCTAACCTATTTCTTTGTTTTTTCTTTTCTTTTTAACAATTTTCGTTTATTTCTTTACAGATCCATATTAAGCAAATTAGGCTGGAAGCATACCCGCCTGTACACAGTAAACGGTCTGCTGCTGATGACTGTGTTCTTCCTGTGCCGAGTCGCCATCATCCCGGTCTACTGGAGAACCGTCTACCTGCTCTACACGGACGGGTCTTTCCCGCAGATAGACGCCTTTGTTTACTACCTCATGCTCTATGGCAGGGTGTTTTTTGACATGCTTAATGTCTATTGGTTCACGTTGATGGTAAAAGCATTCTGTATCATCGTGTGTCCGAAACGCGACAGCAGACTGCTTACGACATCAGATCAGACCAGTATAGAACATGGTAAGGAGTGTTAAAAATATTTAATGACACAGCAAAAGTATAGCGACTTTCGTAAGTCTACTACAGCTATACATACACTACCTAAAATACATTTTCTTACCTTTCTCATTCTTCCTTGTTTTTTCTTGTAGTTAGAAAATGTATCTTGCATGAAGCATATTATTCTATGTACAAGAATTTCAAAAAGTCAAGAGGATACAAATGAGGTAATCTATACACAAATGTATATTTATCTATCTATTTCTGTATTATTTTACTAGGGTTACTACTCTGTGGCTTGGCACTGATTTTTAGGGAGTCCCTAAGTACATATACACAAACAATACACTCACATTAATACAACAGAATATATTTGTGCGTCAAATAACAAAATTGTAACCATACCCATAGTCCATTTCGTGCCAGGTCGTAAGGGTTGAAAGTCAGGGGTCACACAATTCTTTTGCTCAGTGTTTTGCATTTTTGCATGGATGAACCGGTTATTTGAATAGATATGAGTAAATCAACAAGTCCAACAAATCATTTACACAATTTGCTCTAAGGTCTAGACATTCTTCGATATATTGACCTATTTGTATATAATAAGGGTTATCTCCCCTAGAATATAGTCTTTTATAGCTTCTTAAAGATATATCTTAAGGTCACCATTAGACGCCGCTCAAAAGGGTGTCGGAGTTAAGTGTTACTTAGATACGAACTGAGGGAGAGAGATGGCATGGAAGACGTGACGTCACACAATTCAAACGATGCAATGTGGTATTACTGTGTGTATCAATGTGGTAGAATATAATCAATTGCTGAATAAAACACAACGGCTTGATTTCAATGACTACATTATTCAGCCTGGCTTGGAGGTTTGAAAGAGGCAAACAATGGAATGCATTTTCTAACACTAATTTCTCGCAAAGACAAGGATAAAGACAAGAACGGATTAGCCTTTAAAAGGACTAATAGAACGATAACTATTGTCTACATTGAGAAACCTAAGACATATAAAAAACGCAAAAGCTTATATTGGTAAGTTCAAGTATTGCTCTTCATTCGGGTTCTTGTATCTATAGATTTGGCTATTAAAATTTTCTACTTCACTTTTAAATTCGATACAATTGTTATCAACTGTAAAGGTTCTATGGTGGGTCCTTTCTTCGTTTTAACACCACCTACCAGCACAATAAAGATGCATCGACGACTTCTCGAGTTATGCTGATCACACACACACACAATTCAAAAGCATAAGATTTCGAGAAAGGTAACGGAATCAAAGGATCTATATCTGTATCGCATCATGGTGCTCTGCCTTCGGACGGATCAGCTTACCAACAAAGTAACTCATCATCTTACAGAACCAAAATACGTTCAACACGTCGAAAAAGACCCGTCCGTACAGCATAACGTAGAAGACCGGCCGGTCTATCTGAGGGAACGACCCCTGAGTGTAAAACGTGTAGACGGTTCTCCAGTAGAAGGGGATGATGGCAACACGGCACAGGAAGAACACTGACGTCATCAGAACTCCGTTTACGGTATACAGGCGGCTCTTCTTCTCACTAAGTAAGTTCAGAAGAATTCTGTAAAACAGATATAATGTTTATGATTATTTGCGTTGTTTTGTTTCTTCTTTGATATTATATGAGCTTTTGAATGTCCAGCTATGCTTTATGCTGAGGTTTTCTGGTTGAATAGCCAGTACTTTCGCATGTTTTCAATATCATTCTTGAGTGACTGCGATCACATATACAAATTCAATTTCAACTGTTCCAGATTCAACCGGATGTTTTATGATTGTTATATATGCATGGCTGTTTTTGATTCCTATGGTTTTGTAATTATAATTTTGTATTGTATTCTGTAGTTTAAGTATTGTAGTCTGATGTATATTGTAGGGATTTTTACTGCGTTTATTTCAGGTTATGTATACAAGTTGTATGGCCATCTGTATTTTTGTGGGTCAGCCGTTACCAGTGAGAGCTGCCTTGGCTGAACAAGCATAATGACTTGTTCTCATTGTCAATAAGTACAGATACAGATATATAAACCACCTATCTTGGCTGATGATGTACATCCGACACAATCACGTGGGAGCAAACACCCAACCACATACCGAGTGCAAAGTTCACACGTGCCCATATAAGTACCTTGTGTGCACAAAAGGACCGGAGGCTTCGTACAGCATGAATGACGTCACGATCCACGGAGCAGAGGTCCAGAACTGGAGGGATGGATGGATGGATTTATTAATTTAGCACACATCAATAAACAACTGAAAACAATACTAAATCATAATACTGATGTGCAATGGTGCCTGAAAGCTTGCACGCTTATATGTTGGCCGCCAAGGTAACTATGTGTACAGCATGAATAAAATCAACCAAATTAAGTAATGAATATTACATAATAAGAATATCAATCCATAGAATGCATGAATAAATGAATGAATGAATGAATGAATGAATAATTGAATAAGCTGTTAACATGGAACTCAATGCAGTCGGAAGCACATGAACTACCTTCTTTGTGACCTCTAAATTCTGAATAGTCACAAAATCACAAATTTTCTCATAAGCTGAGCTACAAGCTTATAAAACAAACAAACAAACAAACAAACAAACAAACAAACAAACAAACAAACAAGCTAGAACAAGAGTCCCAGCAGGTAAATCCGGAACCGAGAATAGAATTCATCACAAGTCTGCAACCAACAATCATATTCGGTTCCATCGATTCGTTGTTTTAAAAATGCAATTTTCCGAACTTTCCGACAGTTTTATTCTTTTTTTAAATGAATCCATCCAGGGTCTCTTGAAACAGAACTGATTTACGCAGATACGTACGATTCCGGCAGGTTGACTGATAGCCGTGATAGTATGGTGTAACAGCAGCAGTTTAGTAGCCAAATGTCGGTGAGGAATCATCATTAAAAAGTCTGCAAAAATCACCTTTATTAAATCAGGACCCCTATCGCTCAATGTTGGCTCTCGCGAAGGGGCCCTGATCTTCAGCGCCGGTAGACATGGTTCTGGTGACGTTACTGACAGTTGCTCATGAATAGTTAATGAGCCATCCTTATTTGGCGGTTAATTTCTTCTGAACCAAAAGTAACGATGTGAGACGTAATTTGATTGGTTGATAGCTCCCCAGCGTCCTTTGCGCTTTTGTGCCAGATGAGGGGAAGCAAGCCCTCTGATTGGCTGAAGCTGTTTTGGTGGTGACGTCACCACAATCATGTCTACCGGCACTGAAGATCAGGGCCCCTTCGCGAGAGCCAACGTGGAGCGATAGGGGTCATGATCTAATTAGGGTGGCAAAAGTAAGCCATGGTTATCATAGATACATAGTATTAGTTACATACATAATTATAACCATTTAACGAGGATTTTCGTTCAATGAAATTAAACTAAACTGTACTGAATAAACTCATACAGATATATATATATACTCATACAGATATATATATATATATATATAAACTTAGCCACAACAAGTAACTTCTATTGTTTCGCCTGATTAAAAAAAGTCTTTGCACATATGACTGCAACCGTTCTTTAAAGCTATTTAGTGAGGATGACAGTACTTGATGACAACGAGTTCCATTCTAATATATGGTTCTCGAAAAATATGCATTTTTGAACACATTAATTCTTGGTTGATAACTCGGTACTTAGTTGATACTAAAGGCATGACTATTTCTAGTCCTTTTCTGAGAGCAGAGTATTATACACTGTGCATTACCTGCGAGTGTGTACGCCAAATCTGCCGCTGTCACCTGTCTCAGGGCGACGCAGTTGTATCTAGAAATAATGTCATATACATGCATAACATGCATACATAGATAAAAAAATAGTCATACTTTAAAGTTGGAGCATTCACAAAGCTTCGTATGTACATGAAAGAGATTATAATCATAATAAGTGCACAACAATACGCACTTAAATTTGCTGTTTAAGTCCATTGAGAGAAATCCTGGTAAATCTGACGATAGCATTGAGTATAGTGAAAGTAGACCTGCATACAAAGTATTTTTCTTATATGAAACAAATCTACAGAATTAAGACAAAGAGGTGAATGTAACCACATAAAATCGACGTACTATTTGCATTTACATTTTGAAATAAAACTCGAGTGTTAATATTGTTACAATAGACGCTTTTGGTTAGGGTACTGGAAAGGGTTAGGGTTAAGAGACACCGGTTAAGGGACGGCTTAGCACCCATCCCCCCCCCCCCCCCCCCCCCCCCCCCCAACCCGCTCTCACTGGAACCGCGGCACGCTGGCGGCGTCACTGCGGCCGATCGAATTGAAAAAGCACTCAATGATTCTTTTTTAAGCTTTGTGTGTTTTGTTGTCTTTTTGGTCATACTTGTACGTTTTGAATGATATTCCCATTACAAATTCAAGGGTAACACAACTCAAGTTTGGGACGCAGCGATGCCGCCAGCGTGCCGAGGGTCCAGTGAACAGGGGGCTTTAGGGTTAGTGTACGGGTTAAGTGTGGGTTAGAATTAAGGGTTACCATGGTTACCTGAGGCAGGTTGGGTACACCTCCGGATCGAAGAAAAACACATAACTTGACACCGACCCCAGGATAGCGGTGATGACGCCAGACATGAGTCTGAAGATTTTTAAACATGTTTTTGAGATAGGAACGGAGGTGTACATATTGATGGTGATAATGGTGAATATTAGTAGTAAACCAGACATATAACCATCGGTATGAAGCTCCGCGATTGGCTTCAACATGTTACAAATAGAAAATATAGATGAGTTATTAATGAATTTAAAAAAAAAGGTCATCAGCTATGCATGAGTAGCAATGGAAAAAAACTTCGAACAAATCAGAAGGCGTAATGGTAGACAATCCTTGTTGAGATGTCCATCACGGTGATGATAATAATAGAATGAAATAAAATGATTGCATCAATTACGTACGTGTTGTCAGCGAGGACTCTCTTCTCCGGCTCCAGTTTCCCGTACTGCTCCGGTGCCGCACCGAAAACACAAAAAGCGAGGACGAAGGTGGCGAGTCCGGCCAGGAATATGGACATGTAGTTTTCCATCGCTGCTCCTGATGTAGGGGATGTTTGTAATATGTTCATTTCATCAATGATCTAAAGGAATAAACGAAAAAGATACTGGTGTGATTTTCTGCACATTTGACGACGCTTTTCTTCACTCAAGTAGGCCATCTTCATTTGATTATATGGATAATATCCTCCGGAGACCCCAAAACTGATACGAACGTGCGAATGAAAGAAAAGGTTTGAAATATGATCCTGGTCTGGCGTCTTAAGTCTGGTATCCGTCAGTACGGCCAGGTATTGGTTGTCCATAGAAACCGGTATTATCGAAGAAGCTGGTATCAATTCCTTAGTGCAACGACTGCTAAAGATATCGGCCATCATTACTTGGAAAGCACCATTTTCATGCAGAGTGCGACCACTGTTTTTGTCAGAGGAATTGGCACAAGCTGGGGACAAAGGCCGTTGCCATAGAAGCTATCAGCAAAATGACATATCTAAACTCTCTTTCGCAAACACAATGCCATATGCTGAGGCAAGATCTAACGGTAGCCTGGCTAAATCGGGCTGATAGCGACCTGCCCGACGGACACCGCCCCCAAGGGGAGGGGGGGGGGGCATTAGCCTAGGGGAGGGGGGGCATTAACCTAGGGGAGGGGGGCATTAACCTAGGGGAGGGGGGGGGGCATTAACCTAGGGGAGGGGGGCATTAACCTCCGCCAGCGAGAGATTGTGTACACGCGGGCTAGATCTAACGTTAATCTTCAACAAACACATTGTTTACATCCAAGCATTTCAAAGCTACTGTGGAGCTATATCCGAAGACCGTGGATTGTTGATCTCCACGGCCGTGCACTAAATCGATGAATTCGACGGCGAATCGCCGCTATTAGTGACGGCATTGCCGTTGAATTCATCACTATATCGTCGCGAAATGGCCGTGGAGTTCATCACCCTATTTAGTGGTGCGGATCGGTCGGGCCGGACCGGTTCCGGACTTGTAAAACGTTTAGGTTCAAGTCCAAAAAAACCTAAACGTCTGGAAACAAGTCCGGACTTGAAAAAAAAAATTCTCTCACTCATACACTCCTTTTTGTTTTAAACCATCTTAAACCTTCCTTAAATCGTGAAATTTGCACTAGAAAAATATTAAAACATTGCTTTTTTTGTGTTTATAACTGAACTTTTTTTTTAATTACTGACTGTATATAATCCCATATATATAGTTTTTAAATTACGTGTAAAATATCTGCCAATATGCAATTTTACATGTAACACGAAGAAATATTCCAAAATTATTGTTCAGGTCCGGACTTTCAAGTCCGGACCTGAACCTAAACCTCTGGACTCGAGTCCGAACCTAAACCTAAACTCGGGTTTAGATCCACACCACTAACCCTATTGATGAATTGCACGGCCGTGGAGTTCAACAATCCACGGTCGTCGGATATACCTGTTCTGTGAGTTCGTTTTAAGCATGTGGGGCAGTAGACGTACATAGAAGCGGTATATAGCTTATTTATAACAATCGTTGCTGCTTGTACCCTCATTCCACGTCAACGGCGCTCTCGCCTCGCGCTCTCCGCAACCTAAAATTCAAAAGACCGCTCAACGAATTTCAGAGATATGCAAACACCTTTTTAAATGCTTTGTGTGTCTTGTTGTCGTTTCAGTAAACTTTTTACACTTTGAATATGATTTTAATTATCAAGTCAAGGGTAACACATATCCGGCTCAGGTCGCAGCGAGAGCGCAGCACGATCGCAGTCTAGTTGAGTGGGGGACTTGACAAAAAAATGGGTTAATTTTAATTTCCCTATCTTAAAGATTACCATCATTTAATATTGCTTCAAATACATTCAATCAACATAGATGAACTTAAGTAACCCACAGTTTATTATCAGTTAATCAGAGACGATGGAAACATAATCTGAAAAACCGTGTTTCTTACAGGAAGTTTTGATATGAGGTTTTGGCGACTGAATAGTTCTACCAAAGACCTTGGTTCGGAATTATAGAATCTTGGCAGTTTTGCATTAAAAAGGAAAAGCAGTTTTGTTTGTTTTGAACGGTGGTAGAATGTGTCGTAGATTATCTTTCCTGTTTTCGAAGCTATCCACTCAACACTAAGTTCATTTATTTTGGCCTAGTTCTTCTGAGGGCCGGGTCACTCCCGGGTACGGACTGAGGGACAATGTAGTCCCCCCTGAAGTTCTATGTCAGTTTTCCTGTTTAATAAAGTTTTGTTTTTCCTCTTGTTCAGATTACCTCTCGTGATTTGTTTCCTGTATCTCTGCTAAGTCCTTGAAAGTGTTGTTTCAACGCAAATAAAAATGTTCTACCAAATAATATAGGCAGAGAAGGCAGCAATGAACCTTTCTCTTTATCAGCCACGATCACTGTCGCTACAATAAACAAGGTTTGATCATATTTATACGTTTATCACATGAGAGTCGATAATAAAGGTTTGCCTTTGAAGAAGAACGCCAATCAGCCAGTGCCGCGAAAGTTGAGGAGTAACAGTGGAATGCCTCCGTTGCTGTCCTTCCCGCAGCGATTTTTTTTTCTTTGGGGGGGGGGGGGGGGGGGGGGGGGGGGCACCGCGTATCGGCTTGGGATCCCGTATCCGCCGTGCCCCTGTGTCCGTTGTAGACCTGTGTCCCAACAGCGGACACACGGGCACGGCGGATACGGGATCCAAAGCAGATACGCGGCGCCCCCTCCCAAAAAAAAATGGAAAAAAAAATCGCTGTGGGAAGGACTGCAACGGAGGCTATGTGTACACTCCTGTACCACTTTCATTAGCGAGTTACGACGTTGGGCATATGAGGACACATGCGACACAACCCAACAATGGGTGACTACAGCGGTCCTCGCCAGATTAACGGACGAACCAACGACGATGGGCAAGAAATATAACTATGGAAGCACGTAGTAAATATTATAAAACGCACCTGTGATAGTTTGAAGACACGGCCTTCTGCCGAGCGACCCAAATACTTTGTACCTTCACAGAGCAGCGTAACAAATGGCCTGGTCACTGAGTAACTAAGTTCTTATCATTGTGTACATCATTCAGGATTAACACTTTATTGTGCAGGAGGTTATAGATAAAAATACTAGACTTTTAACAACAATACTGATTATGTTATTATTGAATCACCGTTCTGTCTTTTACATTAAAAAAAACACATACAAAACGTTGTCTGTAAACTGCATCTCAGGGGTGACCCCAAAATGATTGCCATGTTTGAGCAAAATCGGAGCTTTACGTGCAAATATTGAGAGATCTAATATTGGGTGTTTGCTAGCACGTGACTGTCAGTATGTATATAGCCGGTGTAACAGCCCTTCGTCGAAACACACCAGCTTCTGTATCTGTATAGCCGGTAGAACCCTCATTCGGTCTAACACACCTGTCCAGCTTCTGTATCTGTAAAGCCGGTAGAACCCTCATTAGGTCTAACACACCAGCTTCTGTATCTGTATAGCCGATATACCCGGCCTTCGTTTAACACACCAGCTATGACTTGATTGTAGTCCGCCATATTGGATGTTTAAACCTGGAAGATGCCCCAAAAATGAATTTTGGATTAATACATATGTTAGTAAAATATTAACTTTGAGGACTTAACGTACATTTTTTGTCTCATCTGATGATTGCTTACTTTAAATTGAGTACCGCCCTAAAACACACAGTTGCATCCGTGTGAATTATTTTGTACCCAGTCCCTGTTCCTGTAGTCCACGGATCTGTCGCGTTGTGTCTCGCATCAGTGATGCGCCCCAGGGCGTACCACACAGTTTCACACAGTAAGGGCAAGCTGCTTTAAACAGGACTAACAGTCACAGGATTGATCGACTTACACAGGGATCTACTTTAACCATTTATTTTTTCTTACACAAAAATATAGTGTCCTACTGATCAAAAAAACAACTGTAACCTACAGAGACAAACAGACGTTTTTCGTGGCCTAAATGACCTAGATATGCCACAAAGCCTTTGCACTGCTACCGAGTAGTCTGTATAACCCAAACTCCAGCCGGGGCTGTATAGTGGACCCTCGCCGCGCAATTAAATCAGGATAGTTACTGAGAGGCCTGTCTCAAAATGGAAAAGTTGTTGAACAAGTTAGACAAAACCCAGAATTTGCTACAGACGCTTCAGCAAAAGGTAAGCGTCTATGTCTGCTCTTAACTGACGGTTAATACATTTGTTTCGGAATGTCACGTCTGTCCGCCTTGGGGTGTGTGTGTGTGCGTGTGTGTGTATTTGTGTGTGTGTGTGTGTGTGTGTGTGTGTGTGTCTGTATGTGTGTGTGTGTGTGTGTGTGTGTGTGTGTGTGTGTGTGTGTGTCATATAGGCAGGTTGGTGACCCTCCTAAACGACAAAATGGTTGGGAATACAAATTTTAGAGGCTGTCACTCACTCGACTTACACGATTCCGGAAAGTGTCGCTGCTAACTACTAATTGAAACCTCCTAGGCAACCTACAGAACCTATTCGCCACCATTCCTGATCTTAACAGTCTATCTGATCAAGCTCTCAATCATTTGCTATGTTATTAAGTGGTTCATCCATTGTTTCTTCTGAATATGATAGTTAAATCTTTGGCTTAACCCAGGCTTATATTATAGCTAGCAAACGTTTCAAAACCTAGTATGCCTGTGTTTATATATTATTATGTAACTACTGTATGTCAAAAGCGGTGGAAGACGAAATACATTTTATCTCAAACAGCCTCTTAAATGATCGGGAAAGAAAAGAGCTTTTTAAATAAGCCTCCAAAACTTACCACGATTTACAAACGTTTACTGACGAAAATAAAACTAGAACCTTGTTAACCTCCCAACCCCACTCATAACAAAAAAAAGTGGGACACTTCGTCTTCCATTGCTTCCAAAAAAGAAGTCAAACCCAAAAAGCGTAAATTGTATTCCGTAGTAGTTTTTAGAATAGCCATGTGTTCTACTAGTCAACATTGTTAACTCGCACCATCTGCACAGTATACCCTTGCTATGTATTGTTGCATGTTGCAATTAGCCCTCGGGCAAGAACTTGCAAATAAAATTATCATAATTGAATATATTGAATAATAATTGCTTGTATTGCTCGTTTGTATTGGACTACCAAGATGCTGTTGGTTATTGTTATCGTATTTCTCTATGTCAGTTGTAATATTTATTTTCAGAGGTAATTTCTATTTTCATAGGTGATATATGTCCTGTGTATTCTTCAGTTGATTGATAATTTACAAAAGGGGTCGCTGTCCTTAAAATGACACGTTAAGCCTAGCCTGGAGTCCAGCCTTGTTTGCTTTGGCCTGCTCCCTAAGATCTGCTAGCCCGTGCCGTCTATAGCTAGCAGATCTTGGGGAGCAGGCCAAGGCAAACAAGGCTGGACTTCAGGCTATGTTTAGTCGTGTTCTTCTGTGTCGAAACGTGCTGCGGAATTTTCACTGGTAAAGTGAATCTGTAGGTTTGTATTCAGCAATAGGAAAATTCTATCTTCTGCAAGGCCTTGCTATCAGTAACGACCTTCGATTCATTCTCACCAACCTCAAACCGTGATCCTTCTCAGCAGTTTGGAGAGAGAACTGAAGGACGATGAACGAGAATGCGTCCATATTCCTGGCCGGGTCGGCAAGCTTCGTCCTAACGTTGTCTGTTTTTGCCGCTGCACCGAGAATCCTCAGCCGCCTCTCCAAACAGTACGGACTGCTTGAACCGGACAAAAGGATAGTTATTGACACTGAGTACGTTGGCATTTTCTTAATTGTTTTAAGTTAATTATTATGCATATATTGGGACAGCGTGTCTTGGAATATGCTTAATATACGCCGAAAATAGATACTCATTGACAAACAACTGGATAAGATTTTAAAACAGTCATCCGCTATCTTTCCTTAGTCACAGACGAAAGATAGTGGAAACGTCTGACTGTTTCAAACTTTTATCCAGTTGCTTGAGTAACTAATTTGGTCGTATCTTATTTCCTGGATGCCTAAACTTTATCAACGTAATATGCTTAATTGTATGTCGTGTTCATTGCTCTCCGAGTAGACGTTGGATTGTAGGATCTCCAACAGCACTATATTCCATTTCTGAAAGAAAGAAAAAAACGACCGCAAAACAGAGATACGAGCTATTCTTGTGGCAGTGTTTGAAGATGATGTAAGGGACTAGAAAGGCGAATTCCAGTAGAGTCCACATGGTGACGGTAATGACTACATGTAGATAGGGTGTTTGAATGTTTACTAGCTTGACATATGCATATTTGTGAACTTTCCTTTTCTGCTCAGTTTCAAGTCAGGCGTCATCAACATTATCATAGGATCAGTCGGGGTTTATGTGTTCGTCTATAACCATGAACTATATCCACGTCGTTTAAGGTACTTTTGCTTTTGATTCATTAATGTATTCAATACATGAACACACAAACAAACGCAAACAAAGACACAGACCTACACAGAGATAGAGAGAGAGAGAGAGAGAGAGAGAGAGAGAGGGAGAGAGAGAGAGAGAAAGAGACAGAGAGAGAGGCACACATGCACACAAACGCACATACATACACATACACATACATATCATAGATATCTATACATCTATATCAATCTCTCTCTCTCTCTCTCTCTCTTTATCTATCTATCTATCTAATATAGATATCTATTTTTTTTTAGTGTATGTTTCATTGCACAGATGTTAGGATATGGGACTGTATCATAATTGAACAATTAGAGGGGTGCAGTTTCGGTTGAATCTATCCACTATATGAACCTTCCTGGCAGCTTCCCGACAACCTTTTTCTCATTGCTATGTTCTATCCCTGGGAAATAAATGCTACAGTCGTTACAGTCTTTAGTAGAAAAGTAGAATACTTAAACGCTGATAGAAAGCAAAAGAACTATATATAGGAATGTATTCATTACTGAATGTTCCTACTTCCAGGCACAACTGCCTCCCGCTGCGACACGGAGTAGCTGGGTACCTGGGGTATACGATCGCAGGTAGGTACACCGGCTTTAAATTTACACATGCACTAACTAGACTTAGCCTTTCTACCTTGAGTTCCAGCTATGATTCATAAAAAATGAAACATGTCAGTTTTCAGGGTTAGCATGGGGTGACGTGAAAAGCATTGTTGCATTTACTAGAAAAAAAAATCATTATTATCATCGTTATCAAAATAATGGATATGTGATATGCCCACAAAACACTACGCATATTATCAAAATATGACATAAACAAAGATACAATTTTAACATTGATCAGTCTTCGCTTGAGCTAAGATGACGCCATCTAATATATGCTTTCAGTGAAGAAATCAAACCACTTAGTACCGTAGATATAGAAACTTACTGTAGAATAGCAATATAGAATGATTTTGTATTCATGTATACCTTTGTTTTACCTTACATTTGTATTTCGACATTGTTGTCAACATGCAATTAGCCTACGGGCATGAATTTGCAATAAACTATTATTATGAATATAATTTGAGATTAAGATACAAAGAAGATTTGCGAAACAAACCTTTAACTTTAATGATTGACGTTATGGATTGCAATTGCCCAAATATTCACAGTACCCCCTCTAGTCTTAGTTATATAAGGGTATATCGTAATGAGATGGACTGTGTTGAGTGTAAAATGGACCTATTATGCAATCAAAATGAATACTTTTTGAGATGACATCTGATTTTGCAGACGTGTTTTTGATTCTGCGACACGAACCTCTCTTCAGCCCTCTGTACCTTGTACATCATTTTGTGGGGACCCTTTGTGGGCTGGCCGGAACGGTACGGAAAATTAGTTAAGAATCAGTTAAAATTTATTAAAATTTGTTAAAATTAGTTAGAATTAGTTAGACTTAGTTAAAATTAGTTAAAATTAGTTAGAGTTTGTTAAAATTTGTTAAAATTTGTTTAAATTTGTTGAAATTTTTTAAGAATTTCTTGCAATTAGTTAGAATTAGTTAAAATTTGCTAAAATTTGTTAAAAATAGTTAAAATTTGTTCCGATTTGTTAAATTTTTTTGAAATTTGTTAAATTTGTTAGAATCTATAAACATTTGTGAAAAACATGGTATTATCAGTTCAAATTTGTTAAATTCTTTTTAAAACGTGTATTGACATCATTCCTCTTGGAGCGGATCGATATTTGAATAGAAAAGTATTCATATGGTAGTATTGCTAATGACGTTAACTATTCAGAGCTGTAATTGATATTTGCAATTTTGTTAAAGATCTACACGTCCGTGCCATGGATCATGTCGACATTTTTGTTTTATGAGGCCTCAACTCCGTTTGCGAATCTCAGGTACACTACCAGATATGTGTGTTTTTTAGTAAAACGCTACTAAATTGATTTTATGGATGTAATCTTCTCGGCACCCCAAAACTGATGCAAGCTTGCGAAAGAAAATGGGCATAAGAAATTTATAATGAAATCGTAGCGACCAGTAAGGCCATGTTGATTTGATTTTATTATTTTACCTAACTTATTTTACATTACAATGTCGCTTATGCATGACTGTGTGATTTGCCATGTAAAAACCGTTTTTTCTAGTTATTGTATATAAGTACTGGTTCGTTCTGCTAGTTCACTTTAGTGACGCTGAAGAAGAGTGATGGATGTCACTCGAAACGTCCGGAAATAAATCTCCGAATTTTTTATCCAGTTGTAGAGTTTGAATTTCTCCTTATATATTTTACCTTCTATCATTATAACCTAGCTACTTGGATCAGCTCTTGTTGAAATAAGACAGTTTTCTTTTTTATTGTCTCCATAGAGTCGTACTAGCGAAATGTGGGTGGAAGAACACTCGCCTGTACACAGTTAACGCGCTGCTGCTGATGACTGTTTTCTTCTTGTGCCGAGTCGCCATCATCCCGGTCTACTGGAGAACCGTCTACCTGCTCTACACGGACGGGTCTTTCCCGCAGATAGACGGCTTTGTTTACTACCTCATGCTCTATGGGAGGGTGGTTTTTGACATTCTAAATGTTTATTGGTTCTCGTTAATGGTAAAAGCATTGTGCATCATCGTGTGTCCGAAACGCGACAGCAGACTGCTTACGACATCAGATCAGACCAGTATAGAACAGAGTAAGAAGTATTAGAAATCTGCCCAAGTCCTACTTACCCCTACTCCGCAAGGAGGCGGGGGAGGCAGGAAGATCTTCACAAGTCTCGGCCTAGTCTCGTGTTCTCGCGAGACTAGGTCACTCCGTGAACAAGACGTACAGAAGACGTCAAAAATTTGGAGGTACGTATTTCGGTACCTCTCTTTTTAAGTCACTGTTTGAGGAATATTCTTGTAACTGTTATTACACGTGACTGATGAATTTCTTCAACAAACAATCTGGTATTCATCCCTTTGTGCAACGACTGCTATAGGTATCTGCCATCATGTCTACTGGGAAAGCCCGATTTTCTTAAAGATCTCGCAGTGTGCGACCACTGTTTTGGCAGAAGATTAGGCACAAGTCGGGGGCAAAGGCTGTTGCCATGGAATATATCAGCAGATAAGATATCTAAAATCTCTTTAGGTAACACAATGGCATATGCTGAAGCAAGATCCAACGGACTAGCCGGGCTAAATCGTGCTCCTAGCGGCCGGCCTGGCGGACACACACCCCTAGGGGAGGGGGGCATTAACCTCCGCCAGCGAGAGAGTGTGCAAACACGGGCTAGATCTAACGGTGATCTACAACAAACACAATGCCATATACTGAAGCAAGATCTAACAGTAGCCTGGCTAAATCGGGTTCCTAGCCGCCAGCGAGAGAGTGTGCAAACACAGGCTAGATCTAACGGTAATCTACAACAAACACAATCACACATTTCAACGCTTCTGTGATGTCATATAAAGCATATAGGGCACTCGACGTACGCAGAAGCGGTGATAAGATCATTTATTCACAGTAATTTCATTTTTTAATTGATCTCCCCTTTGATAAGGTACTAAATTAGCATATGAGGGCATATGTCTAGTGGGGAGGGGATTGTGTAACGTACATGATGCTCAGTAGGTTATTATATGCATAATTAGTGTAGTTAGTAGCTAGATTTTAGGGAGGAGGAGCTTACATAGGTAAGCCGGGATTGGCTGGTGAGAGCAGCCAATCAGATAGTTACCCACTGTTACCAGAGTTGAGCATGTACTTGTCTAAGAAGTTAGTTGGAGTTGCGGTCCTCGGGCCAAGGTATGTTCACCTCTTACTCTTTGTTAGCTCTTGTGTAATAGATTGTATCCGTAACAGTTAGTCCATATAGACTCTGCGTTGTAACCCTAGACCCGTTATACCTACTAGCATCTATCTACGTACATCGCATGCTCAGCCTGTAGACCTGTATATGGTAGTGTTGAGTATTGTATGGATCAATAAATGCACGACTCATAGATAGCAATCAGACTGGTTTGGCTCTGAGTTCATATATCGCTAAGATAGGAGATAAGATACCAAACACTCCCAAACCATATTCGTTACACACTCAAAACAACTCGCGCTCTCTGCGACCTGATATTTAACAGAGCGCTCAACGAATGTCAGAAATAAGAAAACCTTTTTTTACCGCTTTGAGTGTTTTGTCGTCGTTTCAGTCAATTTTTTCTCAGTTTGAATATAATTTCAATTATGAAGTCAAGGGTAACACAAATCCGATATAGGTCGAATCGAGGTTGCAGCACGATCGTAGTCTAGTTGAGTGGGGGTCTTAATAAAGAAATGAGGTGAATCGAGTATCCCCTTATTTATTTAATATTGCTTTAAATTTAATTCAATCAACATATTAGATGAACTTTGGTAACCCACGTGCACAGATTATTATCAGTTAATCTGAGACGATGGAAACATAATCTAAAAAAAAACACGTTTTTCTGACAGGAGGTTTCAATATGAGGTTTTGGCCAAGTTCTACCAAAGAATATAGGCAGAGAAAGCAACAATGAACCTATGTCGTAAAAGCCATGATCATAGTCGCTACAATTAACAACGTTTTATCATATTTATACGTTCAATCACATGAAAGGTTTACCTCAGAAGAAGAATGCCAATCAGCCTGCCGCGAAAGTTACAGTGAAATGCTTAAGTATACTTTCATGTACTACTTCCATTAGCTAGGTACGACGTTGGGCACTTGAGGACACATGCGACACAACCCAATGATGGATGACTACAGCGGTTCTCGTCAGATTGACCGACGAACCAACGCCGTTGGGCAAGAAATCTAACTATGGAAAAACGTAGGAAATATTATAAAACGCACCTGTGATAGTTTGAAGACACAGCCTTCTGCCAAGCGACCTAAATACTTTGTACCTCCTCAGAGCAGCGTAAACAAATGGTGTGATCACTGAGTAACTAGTTCTTATCGGTGTGTACCTCATCCAGAATAACACTTCGTTGTGCAGGGGTTTAAAGATTAAAATAAGCGATTTTGAACAGCAATACTTAATTATTGCATTATTAGTGAATCACTGTTCAGTCTTTCACATAAAGCAATACAATCTTATAAATTTTTTTTTTCAAAATGGCGGCCAGATATTTGGCTTTCGGATGGCAATGTTAAAAACCCCGGCCACTACTACCCCCCGACCAAAACCTCTGCTTGGAGAATACATATCTCTCGATACCAACGCTAGAATTCGACAAAAAAAACAACCATCCGAAAGCCAAATATCTGGCCGCCATTTTGAAAAAATTTTATAAGATTCGATTGGGCCGAAACACTTGGGCTGCCATATCGACTCGTGACTGGAAGGTCTCAAAATAATCAAGTAAGCAAGTGCAATTCTTCGCGATAGTCAGAAACAAACGCATTAATCGTTGTTACCACGCGTATTGAATTACGGTCTTTAGACCGCGTGCTATTACAAGAATGACGAGAAGGAGTTTGTTGTTAGAAAGAATGCGTTTTTAAATCGGGAAACGTAGGTTGTGATTTTTGAGTCGCTGTGTAGGACAGGGCCAGACACGTCGCTAGATCAGTTCTTGTCAAACACGCAAATACATCAAGGTGAGTGCTACGTTTTGGGGTCTCAGTATGTGGTAAAATTCCGTGGATTCGTCTACAATGGAAATATTCTACTTCATCAATGAACTGTTCGAATTCCATTTGTTAATTCTGTGTGTCTGTGTTCAAGAAAGTCGCAGATAATGTACGTAGTAAAGGCCGGGGTTTTGTTTATCATATCGGCGGGTGCTGTGGCGTCTCCGGCGGCGCGTAGAATCTAAGACTCTCGGCCGGGAATTACTGTGAGTTATGGCGGAAACTGCGATTTCTAGATGGCCTTAGTTTGGGCGTTTTGTGTGGTAGGATAGACTAAAATATAGCTACGAAAGAATTAAAATGGCGGTGTCAGTATGTCACTTGAGCGTGGGAATAATTGAAATCAGAACTGGGGTATTGTTAATGTGCTAACCGTAGAACAATGGGGGCGGAGGCAAGGCGTGCATTTGAAAAGAACAGGTTCGCGGGGAAAATCCTGCTCAGCTTGGTGTGACCAAAACAAATCTAGTTCCCGCCTGCAAAGGCATAAACCAATCAGCTACTGTTGCCAGTAGTGACAGAGGTGATTAGCATCGATTCCTCGTCAATATGCATGCTTTACAAGTTAGGAAAAATCAAGGCCTTTTTGACCACCGTGACTGGTTTGGGGATGAGGACATAATCACAGGTGAATAGTTCATCGGTTGATGACCCTGCCTCCGGATCAAAAGGGTTGGGAGTTCAAATTCCTGCAGTTGTCACTCGACCTGCACGCTATCTGAAAGGATCGCAGTCACTCACATGGGAGGCAAAGCCGTGGTCCACTGTTAGTTTATTTATTTATTTATTGCACTTCTCCAAAACTGGAAGGCATGGCGGAACAGGTGTACCCCCGCAGAGGTCACCTTTTCAAGGCCAGCATGCCGAAACATACAAAACTGTACACAGTATCAAAACAAAATACAATATAAATGACCAATATAAATGAATCGACATAGTATTCAACTTAACAAGATATACAATACATCAGCAGCGCTTGAAGCACTTGCTCCTAGCTCCAAGTTGCACGTGTCGATGCGAGCTAATTAAGTTTTATTGGTAACAGGCAAATGTCGATTTTATATTCTGCAAGGTCTTGCAATCCATAACACTATTTTATTCATTCGTACAATTACAAACAGCGGACTTTCTCAGAGAAGAGAATTGAAGGAAGATGAACGAGAACATCTCCGTACTTCTGACCTGCTCGGCAAGTTTCGTCCTCTCGCTGTGTGTTTTTGCCGTGGCACCAAAAATCCTCAGCCGCCTCTCCAAGCAGTACGGACTGCTGGAACCGGACATAAGGATATACGTTGATTCGTGGTGCGTTGGCATTTCTTATTATCTCCATGAAAAATGAAAAATACTGTTTTGGGTGTGTCTGTGTGTCTGTCTGTCTGTTTGTTTGTTTGTTTGTGTTTCCGGACCACTCTAGTCAGCAAAACTCAAGAGCCTCCTGATGGATTACAATGATATTTGGTATGTGGGCGGGTGTTGTGAAGCCGAAATTCAAGGTCGATTTTGGGCCCCCTGGCATGTGACCTTGGTTCTGCAGCAGAAATTCCATTTGTGTATCTTTTGACCTGGACGTGCTATGGTCTTGTTCTTAACCAATTTTCAGTTGTGTTTGTCATCATTTATTGTTTAGGATTCGCTGGGACAACGCGTATTGGAATTTGCTTGATAGTCGTATTAATTTCTCTCCAAGCAGACGTTAGGTTGTAGGATTTCCAACAGCACCATATTCTACTGTTAATGCATTTAAATGAAAATGGAGAGTTCGCGGTGGTTTTCAGTTCGCGGCAGCGCTACAGTCACGTACTGCTACAGTAATGGACAAGTTAATGTTTGTGATGTCTTCATGTTCGCGGTGAAAGGGTCGCCGCGAAAACCGCGAGCATAAAACCACCGCGAACAATTCCACATTTACAGCATTAAAAAAAAACGAAAGGAAAACGGAGATAGCTATCCTTGTGACTGCTTTAAGATGATGTACTGGACTAGAGACGCGAATCCCACTAGACTTCACATGGTGACGATTACAACTAGGCTGGGCGTTCGAATATTTACTTGACATATGCTTATTTGTAAACTCTTGTTTCCTGCTCAGTTTCATGGCCGGCGTCATCAACGTTTTCATAGGATCCGTCGGGGTGTATGCATTCGTCTTTGACCCTGAACTGTCTCCACGTCGTGTAAGGTACGTTTCCTGATTCATTAATGTATTCAATACATGAACACACACACACACATACACACACACACACACACACACACACACACACACACACACACATTAAAATAAACACACATAAAAACACACACACACATTCACACTAACGCACATACACCATACACACACACACACACACATATATATATATATATATATATATATATATATATATATATATACACACAACTCACTCACACAAAGGCACAGACAGACAGAGGGAGAGAGAAAGAGGGCACACATACACACAAACACAAACACACACACATACACATACACATACATATAAAAGATATATCCATATCAATATTTTTATCCCTCTCTATCTATCCATCTATCTGTATCTATATCTATGTTTTTCATAGCATTACACAGATGTTAGGATATGAGACTGTATCGTTGAACAATCATAGAGGGTGGGGTGTTTGTGTAGTTTCGGTTGAATCTATCCACTATATGAACCTTCCTGACAGCTTCCACACAACCTTCCTCCCACTGCTATGTTCTACCCCTTCAAAATGAATGCTATATTCGTTACAGTCTTTACGAAAGTAGAAGACAAACTACTACAACGCTAATAGAAAACAAAATAACTGTCTGCATATATATATATATATACATACCTGAATGTTCCCCCATCCAGGTACAACAGCCTCCCGCTTCGACACGGAGTAGCCGGGTACCTGGGTTATACCATTGCAGGTACGTACACCGGCTTCAACTTAACAAATGCACAAACTATACTGTCTCTCTACCTTGAGTTTCATAAACAATCAAATGTACCAGTTTTCAGGGTAAGCATGGTGTGACGTGTACAGCATTGTTGCATTTACTATAATAATATATGATTATCATCATTTTCAATGATTTATCCACAAAACACTAAGCATATTATCAGAATATGACATTATTAAAGAGACTACTTATACATTTATCATTCTTCATTCCATCTAGGTTTACACCATCTAGTTTACTATGAGATTAAGATAAAAAAGCTGATTTGCGAAACAAACCTTTAACTACTGTATTGATATACGTTATGGATCGCAATTGCCCAAATATTCACAGGACCCCCTCTAGTCTTTGGCACATACGGGTATGTCGTATCGTGGTGGAATATGCTGAGAGCACAATCAAATGACTAGTTTTAGTGATAATATCTGATTTGCAGACGTGTTTTTGATGCTGCGACACAAGTCACTCTTCAGCACTGTGTATCTTGTACACCATTTTGTGGGGACTCTTACTGGGCTGGCTGGAACGGTACGGAAAATTTGTTAAAATTTGTTAAAATGTGTTAAAATGTGTTACAATTTGTTAAAATGTGTTGAAATGTGTTAAAATGTGTTAAAATGTTTAAAAATTTGTTAAAATATGTTAAAATTTGTTGAAATTCGTTAACATATGTTAAAATTTGTTAGAATTTGTTAAAAATTGTTAAAATTTGTTAAAATTTGTCAAAATGCGTTTAAATTTGTATAATATGCAAAAATTTGTTAGAATCTGTTAAAATTTGTTAAAACATTCCTCATGGAACCACCTCCTTGATGGAACGGATAGATTGTTGACTAGAAAATTATTCATATTGTAGTATTACTATTGACGTTTACTATTCTGAGAGGTAATAATTATTGCCAATTCTTTTAGATCTACACGTCTGTCCCGTGGATCGGATCAGCGTTTCTGTTTTATGAGGCCTCAACTCCGTTTGCCAATCTCAGGTACACTACCAGATACTTTTGCATTTTTAGTTAAACATTGCTAAATTAATTCTATGGATGAAATCCTCTCGGCACCCCAAAACTGACGCGAACTTTCTCAAACAAAGCTGGGAATAAGAAATCTATAAAGACATCTTAGTGACCAGTAAGACCATGGTGATATATCATTTTATCTTATATCCTTATACCCTAGCTACTTGAATAACTCTTCGAGTTTCTTTTTTTTTCTTGTCTCTACAGAGTCGTACTAGGGAAATGTGGCTGGAAGAAGACCCGCCTGTACACAGTAAACGGGCTGCTGCTGATTACTGTGTTCTTCCTGTGCCGAGTCGCCATCATCCCGGTCTACTGGAGAACCGTCTACCTGCTCTACACGGACGGGTCTTTCCCGCAGATAGACGCCTTTGTTTACTACCTCATGCTTTATGGGAGGGTGGTTTTTGACTTACTGAATGTCTATTGGTTTTCGCTAATGATAAAGGCATTCTGCATCATCGTGTGTCCGAAACGCGACAGCAGACTGCTTACGACATCAGATCAGACCAGTACAGAACAGAGTAAGAAGTATTAGAAATCTGCCCAAGTCCTACTTACCCCTACTCCGCAAGGAGGCGGGGGAGGCAGGAAGATCTTCACAAGTCTCGGCCTAGTCTCGTGTTCTCGCGAGACTAGGTCACTCCGTGAACAAGACGTACAGAAGACGTCAAAAATTTGGAGGTATGTATTTTGGTACCTCTCTTTTTAAGTCACTGTTTGAGTAATATTCTTGTAACTGTCATTACACGTGACTGATGAATTTCTTCAACAAACAATCTGGTATTCATCCCTTTGTGCAACGACTGCTATAGGTATCTGCCATCATGTCTACTGGGAAAGCCCGATTTTCTTAAAGATCTTGCAGTGTGCGACCACTGTTTTGGCAGAAGATTAGGCACAAGTCGGGGGCAAAGGCTGTTGCCATGGAATATATCAGCAGATAAGATATCTAAAATCTCTTTAGGTAACACAATGGTATATGCTGAAGCAAGATCCAACGGACTAGCCTGGCTAAATCGGGCTCCTAGCGGCCGGCCTGACGGACACACACCCCTAGGGGAGGGGGTCATTAACCTAGGGGAGGGGGTCATGAGCGCAGGGGAGGGGGTCATTAACCCAGGGGAGGGGGTCATTAACCCAGGGGAGGGGCATTAACCCAGGGGAGGGGCATTAACCCAGGGAAGGGGGTCATTAACCCAGGGGAGGGGGTCATTAACCCAGGGGAGGGGGTCATTAACCCAGGGGAGGGGGTCATTAACCCAGGGGAGGGGCATTAACCCAGGGAAGGGGGTCATTAACCCAGGGGAGGGGGTAATTAACCTTCGCCAGCGAGAGAGTGTGCAAACACGGGCTAGATCTAACGATAATCTACAACAAACACAATCACACATTTCAACGCTTCTGTGATGTCACATAAAGCATATAGGGCACTCGACGTACGCAGAAGCGGTGATAAGATCATTTATTCACAGTAATTTCATTTTTTAATTGATCTCCCCTTTGATAAGGTACTAAATCAGCATATGAGGACATATGTCTAGTGGGGAGGGGATTGTGTAACGTACATGATGCTCAGTAGGTTGTTATATGCATAATTAGTGTAATTAGTAGCTAGACCTTAGGGAGGAGGAGCTTACATAGGTAAGCCGGGATTGGCTGGTGAGAGCAGCCGATCAGATAGTTACCCATTGTTACCAGAGTTGAGCATGGAAGATGTACTTGTCTAAGAAGTTAGTTGGAGTTGCGGTCCTCGGACCAAGGTATGTTCACCTCTTACTCTTAGTTAGCTCTTGTGTAATAGATTGTATCCGTGACAGTTAGTCCATATAGACCCTGTGTTGTAACCCTAGACCCGTTATACCTACTAGCATCTATCTAAGTACATCGCATGCCCAGCCTGTAGACCTGTATATGGTAGTGTTGAGTATTGTATGGATCAATAAATGCACGACTCACAGATAGCAATCAGACTGGTTTGGCTCTGAGTTCATATATCGCTAAGATAGGAGCTAAGATACCAAACACTCCCAAACCCTATTCGTTACACACTCACAACAACTCGCGCTCTCTGCGACCTGATATTTAACAGAGCGCTTAACGAATTTCAGAGATAAGAAAACCTTTTTTTACCGCTTTGTGTGTTTTGTTGTCGTTTTAGTCAATTTTTTTTACAGTTTGAATTTAATTTAAATTATGAAGTCAAGGGTAACACAAATCCGATATAAGTCGAATCGAGGTTGCAGCACGATCGTAGTCTAGTTGAGTGGGGGTCTTAAGAAAGAAATGAGGTGAATCGAGTATCCCCTTATTTATTTAATATTGCTTCAAATTTAATTCAATCAACATATTAGATGAACTTTGGTAACCCACGTGCACAGATTATTATCAGTTAATCTGAGACGATGGAAACATAATCTAAAAAAAAAACGTTTTTCCGACAGGAAGTTTCAATATGAGGTTTTGGCCAAGTTCTACCAAAGAATATAGGCAGAGAAAGCAACAATGAACCTATGTCGTAAAAGCCATGATCATAGTCGCTACAATTAACAACGTTTTATCATATTTATACGTTCAATCACATGAAAGGTTTACCTCAGAAGAAGAACGCCAATCAGCCTGCCGCGAAAGTTACAGTGAAATGCTTACGTATACACTCATGTACTACTTCCATTAGCTAGGTACGACGTTGGGCACATGAGGACACATGCGACCCAACCCAACAATGGATGACTACAGTGGTCCTCGTCAGATTAACGGACGAACCAACGACGATGGGCAATAAATATAACTATAGAAACACGTAGTAAATATGATAAAACGCACCTGTGATAGTTTGAAGACACGGCCTTCTGCCGAGCGACCCAAATACTTTGTACCTTCACAGAGCAGCGTAAACAAATGGCCTGGTAACTGAGTAACAAGTTCTTATCGGTGTGTACATCATCCAGAATATAATCTCGGTGTGCAGGGGTTTATAGATTAAAAATTACAAAGATAGACAAATTTTCAACAGCATTCTGTGTGATTTTCATCCACGTATAGTTCATTACTACATCATCATTCTGTCTTTTACATAAAGCAATACAAAGACTGCATTTTAAGGGTGACCCCAAATTATTTGCAATCTTTGATCGAAATCAGAGTTCCACGAGCAAATATTGAGAGCTCTACTACTGGGTGTGGCTATCTGTATGTACATAGCCGGTATAACCGCCCTTTGGTGTAACACACCAGCTTCTGTATCTATATAGCCGGTATAACCACCATTTGGCGTAACACACCAGCTTCTGTATCTGTATAGCCGGTATAACCGCCTTTTGGCGTAACACACCAGCTTCTGTAACTGAATCGCCGGTATAACAGCCCTTTGGTGTAACACACCAGCTATGACGTAATAGTAGTCCGTCATATTGGATGTTTAAACCTGGAAGGTGCCCAGAAATGAATTTTGGATTTTGGACGTACGTTATCAAAAGAAAAAAAAACTTGGGGGGCCTAACATAAATTTTGAGTCACCTAATTATTGCTTACTATATAATTAGTACCGGCCCAAAACATACAGTTGCATCCGTGTCCATTTTTTCCACCTGTACACGGATCTGTTTTGTTGTGTCTCACATCGGTGTAACGCGCCCTGAGGGGGACTACACAGTTTCACACAGTACTGTAAATACAGAAATGTTCGCGCTGGTTTTAAGTTCGTGGTTTTCACGGCGACGGTTTCACCGCGAAGTTAAAACCAACGCGAATATTTTGTCCAATGTTGTAGCAGTATGTTACTATGGCGCTGCGGCGAACTTAAAACCACCACGAACACTCCATTTTTGCATTGCCGTTGGCTAGAGAAAAAAAAAACGCGAACTGAAATGCATTTACAGTAAGTACATGCTGCATTAAACAGGACTGACAGTCTCTGGATTGATCGACTCACACAGGGATATAGTTTGACCCTTGTTTCTTTCTCTCTAACTCAAATAAAAAGTGATAATGGAATAAATCAAATCGAACCATAAGAGCCAAACATACATATATCGGAGCCTACGTGACCTAGATAAAACACGAAGCCTTTGTTAGGCACACAATTACAGAAAAGCCTATTGTCTAATTAAAAAGTTGTCGAACAAGAAATTCAGAATTTTCTATGTAGGTTGCAGCAAAGGTGAGCGTATCTGTCTGTACGTAGACAACGATTAATGCGTTTGTTTCTGACTATAGCGAAGAATTGCACTTGCTTACTTGATTATTTCGAGACCTTCCAGTCACGAGTCGATATGGCAGCCCAAGTGTTTCGGCCCAATAGAATCTTATCATTTTTTTTTTCAAAATGGCGGCCAGATATTTGGCTTTCGGATGGCAATGTTAAAAAACCCGGCCACTACTACCCCCAGACCAAAACCTCTGCTTGGAGAATACATATCTCCCGAATTCGACAAAAAAACAACCATCCGAAAGCCAAATATCTGGCCGCCATTTTGAAAAAAAAAATTATAAGATTCTATTGGGCCGAAACACTTGTATATATCGACTCGTGACTGGAAGGTCTCGAAATAATCAAGTAAGCAAGTGCAATTCTTCGCGATAGTCAGAAACTAACGCATTAGTCGTTGTTACCACGCGTATTGAATTACGGTCTTTAGACCGCGTGCTATTACAAGAATGACGAGAAGGAGTTTGTTGTTAGAAAGAATGTGTTTTTAAATCGGAAAACGTAGGTTGTGATTATTGAGTCGCTGTGTGATTATTGAGTCGCTGTGTGAGACAGACAGGTCGCTACACCAGATCTTGTCAAAGACGCAAATGTATCAAGGTGAGTGCTACGTTTTGGGGTCTCAGTATGTGGTAAAATTCCGTGGATTCGTCTACAATGGAAATATTCTACTTCATCAATGAACTGTTCGAATTCCATTTGTTAATTCTGTGTGTCTGTGTGTTTAAGAAAGTCGCAGATAATGTACGTAGTAAAGGCCCGGGTTTTGTTTATCATATCGGCGGGTTCTGCGGCGTCTCCGGCGGCGCGTAGAATCTAGGACTCTCGGCCGGAAATTACTGTGAGTTATGGCGGAAACTGCGATTTCTAGATGGCCTTAGTTTGGGCGTTTTGTGTTGTAGGATAGACTTAAATATAGCTACGAAAGAATTAAAATGGTGGTGTCAGTATGGCACTTGAGCGTGGGAATGATTGAAATAAAAACTGGGGCATTGTTAATGTGCTAACCGTAGAACAATGGAGGCGGAGGCTAGGCGTGCATTTGAAAAGAACAGGTTCGCGGGCAAAATTCTGCTCAGCTTGGTGTGACCAAAACAAATCTAGTTCCCGCCTGCAAAGGCATAAACCAATCTGCTACTGTTGCCAGTAGTGACAGAGGTGATTGACATCGATTCCTCATCAATATGCATGCTTTACAAGTTAGGAAAAATCAAGGCCGTGACTGGTTTGGGGAAAAGGACATAATCACAGGTAGAGTGAATAGTTCATCGGTTGATGACCCTGCCTCCGGATCAAAAGGATTGGGAGTTCGAATTCCTGCAGTTGTCACTCGACCTGCACGCTATCTGAAAGGATCGCAGTCACTCACATGGGAGGTAAAGCCGTGGTCTACTGTTAGTTTATTTATTGCACTTCTCCAAAACTTGCATCATGGCGGAACAGGTGTACCCCCGCAGAGGTCACCTTTTCAAGGCCGCCATGCCGAACATACAAAACTGTACACAATATCAAAACAAAATACAATATAAATGACAGATTTTTGCAGATTTTGACCAATATAGATGAATCGACATAGTATTCAACTTAAGTCAACTTAACAAGATATACAATACATCAGCAGCGCTTGAAGCACTTGCTCCTAGCTCCAAGTTACACGTGTCGATGCGAGCTAATTAAGTTTTATTGGTAACAGGCAAACGTCGATTTTATCTTCTGCAAGGTCTTGCAATCCATAACACTATTTTATTCATTCGTACAATTACAAACAGCGGACTTTCTCAGAGAAGAGAATTGAAGGAAGATGAACGAGAACATCTCCGTATTTCTGACCTGCTCGGCAAGTTTCGTCCTGTCGCTGTGTGTTTTTGCGGTGGCGCCGAGAATCCTCAACCGCCTCTCCAAGCAGTACGGACTGCTGGAACCGGGCATAAGGATATACGTTGATTCGTGGTGCGTTGGCATTTCTTATTATCTCCGTGAAAAATGGAGATATTGTTTTGGGTGTGTCTGTGTGTCTGTGTGTCTGTCTGTCTGTCTGTCTGTCTGTCTGTCTGTCTGTCTGTCTGTCTGTCTGTCTGTTTGTCTGTTTGTGTTTCCGGACCACTCTAGTCAGCAAAACTCAAGAGCCTCCTGATGGATTACAATGATATTTGGTATGTGGGCGGGTGTTGTGAAGCCGAAATTCAAGGTCGATTTTGGGCCCCCTGGCATGTGACCTTGGTTCTGCAGCAGAAATTCCATTTGTGTATCTTTTGACCTGGACGTGCTATGGTCTAGTTCTTAACCAATTTTCAGTTGTGTTTGTCATCATTACTCCGGGAAGGAGGATGACCTCCTTCTGGGAGTATTGGGAATGCATTTGTTTGCGCGTTCGCAGCTATTACTCACGATCCCGTTGTCGCATTGGTGTGTAACTTGGCATATCGTTTGCCTGGTTCGGCGTGGGGATGCACAATAGCTTTGTTACACCATAACTACTTTGAACGTCAATCCAATATCGTAATTGCACCCCTATAATTAATGCTATGTCCCACTGCCCTGCCATAGGGACCATGTTATAATCCGTTATGCATGACTGGAATACTTCAGGCAGATACGGGGTATAAATCTTCCTTACTTGCTGTGATCGTATAGTCACTGTTACATTGAAAAATAGACAACGTGCATCACCACACGCAACCTAGGAAACGATATACCAAGTTACATACCAGTGCGGCAACGGGAATTGTGAGTTTTAGCTGCGAACATGTGCCGAGTGAGCTCCAGTCTGTGTATTAAGTATGCCGTGTCCCTCGCAACTCGCATACAGTATGTGCGCACGGGACGGACGATGTATTTTTACGCACAGTGTGAAAATGGCAAATCTCTGGACCTTCAAACTTACCACACTTGTAGTTTATAATACGGAGGCTGTGACAATGTAAAAAGTTTACACAGGGGATGAAAGATTGTTGAGAAATATCTCTCAGAAAAGTGCGCGCGCCAGTGTCACTTCCGGGTGGTTAGATCCGGTGACCTTTGACCTTCGTGAAATGTTACGATGATATAGATTAGCCTTTTTTATTGCAAATAGCTTGATAGCTATAGATCAGGCTGACCTGCAATAAATTGTGGAAAGAGGATTTACTGCATATTTGTGATTTCTGATACATCTTAGTAGTAAGGCTGAATGGTTCGTTGATCATTGAAAAGGGGCCATCTAGATCTAACTTTGTGACTTTTCCCGGAATTTCTAGATCCCATCTGTGCCATGCTGTAAAAACATACTTTTCAGCAGGTTGACCACTCCTGTATTGAAAGAAAAAGATAAACAAACACTTTTTCTTTACTTGCTCTAAAACACTACTTGGACTGAGCAGATATGCAATTTGTGTGGGTCAATACTTGTACATACTATAAATACTTCACGGAGAATTGTGTCCTACGGACTCTTGTTTATTGTTTAGGATTCGCTGGGACAACGCGTATTGGAATTTGCTTGATAGTCGTATTAATTTCTCTCCAAGCAGACGTTAGGTTGTAGGATTTCCAACAGCACCATATTCTACTGTTAATGCATTTAAGTTCGCGTGGTTTTTATTTCGCGCTAAGGTGAAAATGGAGAGTTCGCGGTGGTTTTCAGTTCGCGGCAGCGCTACAGTCACGTACTGCTACAGTAATGGACAAATTGATGTTTGTGTTGGCTTCATGTTCGCGGTGAAAGGGTCGCCGCGAAAACCGCGAACATTTGGCTTTCGGATGGCAATGTTAAAAAAACCCGGCCACTACTACCCCCCGACCAAAACCTCTGCTTGGAGAATACATATCTCTCGATACCAACGCTAGAATTCGACCAAAAAAACAACCATCCGAAAGCCAAATATCTGGCCGCCATTTTGAAAAAAATTTTATAAGATTCTATTGGGCCGAAACACTTGGGCTGCCATATCGACTCGTGACTGGAAGGTCTCGAAATAATCAAGTAAGCATGTGCAATTCTTCGCGATAGTCAGAAACAAACGCATTAATCGTTGTTACCACGCGTATTGAATTACGGTCTTTAGACCGCGTGCTATTACAAGAATGACGAGAAGGAGTTTGTTGTTAGAAAGAATGCGTTTTTAAATCGGAAAACGTAGGCTGTGATCATTGAGTGGCTGTGTAGGACAGGGCCAGACACGTCGCTACATCAGTTCTTGTCAAACACGCAAATACATCAAGGTGAGTGCTACGTTTTGGGGTCTCAGTATGTGGTAAAATATCGTGGATTCGTCTACAATGGAAATATTCTACTTCATCAATGAACTATTCGAATTCTATTTGTTAATTCTGAGTGTCTGTGTGTTAAAGAAAGTCGCAGATAATGTACGTAGTAAAGGCCGGGGTTTTGTTTATCATATCGGCGGGTTCTGCGGCGTCTCCGGCGGCGCGAAGAATCTAGGACTCTCGGACGGGAATTACTGTGAGTTATGGCGAAAACTGCGATTTCTAGATGGCCTTAGTTTTGGTGTTTTGTGTGGTAGGATAGACTGAAATATAGCTAAGAAAGAATTAAAATGGTGGTGTCAGTATGGCACTTGAGCGTGGGAATAATTGAAATAAGAACTGGGGCATTGTTAACGTGCTAACCGTAGAACAATGGGGGCGGAGGCTAGGCGTGCATTTGAAAAGAACAGGTTCGCGGGCAAAATTCTGCTCAGCTTGGTGTGACCAAAACAAATCTAGTTCCCGCCTGCAAAGGCATAAACCAATCTGCTACTGTTGCCAGTAGTGACAGAGGTGATTGACATCGATTCCTCATCAATATACATGCTTTACAAGTTAGGAAAAATCAAGGCCTTTTTGACCACCGTGACTGGTTTGGGGAAAAGGACATAATCACAGGTAGAGTGAATAGTTCATCGGTTGATGACCCTGCCTCCGGATCAAAAGGGTTGGGAGTTCGAATTCCTGCAGTTGTCACTCGACCTGCACGCTATCTGAAAGGATCGCAGTCACTCACATGGGAGGTAAAGGAGGGCCTGCATGCCCCTTTTCCGTAACGCGTAATCAGGCCGTTTTAGACTTCGTAATCCGTAATTAGCCACCCAAAATCAACATAATTCGTAATAAGTACATTGGCCGTAACGCGTAATTGGTCACTTTGATTCTACGTAAAACGTAGGCAGTTACCTTTATGCAACGTAAAACGTAATCTACTAGCAAAACGTAGTCTTATTTCCAGCAAAGTCTCCCGGCAAAGTTGCCCCTCAAAATGCAGGAAATAGCATTTCAGAGGGTAAAGATCTCAAAATTTTCCCGTGAAACATGCGCCCAGACCCACTTAGTATTGTCGCGCCTCTGGTAGAAAATACGTTCTGAGGGCGTCGCCCCCAAATATCAAGCTGGAATCAATGTGTATTTTCCAATCAAAGAGATGCCATAAAATATTGCTTAGATTACCAGCCAAATGTGCCCCTAAAAATGCAGGAAATAGCGTTTCAAAGGGTAAAGATTTCAAAATTTTCACGGGGTGCATGCCCTCGGGCCTACCTGCGATTGTTACAAGTACGCCTCCGGCGAAAATATGTCGGGAGGGCAAACAATCTAGCAGAAACCCTTGTGTACTTTCACTATGAGTGCAGATATTGCCCCTCAAAATTTATTTGAGTGGGTCGAGATTTTAACATTTTCCCGGGTATTCTCTCGGATCCACGCACCTACAATCGCCGGGCCGCTCCGGCGCGATATATGTCGGGACTCGGGGCATCGCGCACCATACCATTAAACTCTTGTATATTATTTTCACTTATAGATATGTCATCAAACATAGCTTAGTGTAACAGCAAAATTTGGCACTCAAAATCAAGGTTATAGCGTTGCAGGGGGTCAAGATGTTCAAAATTTTCCCGGACGTCTCGCGCCTTCGGCGCTCGACGTGGTCAACGTCGTTCAGCAATATCTTGCTGTCCCTTCCCATACGAAATTTCCTGCCGCCGTCACGGCTACTCATTATAGTTACTAGTACGGTTTAGTGTGGTCATCAACAGATTCATTGTCACCACAATAAATATAAAAATCAATAGTTTGGATGCAGAACTAGATAGTTGAATCATGCGTTAAGTGTTTAAGTCGGTTGGGAAGCCTCATGATTTAACGTAATTCGTAATCAGCTCTGAAAATTTAACGTAATTCGTAATCGGCGACAAAAATTTTCCGTAATTCGTAATCACTACCCCCCATGCAGGCCCTCGTAAAGCCGTGGTCCACTGTTAGTTTATTATCTTCGCCGAGTACTTGTACTCGGAGAGGATTATGTTTTCGGTTGAAAAATCTGTTGGGTGGGTCTGAATGTATGTCAGGAGCATAACTCAAGAAAGCTTCAATGAATCTTTATGATTTTTGGTAGGTGTGTAGTGGTTGTGTAAAGGAAGGTCAAGTTCGAAAATGGTTTACCTTGCGTTTTTCAATAGTACTGCAGCGGACTTAGCATTTTTTTGTGTTTGTATGTAGGCAAAAAAAGTGACGGAAACGTTGATGGATCTTCATGATTTTTTGCAGGTGTGTAGATGTTGTGAAAACGAAGGTCAAGTTCAAAAATGGTTCTCCTGGCACTTTCCGTCGGTACTGCAGCGGGCTTTGTGTGGATGTGAATTTTCTTGTGGACAACATAACTCAAGAAGCTGTTGATGGATCCTTATGATATTTAGTGGATGGGTAGGATTTACCGAAAGGAAGGTTAAGTTCGATAATGGGCCTTCTAGCAGGTACCAAAGGTGCTGCAGCAGAGCTTCAAAATTTAGGGGCATATTTTCTGAAAGTGCTATGGTCATGATTTTTGTGTGGTAGATAGTTCATGCCACAGAAAGTAAGATCTGTAAATTTTGGCCCCCTAGCGGCTTGTTAAGAACCGCAGTGGGTGTTTTTGTTTTGACATTCGGACATGAATAACTTGAGAATGGGTCGACAGATCGTCGTGATGTTTGGTATGTAGAGAGCTCGGATGGTGCTTTACATAATCAATGACTAATTATGCAAATAAGGAGCTAATTTGCATAATTAGTCAGGAAAGTTTGTTAGCCCACTGCCTTTTAATGGGGCATGGGACAGTGTCAGGTCATGTAAACAGATAGCCTTGCATAAACGTACATGTAGGTCAAATAAATAAACTATTCTCCAAGCAGAGGTGTGGGTCCTGCTGGTTTTTGACATTTTAAGCATTTTTGTTCAACACGGTTGGCGACATAACGAAATAGGGACAAAATAGAAAGCCTGACTAGAAACACCTAAAAACGTGCCAGATTTATTCTATTCATATGTATTGACTGTACTATTTCATCATCACTTTCAACTTTCAACACTGCCATATCGAACCTTTGTGGCCCATATAATATCAACATACTAATATTTTTTCATGACCAGTTATAACATATATCAGCACACTCTACACATATACTAGTCCTGTACCACCAAATGATTTTTAACCCTATCTTAACTGGACTCATTCGCCCAATCATAACGTCCAAATGGTATGGTGCATGATCAAATTTGCAGGGGGTGATAGGCACGTAAATATAAATCACTTTCCATAATAAGCCTTGATCATTTGGCGAAGATAATGTGTTTGTGGAACTCTAGTTTATTTATTCATTGCACTTCTCCAAAACTTGAAGGCATGGCGGAACAGGTGTACCTCCGCAGAGGTCACCTTTTCAAGGCCGCCATGCCGAACATACAAAACTGTACACAATATCAAAACAAAATACAATATAAATGACCAATATAAATGAATCGACATAGTATTCAACTTAACAAGATATACAATACATCAGCAGCGCTTGAAGCACTTGCTCCTAGCTCCAAGTTGCACGTGTCGATGCGAGCTAACTAAGTTTTATTGGTAACAGGGAAACGTCGATTTTATATTCTGCAAGGTCTTGCAATCCATAACACTATTTTATTCATTCGTACAATTGCAAACAGCGGACTTTCTCAGAGAAGAGAATTGAAGGAAGATGAACGAGAACATCTCCATATTTCTGACCTGCTCGGCAAGTTTCGTCCTGTCGCTGTGTGTTTTTGCGGTGGCGCCGAGAATCCTCAACCGCCTCTCCAAGCAGTACGGACTGCTGGAACCGGACAAAAGGATATACGTTGACTCGTGGTACGTTGGCATTTCTTATTATCTCCATGAAAAATATTGTTTTGGGTGTGTCTGTGTATCTGTCTGTCTGTCTGTTTGTCTGTTTGTGTTTCCGGACCACTCTAGTCAGCATAACTCAAGAACCTCTTGATGGATTACAATGATATTTGGTATGTGGGTGGGTGTTATGAAGCCGAAATTCAAGGTCGATTTTGGGCCCCCTGGCATGTGACCTTGGTTCTGCAGCAGAAATTCCATTTGTGTATCTTTTGACCTGGACGTGCTATGGTCTTGTTCTTAACCAATTTTCAGTTGTGTTTGTCATCATTTATTGTTTAGGATTCGCTGGGACAACGCGTATTGGAATTTGCTTGATAGTCGTATTAATTTCTCTCCAAGCAGACGTTAGGTTGTAGGATTTCCAACAGCACCATATTCTACTGTTAATGCATTTAAGTTCGCGTGGTTTTTATTTCGCGCTAAGGTGAAAATTGAGAGTTCGCGGTGGTTTTCAGTTCGCGGCAGCGCTACAGTCACGTACTGCTACAGTAATGGACAAGTTAATGTTTGTGATGTCTTCATGTTCGCGGTGAAAAGGTCGCCGCGAAAACCGCGAACATGAAACCACCGCGAACATGTCTACATTTACAGTATAAAAAACGAATGGAAAACGGAGATAGCTATCCCTGTGACTGCTTAAAGATGATGAACGGTACTAGAGACGCGAATCCCACTAGAATTCACATGGTGACGATGATGACCATCCTGGCCAGTCGACTGTTTACTTGACATATGCTTATTTGTAATCTTTTGTTTCCTGCTCAGTTTCATGGCCGGCGTCATCAACGTTTTCATAGGATCCGTCGGGGTGTATGCATTCGTCTTTGACCCTGAACTGCATCCACGTCGTGTAAGGTTCGTTTCCTGATTCATTAATGTATTCAATGCATGAACACACACACACACACACACACACACTCACACACACACACAGACACACACACACACACACAGACATACACACACACACACACATACACACACACACACGTACACACACGCACACACACACACACACACACTTACTCACACAAATACACACAAAGACACACACAGACAGACAGATAGAGAGAGGGAGAGGCATACATACGCAACACACACACACACACACATACATACCATAGATATCTATATATCGATATCAATCTCTCTCTCTTTCTCTATCTATCTATCTATCCATCTATCTATATCTATATCTATCTATCTATGTTTTTCATAGCATTACACAGATGTTAGGATATGAGACTGTATCAATGAACAATTATGGGGTGGGGGTCCATGTAGTTTCGGTTGAATATATCCACTATATGAACCTTCCTGACAGCTTCCACACAACCTTCCTCCCACTGCTATGTTCTACCCCTTCAAAATGAATGCTATATTCGTTACAGTCTTAACAAAAGTAGAAGACAAACTACGCTAATAGAAAACAAAAGAACTGTATGCATATATATATATACATACCTGAATGTTCCTATATTCAGGTACAACAGCCTCCCGCTTCGACACGGAGTAGCCGGGTACTTGGGTTATACCATTGCAGGTGGGTACATCGGCTTCAACTTAACAAATGCACGATCTATATTTGTCTTTCTACCTTGAGTTTCATAAATAATCAAATGTATCAGTTTTCAGGGTTAGCATGGTGTGACATGTGAAGCATTGTTGCGTTTACTATAATAAGATATATTTATCATCATTTTCAATGATTTGTCCACAAAAAACTAAGCATATTATCAGAATATGACATTATTAAAGAAACAACTGCTTCCCCAGCAGCAGACACAGGGTCTATAGCGGACACAGGGGCACGGCGGATACGGGATCCCAAGCAGATACGCGGCGCCCCCCTCCAAAAAAAAAAACGAAAAAAAATGAAAAAAACGCTGCGGGGAAAAGGACTGCAACGGAGGCAAAACTTTTACATTTATCATTCTTCATTCCATCGAAGTTTACACCATCTAGTATACTATGAGATTAAGATACAAAGATGATTTGCGAAACAAAACTTTATTTGTATTGATATGAATTATGGATCGCAATTGCCCAAGTATTCACAGTACCCCCTCAAGTCGTTGTCACATACGGGTATATCGTATCGTGGTGGAATATGCTGAGAGTAGAATGAAATGACTAATCCTAGTGATGATATCTGAATTGCAGACGTGTTTTTGATGCTGCGACACAAACCCCTCTTCAGCACTGTGTATCTTGTACACCATTTTGTGGGGACTCTTACTGGACTGGCTGGAACGGTACGGAAAGTTTGTTAAAACTTGTTAGAATTTGTTAGAATTTGTTAAAATTTGTTAAAATGTGTTAAAATTTGTTAGAATTTGCTAAAATGTGTTAAAATTTGTAAAAATATGCTTAATTAAACCATTCCTCTTGAAACGGATCGATTCTTGAATAGAAAATTATTCATATGGTAGTATTACTATTGACGTTTACTATTCTGAGAGGTAATAGTTATTGCCAATTCTTTTAGATCTACACGTCTGTCCCGTGGATCGGATCAGCGTTTCTGTTTTACGAGGCCTCAACTCCGTTTGCCAATCTCAGGTACACTACCAGATATTTTTGCATTTTTAGGTAAACATTGCTTAATTAATTCTATGGATGAAATCCTCTGGGCACCCCAAAACTGACGCGAACTTTCTCAAACAAAGCTGGGAATAAGAAATCTATAAAGACATCTTAGTGACCAGTAAGACCATGGTGATATATCATTTTATCTTATATCCTTATACCCTAGCTACTTGAATAACTCTTCGAGTTTCTTTTTTTTCTTGTCTCTACAGAGTCGTACTAGGGAAATGTGGCTGGAAGAAGACCCGCCTGTACACAGTTAACGCGCTGCTGCTGATTACTGTGTTCTTCCTGTGCCGAGTCGCCATCATCCCGGTCTACTGGAGAACCGTCTACCTGCTCTACACGGACGGGTCTTTCCCGCAGATAGACGCCTTTGTGTACTACCTCATGCTCTATGGGAGGGTGGTTTTTGACATACTGAATGTTTACTGGTTCTCGTTGATGATTAAGGCGTTATTCGGTATGTTCGTGTGGCCTAAACGTGCCTGAAGACGGAATCAGATCAGACAAATACAAGCCAGGGTTATGGGTGTTAGAAGAGTAGAAAAAAAGGTAAAGGTAAAGCAGTCATCCTCAATTGAGGCGAGGCATGGTGCTTTTTCAAGTAGCTAGTGGTATTGCAATGTGGCCAAGCACACCGGGTCACCCCTACTCTTCTCGATAAGAGTGTTTGGTTCTTTTACGTGCAGAGGTTTGACGTTTGAAGCTCCCTTATACACGGGGCCTCCGGCTTTACGTCACCATCCGAAATTACGAATGCAATCCCTTACAACATGTCCGAGCTGGAGTCGACTCCTAGTATCGAACTAGGGCCCCGGGATCCACGGAATTTGATCCAGATGACAAGTGGATTTCCGCTATTGGGACGTGATCCTTTGAGTCGAAATCACTCCTAATATTGGATTTTACTCTGTACGTCCGACGGTAATTTCTGTGTTCTTTTCTATTACACTATTGCCAAGACGAAAATTCTTTTGATTCATGTTCATCCTTTCTGATGAATCAAAATTATTAATAATGCCATCAACAGACATAGTGATTCCTAGTTTGTGAATCATTGTATAGCTCACGCTATTCAATGCATGTTAAAAGATTAGTCATGACTCATTATAGAAAATTGGATAAATTTAAAGTTCACACATTTAATTTAGAAAAGCATGTTTATCATGCATATTAGTTCTTCTTGTTGTGCCTTTTTTTCACATCATTTTAGTGAAGATGGTAAGGCCCACTTTATGGTAGACCGCAATATCTGAGTATTCGTACAGCGAAAAAAATTGATTTTTAAAAATTTCATATTTGAAATATTCCTTTATCTAGTTACTAGGATTTTTAAAAAAATGATGGAATGAAAAAGAGGTGATGATACCTTTTCACTGCTGCACATACCAATTATGATGAAAGATTCAAATGTATCATTCAAAAGAAAACACAACACAAACGAATTCATTGATTCCATTTGAATTTTTTTCTCACTCAAACAATACATACATGCATCACCTCTTCACTAACATGAATGTTGACCTCTGACCTCTCCGCTCATTTTAAGTTCATCATATTTGATTTGGTATGATTTACTATCTAACTCTTGTTTTCGTTTATCCTGTATTTGAATTAATTGTATTGTTCCTGTATTGATAATATTGTAAATAATTAGGCGGACTCCAGGAAGATTAGTGTATTAATTGTTAGATTGTACACTAATGGAGATCTGAATAAAACGAACAAACAAACAAAATACATTATGATTGTGCTGGGGAAGTTGAAGACCAATAAGGTCTATCAGAGTCCTTCCTTAAGTTATTGTATAACAAAGGATTAACGATTATAGCGTGTATACTAAGTAGATTCAAATATTTGAGGTTAAAAGAGGCCCACAATGCAATTCATTTTCTTATACTAATCGGGTAATAAAGACAATAATGGATTAGCTAATAAAAAGGCTAATATAACGATAACTGAGAATTAAATAGAGAAACAGTAAATACTATTTCGAAAAAGCCAATGCGTACATCAATTTCAAACTGTTACATTTTTATAGTAGGACTTCAATTTAATCGCGGCTGTGGTTCACCGGCACCCTAAAACACACACCATAACGATCCATTAATGTCTATATGAATTATGCTGCTGATAAACACACATTTCAAAAACATCACCTTTTGAGCGAAAAGGTAAAAAGAATCAATGATTTATATCTGGTACTTCTCCTTGTCCAAATTGCTAGCATTGACCAACTTACGGACAAAGTAACTCATCATCTTACAGAACCAAACGACGTTCAGCACGTCAAAAAAGACCCGCCCGTAAATCATGACGTAGAAAGCTGGCCGGTCGAGGTCCGGGAAGGAACCCTGAGCGTAGAAGTTGTAGACGGTTCCCCAATAGAACGGGATGATGGCAACACGGCACAGGAAGAACAGTGACGTCATCACCACGCTGTTGACTGTGTACAGTCGGTTCTTCTTCTCTCCAAGGATGTTCAGCAGAAGCCTGCAAATAATGTATCTTGTGAAGAATTTCTTCAGGTTGGTGAATGACTGAATAGTAAAGATCTTTATACACAACCACATATCTAACAAGAGCCGATGTTCGTCTGCAAGCCTCAACAGTCGCCCGGTTATTAAAAACAGTTATCATGTTGATGGTTATATTTTCGAAAAATTGATATTTCTGATTGACCACTGAAGCCAGATATTTGCAAATCGCCTTAAAAGCCTTAGATTAAAGATGTGTTGATATATGAATTTCAGCTTCTTCTTCTATAAATTGGATTAACAGCAGGCTGCGCACACTTAGATTAGTAACGTAATATAACATAAGGGCTCCATTAGAAATCAGGTTAGTAAAGTAATATAATGTAAGGGCTCCCTTGGAAATCAGTTACCTTGTTAACTGATAGGACCATCCTGAAGATCAATAAATAAATAAATAAATAAATAAAAGTAACAAAACAAGTGACCGGTACGAATATACAAGGGAAATAAGGGAAAAGACACTAAGGAACATTGGTAACTGACTCTGTTGGTGCAAAAGGCAAGACAAGCAAATTTAGTGGGTTGGTAATAATGTACATGGATACAAACTTGCGCAATAATCATCACATTGTTATCATATTAGCGTGAACACAATCATCCAAATTCAGATTTACCTTCCAGCTTCCGGATTCAACCACCGACTACCTACGTCATGATGACGTACGTGTTAACAACCAATTATCAAAACAAAAAGTTGTTTTATCCCCTTTACAGTACCTTAAGTGCACGAAGGGGCTGGAAACTTCGAACAGCAGCCACGTTGTCAGGAGCCACGGACCCGTTACGCAAACCTGAATAAATGAATTAATCGAGTTATAAGAAATGATTCATGATCCATTGATTAATTGATTAATTAATTGACTGATTGATTGATTGATGAATTGGTTATGACCTTTAATGTTAAGAGCAAGGAATAGTCATCAAATGACTAAAAAGAAATTGAGCAAGTTGAGTTTGCTGGAATTAGCAGGTACATCCTACAGCGTGGATGGAGATGGATAGATGAATGAATGAATAAATGAATGAATGAATGAATGGATGAAGGGATGAATGAATGAATAAATGAATGAATGAATGAATGAATGGATGAACTAATGAATTCATAAATGGATAGATAGATATCGAATAAATATTTGAATATTATGCTTTAATTACGACGAGACTAATAGAACAGAAAGTGTTTAAGCAAAAAATTTATCACTTCCACTTCCGGTTGGATCGTTGTTTTCACGGCGCCTTTTCCTGAACTTCTGACAGTTTTGTTCCCAAAGTTATGAATCCATGATCCCTTGCAAAATAACTTCTGTAACACACAGATATATACGTACAATTCCTCCGCGCTGACAGACCACCCCGACAGCGTGGTGCGCCAGCAGCGTTTTAGTGGCCAGATGTCGGTGACGAATCATCATGACGGTGTCTGTAAAATAATTTTTCTTTTTTTAAATACAAACATACTTCTTAACCATTAACGAGTAAGCAAGCTACTGCATCAACTTTGGCTCAAATCTGAGGCTTTGAGAAAAAAATGAGTACTGATACAAGGGCTCTGATACTTTCATTTTGCTCTGAAAAGTCTTGCAGCTATAAATGCAGCTATAAATACAGCTATAGATGCAGCTATAAATGATTTCAATTAGTATTTCTTAACATTTAACCACGTCAGTCCTTCAAGCAACATTGACTCAAATTTACCGGAAAAAATGTCAGCAGAAAACCAGACGGTTCTTGTTTTGTTTTTTTCAGTTTCAATGTGTTTTAAAGAGATTAACTGGCGGCAGACGATTACCAGATACACCCGATCAGTAAACAGGAGATGGAGGAGACGTCTCTTACTGCCTCGTGTGTCGCACGACGGGGGAGCCTCAAAGTCTAAGTCTAACTCTGAATTACTGTATAAGGGTGTTGAAAAGTGTACATCACCTGCAAGTATGTAGGCCATGCCGCCTGCTAACCCTTGTCTAACTAGGATACAGTTGTACCTACAGATGGACGGTGAGGTCAGAAATGCTTCATGGTACAAAATATACAAACAAATACAGAAGCATACGATACGAGTGTTTTCATACGAAAGAAATATAGGGACTCTAGTCTAGTAGAGTCTACCGCAACAAAGACGCAATAGTTAATACAAAATGATAAATCCATTCTTTGCATTGGTATTTTGAAATGGAACGAAATGTGAGTATTGGTTGTGTTTCAAGAGAAAGTAAGGGTTAGAGGTATAGAACGAGTTAATGTTATAATTAGTGTACAGGTTATGGTTTTAAAATGAGGGTTGCTGATGTTTTACCTGAGCTGCATTGGGTACACTTCCGGGTCGAAGAAAAACACATAACTCGCTACAGATCCCATGATCGCCGTGATGACGCCGGACATAAATCTGAAAACGGTTTGCTGAGTTGAGAGCTTTACTCTTAGTAAAACAAAAAGGCATATAAGTATTGGTATACGAAGTTTTGTGAGTGCCTTCATTTCATTGGAAAGTCACTCAATTTTATCAGAAGGTGTGATGAAATGTCAATCATTAAAGTGACTGAATAGGTTTCTCGATGTATTAAAAATTTCAGAAGGCAAAATATCGATGACTGGTTCATGAATGAACAAAAGTGGTTTAGCTATTAATTGACAAAATATCATTTTTGTATCTATAAGTACGATGGACTAACGTCACCATCATTGTAAGTGACAATGTATAGAGACTTGCCACCAACAAACTTAAGCAAAAAAAAACGACATCATATCATATAGAACAAAAATCATTACCATCCATCAAGCCCTTCTTGAGTTATTCCCTTTCAAAGTCAGACGCAAAACCTGCTCCTGCAGTTCCAAAAAAGCCGCTAGGGGGCCCAAACCTACACCACTTACTCTCTGTCCAAAGATCTATCTACCACTCAAAAAAAACTTCCATAGCATGTCCAGAACACGAGATATCAAACCAGGAAGTTCCGCTGCAGTACCGTAAGAAGCCGCTAGGGGGCCCAAAATCTAATCGTTTTTAGGTCTCATCAAAACCTACCAACATACCAAATACCAAGACAATCCATTAAGGCGTTCTTGAGTTATTCTGTGCCACTACAAACAGACAAACAGACAGACAAACAGACAAACGCTACCCTCTGCATAACCTTCTCGGCGAAGGTAATAATGTTATCAATCACTTACGTGTTTTCAGCAAGAACTCTCTTCTCCGGCTCCAGTTTTCCGTACTGCTCCGACAGGAGGCCGAGGATTCTCGGTGCCGCACCGAAAACACAAAACGCGAGGACGAAGGTGGCGAGTCCTGCCAGGAATATGGACATGTAGTCTTCCATCGTTGGTCTTGATGTAGAGGGTGTTTTGAATGGGTTGATGTCCCGAAATATGATTCAGCTTAAAAACAAGATGTTGATATGATGATCAAAACATTTGGTGGCATCAAAAAGTCGATTCTAACAAAAAAACATATGAGTCAAAACAATCGCTTATCTACTTTTCAGAAATTAGGTCATAAAATGATACGACACATAAAGAGAAGGTTACCCTTAGTTGGTCCTATGTTGTAACAAAAAGTATGATTTAATTGACAAACGTACAATAGTAGTAATGAATTTATGTTTGTATGTGTAGGTCCCGGCTTGGTAATGCAATCTAAGTATAAGTCTGGTATCTGTTGTCTAAAGCAACAATTCTTGTCAGTATATTCAGTATAGTCAGGTATTGGTTGTCTAAGCGACTGGTAATGTCAAATAACCTAGAATTAATCGCTTAGTAACCATTGCCATATATTTTTCCACTACTTTTGGTAAATCCCAATTTCCTTGCAGCGTGGGACCACTGCTTTGGACAAATGAATTGGCACAAGTGGGGGACAAAGGTTACAGTGGAAAATATTTAACAGATAACTAATTTAAAGGCTCTTCGGCAAACACAATGCGATATGCTAAAGATCTAACGGTAATCTATAACAAACACAATGGCAAATCTGTTTACCTTTAAACATTTTACGGCTTCTGTAACGTCATGTTTTTGATTATCTAGAATAACATTAGTAGTAGTAGTTTATTCACCGTTTAATCTTGGTTAAGGCATAATACAACCAAAATGATTATATTATTGATACCTAAATTATAAATTATAGATTACCTATATACGAAAGACATTGTAAGTATTGCATTACAAATGCCGTGGAAGACGAAATACACTTAATTTCTAGCTGTTCATTTCATGATGATGCACGAAATGAGTTGTCTATTCAGACCACTAAAATCTTTCCGAATTTCCCTAAGCTTACAGACAACGAAAATACTATTCTTGTTTTAACTACCCAAAACCCACAAATTATAGAAAAGGTGGGAAATTACGTCTTCCATTGCTTACAAAAGAGAAGTCAAACCCTTCACTAGTTATAGACAATTACATTTGTATAATTTAGATAAGCAGCTTTTATACCTATTTTACACTGTTCTTATTATTGGTTACAATGAGACAAGTGGGCCGATTAAGACATAGTCAGGTAAGCAAACATGTCTAAGTATAATGCATTTTACAGCAAGCTTTGTTAAAGTTTTTGGTCGAGAATGCACGCCGTCCAATTTATCATATAGACGTTCAATTATCCATACCTGCTATTGCATTTGTGATGAACAGATTAGCTCTGAACTACAACAGGATTCAGTCTGCCACGAAAGATATTCTTACATTTTTTAAACAGCTTTATAATCTTTAACGGCTAGTTTTGACATTGGCTGAGGACATAAAACTATTATAGCACATAGTAAATCTAATAGAAACAAGACTGGCAATGATAAAAAGACATTGCCATGGCGACGGTGGTTGTTGTTTTAATCTTTACTGTACCCTGCTTAGGGCACAGTGATAGGTGGTGCTGGTCATAAAGGATTTCTAACGAAAAGGGCTGTTCTACTGGACAAATACACACACAGACACGCACGCACACAGACAGGGACAGTTCCACTAGATTCTACCAGACACACCCCACTGCCAGAACGAACATCGATTTCATCACAGCCTGATCATGACAACTGAAAACAGCCCACGGACCGGGTTCCCACCATACAAAATGACTATTCTACTCTGATAGGACTGCTGTTTACATGAACAACATGTTAGGCCAAATCTACACAAATTTTAACATCATAGTCCACTTACCAACAGACACAGCATACACCATGCAACAGCTTGCACTATTTATGTTCCCTGAACTATCGAACTAAGTCCTCTAGTGTGTGAATGGCCAGGGATGTTAGCTAAGGATAGAATGCCAGGATGGAATGCCAGGATGGAATCCCAGGATGGAATGCCAGGATGAAATGCCAGGATGGAATCCCAGGATGGAATCCCAGGATGGAATTTGAGTCCATTTCCCAGGCTGGCATTTCATTAGGGCTCCAGAAATTACTGGCAAATTCCTTTATGACTGGTGTTCCCTGGTATTCCAGTGGGACTCGAATTCCATCCTGGCATTCCAAGTGGGAATCTTAATCCACAGAAATGTTGTTGTGTAAAAATGTGTCCCATATGTTCTTGGAAGTGTACAGGATTATATCAGCAAGAAAGTGGCATCTTATCAGCAGGATAATCATCTAGTACTAGTACAACTGGCTTGCTAAATTTCCTTGCGACAGTGAAATTTTTCATTGATCGATCTGGCTTGGACATGTTCCCAATGTCATGAATGAGGTTAATGCCCTTTAATTAATCTGCTTGTATAGGTAACTGAAGCAGCGTGTGCACAATCGTTATCAGTACAGAGTTGATGCAGTTATGACCTGTTCCCTGAAGAAAGGCATTAAATCTTACAGTTGTAAGGACCAGCATTAGGGCATCTAAAAACATTGTAACAGACACACATCGTTTTAGAAAAGAGCAATATTACTGGAGAGCTGAGGTCTTAAATGGGTCATGTATACATAAGCCTGGCACATCTGGTAGACAGATGTAGCTGCCTGTCTAGGTTATCTAGGAGGAATTTCCCGAGGGAGGCTTTTTGTCTGACTAACATTCCTAACATTCTTATTATCTTAATATGCCTATGGACACATGCCTGTACAATTCCTAGAATAGTTGCAATCTGCACACAATACTATATCATTTGGCTCGCCCCTGAGGCGTCGCCAAAAACATTGTGTAGTTTTGAAGACACAGCCTTCTGCGGAGCGACCTAAATACTTTGTACCTCCACAGAGCAGCGTAAACAAATGGCCCGGTCACTGAGTAACCAGTTCTTATCATTGTGTACATCATCCCTGAATAACACCACATTGTCCTGAGGTTTATAGAATAAACATTAGAGCTTTTCAACAACAAAACTCCGCGTGAATTTCATCAATGTTAATGTTATAACAGTATTACCATTCAACAGAAAAAAAACAGTATTCTTTAAACTGAATTTTAAACAGCCTTCGGTAAACTGCAATTTATGCATTGATGGGTGATCCCTAAATAAGAGCAAATTTCGAGCAACATCAGCCCCCCACGTAAAAATATTTAGAGGTTCACTTCGCACTGCCTACTAAGTGTAGCCTGGGTGCCATACTACATTACTACCGGGGCTCCTGCAGTCTCTGAATCTTTTTTTCCAGGGCAGCGAAAGCAGGCGCCTCGGTATCAATCTAGGATGGCACCCAGGCTAAACTAAGTCGTGCACGCACGAGAATATGACTGTTGTAACTGTTGTCGTCCTCCGTGTTGGATGACAGCGCGCGGCGAGCGAAGTGAGCGCAGTAAGAGTCAGTTTGCAAAAGTGTGTTTGGTGTTTCTCTATCTAAAAGACAAGATGGTGGCATAGTTATGATATTGATGTAAATGGCGAGGGGTTTCGTTGTTGAAAAGCTCTAATATCTATTATATAAACATCGGGACAATGTGGTGTTATTCCGGACTGATGTACACAGCGACAAGAGATCATAAGATCTGGTTACTCAGTGACCAGGCCGTTTGTTTAAGCTGCTCTGTTGAGGTACAAAGTATTTGGGTCGCACGGCAGAAGGCTGTGGCTTCAAATTATCTCAGGTTTGTTTTACCATGTTACTACTTTCTTCGTTAGTTGTGTTCTTAACCAATCTCATAACCAGCCGATAAAAACATTATATATGTACGAAATTGTAAACATATGAAGCATTTCGCGGTTTTTCCCAACTTTTACGGCAGAATGAATTATGTTGATCTTTAGAACTTACCTGATTGTCCTAAATGCGCTGATAAGTACGCATCAATAAACGTCTAGAGACAAAACTCTGACAGTGCACTCAATGTCGTAAGAATGAAGGTATGCTATAAACGGAGGTTCAAAACTTGCTCTGAAGTCATATTGCTTAGATAATGTTTGCTTACCTTAATAGGTTATGTCCCAACAGTCCTCCTGTATCAGTGCAACCAATGATGAATTGTGGTTTATTGAAGATCATATGCGTTAGAAAAACCTATTCTTAAACCAAGATGAGTCGGCAATTTCCAAGCCAAGGTTTGGTCGGGGTTACCTAATTTTATAACAGCACCGCACTCTGTGAATGAATAAGTCATCCGAATCTACATCTGTTTCTTCAAGTGTCCAATCTTCATGATATGAAGTCACGGAAAGAATGAAGTGACTAGAAAAGTACAATATTTCATCGTGTTTGTTGTAGATTACCGTTATATTTTCTTTGGCATATCCCAATCGTGTTTGCGTAAGAGCCTGTAGATTGTTATCCGGTGATATCTTCCACTGTAACGGCCTTTGACCCCCCCCCCCCCCATTTGTGCCAATCCATCTGTCCATAACAGTGGTCATTCATGTTAACAAAATAGGAATGTACCAGAAGTGATGGCAATTATGACTGGCAGTCGTTCTGCTGAGCACCTAATACCAGATTATTAGACAACCAATACTCGACCGGGTTGACAGCAATAGTTGCTTTAGACAACGGATACCAAACTTATACCAGGGTCGCATTTCCGAGCTGTGACCCACAAATCGTGAATAGATATTAAGTTAAGAGGTATACTTACATCTAGTCATGACTCATTACGTTTTGATGTCAGATGAATCATAATTTTCGTTTTAGCAAACTGCTGTCGTCACCAAATATAAACATATCCACAACAGAGGACTAACTTATGGCATCCTGCCTCTTATTTCCTGTAATATTGTAGGACCACAGGAGGAATATCTGATTCAAATTGAAGCTAGCTGAGGACCTAAATAGAGGACAAAAATACCATTTAAATCGTTTAAGGCAAGGTTGGGTCTTTATATATATAATCATTTCTGAAAAGTTCATAATCGATTGTTTTTATTTTTTCTGTTAGAATTGACTTTTTTCATGCCACCAAATATGTTGATCATCAAATCACCATCTTACTTTTAAACCAAAATATATTTCCGGAAATCAGACCATTCCAAATATCCCCTACATCAGGACCAGCGATGGAAGACTACATGTCCATATTCCTGGCCGGACTCGCCAACTTCGTCCTCGCTTTTTGTGTTTTCGGTGCGGCACCGAGAATCCTCGGCCTCCTGTCGGAGCGGTACGGAAAACTGGAGCCGAAGAAGAGAGTTCTCGCCGACAACACGTACGATGTCAATGCAATTATTTTATATATCTAATGTCGGTCTGTTTGCTTTGTAGGTAGCAAGTTTTATCTGTGCAAGTTGTAATGTTCGTCCATGATACTCATATACAAAAAAATGACTATTAAAAGATAGCTGAACATTTGATTCATTATAACAAATCATTGATTTCATTTTATTTTCTATTTTCAATTATTAGTCAATGAAATATCTAAACTTTCCTTAAACGTTCTGGTTGGGTAGAAAGGTCTAGTCTAACCAGTCAATTATTTTCGAAGTCTTTAAAGTAATCAGTTGGACGTCATACCTATACTTATTTGCCAGTTTTACTATTAATGTTTACCACCAATATGTAGGCTAAAATTTTGATCTCAACCCGTCTTCAGACTCATGTCCGGCGTCATCACCGCGTTCCTGGGATCTGTAGGGAGTTATGTGTTATTTCTAGAACCGGAAGTGTACCCAACCCAACTCAGGTAAAACATCAGCAGCCCTCAGTCTTGTAACCCTAACCCATACACAGACTTTAACTTATTCTATAAGTCTAACCCTGAAAGTATCTAGTAACAATAGTAATACTCGCATTTCATTTCAGAATACAAATGCAAAGAATATGTAAATTCTTTTGGATTAACTATTGCGTCTTTGTTGCCGTAGACTCTAGGAAAGTCCCTATATTTCTTTCAAAAGACTCGTACTAAAATATATTGTGTACCATGAAGCATATCAGTTAGTAAATGTTACTCAAATTCTAACATCCATCTGCAGGTACAACTGTGTCCTTCTGAAACAGGGAATAGCGGCCGGCATGGCTTACATACTTGCAGGTGATGTTCACTAGTCAACACCCTAAAGCCCCTGTCACACTTGTGCGTATATACCAGCCCGCATGAGTTGTGTGTTATTTGGGTTTAGGTTAAGTTTGCTGCCGAAGATGTCATTACTTTGGTTCGATGACCAGGCTGCACAACGGTAGGTCAAAGTAGAACACAACTTCTTTCCCGCAAAATTTACTTAAATCAAAAGAAATGTTACTGCGGAACTCATGCGCACTTGATTATACGCACAAGTGTGTCAGGACCCTTACACAGTAAAACAGACTGAGATATTCACGTTTTGTGACACATGAGGCGCTTAGAGAAGTCTCTTTCCATCTCCTGATCACTGTTTGGATGTTTCTGCCAACCGTCTGCTGTCAATTAGTCTCGGTACGAAACCCTCCTTCTTCAGCCTCGTGATTTTCATTGAACGACTTGATAAGCAGATCTCACAGGTTAGAGCCGTACAGCATGTGCTAGCTTACTCAGCCGTCGTTTATGCTACGGTCACATTTCCAATCCAAGGCCCGGCCGGGCAGTCTTTGGGAACGAAAAGTATGATATAAAAGACAAGAGAAACACAAAACGTACCCAAAATTATTTAAGAGCATAGCTTGTGCAAATGTCTTGACACACACTTTGATTTTTCGTTTCCGCAAACAACCCGGCCGGGGCCCGGTAAGGAAATGTGACCCTAGCATTACATATGATTCAGGACACTGGCTGCTCGCTGGCTTGTACTCCGGATAAATACGGAAATCATAATAAGGAGCAAGAGCACGATACACGTCAAGTTTTCTCGGTACATTGTTTTATTTTCAGAACTTATGAGCCAAAATTGATAGAAGGCCTGATGCAGTTGCTAGATAACTCGTTAACACTTAAGAATTATGCATGACTCTCAAACAATCATTGACTTATTTTTACAGACACCGTGATGATGATTCGTCACCGACACCTGGCCTCTAAAACGCTGTTGGCACACCATGCTGTCGGGGTGGTCTGTCAGCCAACGGCAATCGTAGGTATTTGTTTATCACATCAGTTAGTAAGAGATAGCTGATGGGAGTGGCCAAGATATCTGGATATAACAACTCAAATTTACCTACATTAAACTGCATAATCAATCGGTACATTTATGTGGTATGCCACTTCCTCATGCAAGCTTATTCGTGTAAATTTGAGTTGTTTTAGTACAATACGGCCCTCGTATCCGTCTGGATTCTTACGGATCTGAGGTTCCAGATCTCCGAGTTCTCCTATACGTCAATCCATTTTGTGCAGTGATAGTTGTACCAATTCAGCTTGGTCAATATCCTCTCAGTCGAGATCTAAGTGGTTAATGATTAATGAATAACATGACGCTTCCAAGTGGAGTGAAATCATTGCTAACAGTTCATTAATCAAATCATCGATCAATACATCCATTCGTCCATCCCTTAACCCATACAATCATTCATTCCTCTTCTTCTTTATTCCTCCCGTAGGAGAGCATAGCACACTTGAAATATAACAGTATTGATCTATATTTGAAATACACAAACATATTTACAAATCTCGCGGTATATGACGTCCGTCACATCTATATGCCTAAGCGTGTGGCACTCGTTGATCTACTATAGTGTTCTATTTTACTTCTGCCTCTCCTGCCCTCGTTGGGTATAATTTTTCGACGGCTTATAAGTTACCATGACACATAATCACATGGTGAACAGTCTTAAATCTTTCCACAATTTCCAAGTTGTGACCCTGACATACATTCTCTAGTGTCTTTTCCTGACTCTTGTTTCCAGGTATAGTTAACGTCTCAGTTCCTCTCATGTCCTATGTTTCACTTTATCAATGTCTATGAGTTCATTCATCCATTCTTCAATTCATTCATCCAAAATGTTTGATTCATCCCTCCAGGTCTCCTCATGCCTTCCGTGGCTGGTAAGCACTTGGCTGCTGTTCGAAGTCTCTAGTCCGTTTGTGCACTTGAGGTATGTTATCAGAAATTAGTAATCTGGTAATTGGGTGTTTGCACCAATGTTGTAATAATAATAATAATGTTTTTTATTGGTCAGAAACGATCTGCAATGGCAGCCTTACTATCGCTGAATTGATGCACGGTTTACAGGTTCACATTATAGATCATAATACACAACAGATACATATTTTGCACTATGTGGAACCGCAAGGGTTTGGGCGGCTGCCATTCGTCGCCACCAAGTGACCTCAATGCGACCTCCCCCAACTGAAGTCAGGTACTCATTATCATGACTTAGGTAAACTGTGTGCCAATTGGTGGTTGCGTTTTGAAGCTGGAAGATTAAGCTGAATTTTTCTGATTACGATGACCTGATAATAATATGTGCGCAAGCATAAATTTGAATTTCTACACAATCTTTTGTTCAAGGCACCTGGGGCTATTTGTAAAGATAAACATTCAGAAGTTAACATTATTTTCCTAACAAAAACACATCACCGTAAACATGATATCTGTTTTGAATAGCAACGCTCTTTATTCACAACAAAGTATTAAGCGTTTCGATGACCGCATGTCATGGGGGAAATTCTGACTTGTTCTCTGTGCACTCAAGCTAAATGTTACTGTTAAAAAAGTAGTTCCAAACTTAAATCTAGGTTGAGTGCACCATAGATCGGTCAGAATTGCCCTGATGAAGATGACAGATGGCCATGTCGACTCCTGTTAAATGCGTGGTTGAGATAAAGGATTTTAGTTATTCACGAACCTGAAGAAATTATTCACAAGAAATTTAACTTGCAGACTTCTGCTGAACATCCTTGGTGAGAAGAAGAACCGATTGTACACAGTAAACAGCGTGGTGATGACGTCACTGTTCTTCCTGTGCCGTGTTGCTATCATCCCGTTCTATTGGGGAACCGTCTACAACTTCTACGCCCAGGGTTCCTTCCCGGATATCGACCGGCCAGGTTTATACGTCATACTGTACGGGCGGATGTTTTTCGATGTACTGAATGTTATTTGGTTCTGTAAGATGATGCGTTACTTTGTCCGTAAGTTGGTTAATCCTCGGGATGTGGTCAAGGAGGAAAAGTACCAGATCTAGATCCTTTGATTGTTTTATACCCTTTCTCCAGGAATGTTTTGTTTTAGAGTTATGTTTTCCTGTACAGCATAACTCTCGAAGTCGTGGATGAATCTTTATGATTGTATTGTGTTTTTAGGTTTTTGGTTAAACGGAGATATCATTACATTAGTCATTACAGGCCTTACCATCAAACCTTTAATAGTTGGAAATATATCAAAATGTATCGAAATTCAGTAGTACAGTTAGAATATTCCGAAAGCCATTAGTTCTGTAGATGCAATAATCAGAATCAATACCAATGGTATTTGAACCTACCTATACATGTGTAGGCTTTGGGTTTCTTTAGAAATATATATTAATTTTCCCAATTTCTTTTTTTAGTTATTGTTCTATTAGTCTATTTTCTAGCTAATCCGCTCTTATCGCATTGAACTTAAGTATGTATGCTGTTACTTCTTCTATATATGCTTCAACGTTTTATCTATAGTTATCGTTCTAATAGCTACGTCCGAATTAGCTTAAGTCAAGATCATTATTGACTACGATTAACCTACATCATCATCATTATATGTTTACATATTTAATCCGTTCTTGTCGTAATTATCCGATGTGTCAAGTTGATTAAGACCGTTGTTGATCATTCAGCAATAGTGACTCTACTTCAAATCCCACATTTTTGAGCTGATAGTGACTTTACTACTCGCTACGCATTTTAATATTTAACAATGACAATGATCACGATTTTTTTTGCACGTTCGTGCCTACATGGGCTAAATGCAATATAGCAATTTCAATATCTCACAAAATGTATTCAGTGTAGTGAATCGTTACACGAAGCGTTCTTAAACAGTCAGATAATTGAAACAACTAGATATATGCTTTACTACACTTATAGATTACACAATAATTAAAAAAATATATACATATAAATATTTGTGAGATGATTATGTATTAATTTGCATAATTGTTATTCTTTGATGTTCTACTTACCAGAAACTACATATGTTACATGTACTTGATTTTACTCACTTATTATGCAAATAAAGTCCCAATTAGCATAATTTGACCTTCATTAAGTACATCCCAGTTTAAACTACCTGCATACTAAATATCATGGAAAACAGTCGTTCCTTTGTTCAGTTATTCTCCTTAGAAGATTTTCACCATAGCGCCTCTGCAGTTCCATAGCAAGCTGCAAGGGGGCCCAAACCTACACCACTTCTTTATTACATCACAAGCTATCAGCCATAGCACGTCCAGGTCAAAAGATACAAAAAAGGAAGTCCTGCTGCAGTACCAAGGTCACATACAAGGGGGCACACAATCAACCTTGACTTTCGGCTTTATAACACCTGCCCACATACCAAATATCATCATAATCCATCAAGAAGTTATTGAGTTATGCTGACTACAGTTGTGCGGAAACACAAAAACACATACAAACACACACACACACACACACACACACACATACAAACACACACACACACACACACACACACACACCTAAGACTATATCTTTATTTTTTAATGGAGATAAGATTCTCTTGAATACTTTCGTACCATGACAATAGACCTATTACCATTTACGGCGGCCATTTCGAATTTCCCGGGGTCAGCTGGGGGTCTTGCACCAAAGTGAGGCTGGGGAGGCGTGGCCTATGATATGCCTATAGGAAACATATGCCATCTTTGGTAGTACATTTTGCCCCTCTAAGGTGAAATGCTATGGTATCTGCGCCTGAAATGTGTAGGTATATATTCTTGGGGACATTTGGACTTGAATTTGGCTAAATTCTAATTCATTTTTTACGCTTTTTATTTTGGATTTTGGATTTAGCGTTTTATGTACAAACTATCTCTCAGTAAGCAGAATGAAGTAAATCTCTCAATATTTCGACATGGGTGGCTGAAGTCGCTCCAAATTTGCTTTTTACAGAAGTCGGTTTACCTCGAGGAGACAGTTTTTGCTGTTACATTGTATAAAAGACAGCATGGTAGAATGGTTATATCATTGGTGAAAAAAAACCCCACGCGGAGTGGTTTTTTTGTTGAAAAGCTATCACGTTTATCCTATGAACCCCGGTACAATGAAGTGTTATATAGGGACGATGTACACAACAATAAGAACTGGTTACTTAGTAACCACGCCATTTGTTTACGCTGCTCTGTGAAGGTACAAAGTATTTGGGTCGCTCAGCAGAAGGCCGTGTCTTCAAACTATCACAGGTGCGTTTCATCACGTTCTTCCATAGTTATCTTCTTCTTTTCAATGTTATAACTAGTCGACTAAAATAGTATACAAATGTACGCAATTTTAAAGATATGAAGTATTTCGTGTTTTTTTCTCATCGCTCACGGTGTTGATATTAATAGAACTAATCGGGTATTTACGGAAGGTGTACGTGATTAAACGCCTATATAGAATAATACTGACAGTGTACTTATTGTCACGATACTAAAAGTCGGTACCTAGAAGCGCAGTCCAAAATTCCACTTAAACCTTCTGTCAATTGAGCGTGCGGTGAAGAGCATGATACTTAGATATATTTGCTTATCTGTCTATATCCTAAACATCAACCTTTCTCACTGCAATAAATAATGAAATTGTTTTTAAGGCCATCCGTATTGGTTGAATTATTCCTGAACCATGATTAAACAGTGAATAAGCTACTAGCTACATGTATAGTGTCCTACATTCAAAACTGTAAAAGCGGGGAAAAGTTTGAATGTAAACAAATGTCCTATTGTGTTTGTTGTAGATTACCGTTATATCTTCAGCATATCGCATTGCGCTTACGAAGGAGAGGTTAGATATGTTATCGGATGATATCTTCTATGGCAACGGCCTTTGTCCCCTACTTGTGCCAATTCATCTGTCCAAAACAGCGGCCACGCACTGATACAAAAGTGGGATGTACCAAAATTATTTAATCGATTGTTTTCAGCTGTTTTGCGTGAGAATCGACTTTTTTATGCCGCCAAATGTGTTGATCATCACATCACCATCTTATTTTTAGGCTAAAATATATTTCAGGAAATCAAACCATTCCAACCATCCCCTACATCAGGAGTAACGATGGAAGACTACATGTCCATATTCCTGGCCGGACTCGCCACCTTCGTCCTGGCCTTTTGTGTTTTCGGTGCCGCACCGAGAATCCTCGGCCTCCTGTCGGAGCAGTACGGAAAACTGGAGCCGGAGAAAAGAGTTCTTGCTGACAACACGTACGATGTTAATGCAATTATTTTATCTTTCTAGTATCGGTCTGTTTGCTTTGTAGGTAGCACGTTTGCTTTGTCCAAGTTACGATGTTCGTCTTACTCATATATAGAAATGACTATTTAATAGATAGCTGAACATTTATTGATTTTTTTAACAACTTATTGATATTTTTCTATTTGATATTTTTGTATAATTTAGAAACCTAATCAGTCCATAAAATATCTAAGTTGTTCTTGTACGTTCTTGTTGGGTTTCAAGGTCTTTATTTGTCGATCAAGTTCTAACGGAACTTCATACCAAAACTTAAACGCCGGTTTTACTACTGATGGTCACCATCACTATGTACGCTTGAGTTTTTATGTCAGCGAACCATTTTCAGGCTCATGTCCGGCGTCATCACGGCTAGCCTGGGATCTGTGGCGAGTTATGTGTTTTTCTTCGATCCGGAAGTGTACCCAACCCACCTCAGGTAACGTCATCGATCTCTAATTCTATACCTATCTTGTATCCTAACTATGATATGGCCCGTACGCTCACTTTAGCTCGTCCCGTGAGCCGAACTCTAGAAGTCTCTTGTAACATTCGAAATACTCACATTTCAAAATGCAAATGCAAAGAATACATGTCTATTTTTTTCACTTAAGTTCCTATACTTCCTTCACATAAAAAAACACAAACACACACTTGTATCAACTGTGAATGCTGATATATATGAATTTGGGTTTATTGCATATCAAAAACATTTCTTTTTGTAAAAATTGTTTTAACTCCGCCGTCTTTTTTCCAGGTACAACTGTGTCTTGCTGAGACAAGGAATAGCGGCCGGCATGGCCTACATACTTGCAGGTGATGTGCACTTTTCACCCTTACACAGTAATTCAGACCGAGACTTTGAAGAGCACAATGAATGTGGAAAAGCTCCAGTATCAGTACTCGGTTTTCTCAGTAAATTTGAGCCAAAGTTTTTGATTGAATTGATCATGATTGAATCTTTATTCCAGCAACCTGCAGGCTTTAACAAGCCTAAATTATGTTGCATTTACATGTTGGCTCCATTTTCGGTCCATAACATTAAAATTTAAGTTGATGCGGTAGCTTGCTAACTCGTTAAGAGTTAAGAATTTTGTAACTTTGTATCTAAAAAAAAATGATTATCTTACAGACACCGTGATGATGATTCGTCACCGACACCTGGCCTCTAAAACGCTGTTGGCCCACCATGCTGTCGGAGCGGTGTGTCAGCCGGGGGGAATCGTACGTATCTGTGTGTTAATCTTCATTGGCTCGACAAAAGTACAGGGACTTTTGTAAGGTCTTCTACAACTATACAATCATGCAAACAACAATGGTATACAAAATGATTAACCTAAGTACAAGTATGTGAATACTTCAACATGTCGAGTTTAACGTATTACTTACACTATTAGTTCTAAGATCTAAACATTCTTTGATATATTTACCTGTTTGTACACAGTAAGGGTTGTCTCCTTCTAGAATGTATTTGAATTCATCTTTAGAATGGAATGTATCAAATTCTGTTGAGCAAGCGGAAAGAAGGTTGAACAGCTTTGAGTGTTTATCATGATATCGTGGACAATTTAGAATAAAGTGTTGTTCATTTTCAATTTCATTTGGACAGAATGGACATGGACAAGTTCTTTTACAAGGGATCATGGATTAATGACTTTGGGGACAAACTGTCTGGAAGTTCAGGAAAAGGCGTCTTAAAAACAACGATTGAGCCTGAAGTGGAACTGAAAATGATAAATCATTTGGTTGCAGACTTTCTGTTCTATTAGCCTTTTTGTACTTAGAGCAAACAATTCATATATTTATTCCATTCATTCATTCATTCATCTACCCTTCTCTAGAAGTGATGTGTTCCAATCCACGCTTTCGGATTTAATTAATTGATTAACGAAAACAATCAATCAATCAATCATAATATATGATTTTCATATGCAACCAATTACTATTTTGTCAGCATTTTGTCACTGTTATAACTGTCTTATTTGTTGTCATATTGTTATAATTGTTATCACTTACTACTATAAATATGTTATGAATTGTTAGATTTATGTTATTTTCTGTCAATTTAGATGGGGGAAGACCTTGTATAAGCCATCATGGCTTTTTTTCCCCAGCACGTGTTTTTTTTGCTATTCTTTTCTATTATGTACTACAAAGTGATTTTAATATGTGCAAATAAATCAAATCAATTAATATCAATTAATATTATTATTAATCAATTCATTCATTCATTCATCCATTCATTCAGTTCGGCACAACGGTTCCGTGGCTCCTGGTGACGTGGCTGCTGTTCGAAGTCTCCAGTCCATTTGTGCACTTAAGGTACTGTTAGAGCCGGCGTCACAATTCATGCGAGCGTCGGCCGAATTTGTAAATCGCCGAGGCTCGACGAATGTCAAAATCGCCCGAGCGCTAACCGTCTTTTCCAATGAAAATCTCGAGTGACGTCCGTCGAACACTTAAAACTAAAAATGCCCAATGAGATGGTACCATCTCTTAAACTGGGCAAAGTCAGAATCGACAATCCTGGTAAAAGGCCAATATTTGGATCAACTTTGATTTCTGAAAATCGCCCGAAGCCTGCATAATCTGTTTTGGACAACCGAGCCAACCTGAAAAAATTATTCTTAAAATATCTTATTTCCAGGCTTCTGCTGAACATCCTTGGTGAGAAGAAGAACCGACTGTACACCATTAACAGCGTGGTGATGACGTCAGCGTTCTTCCTGTGCCGCATCGCCATCATTCCGTTCTACTGGAGAACCGTCTACACCTTCTACACTCATGGGTCCTTCCCGGATATCGACCGGCCAGGTTTCTACGTCATGATATACGGGCGGGTCTTTTTTGACGTACTGAACGTCGTTTGGTTCTGTAAGATGATGCGTTACTTTGTCCGTAAGTTGGTTAATCCTCGGGATGACGTCAAGGACGATAAGTACCAGATATAAATCCTTGGATTCTTTTGACATTTTCGCCCAAAATGTTATGTTTTCACCAAAAAATAGTTACTCAAGCAACTGGATAAAATTTTGAAACAGTCAGACTGAGGAAAGACAGAGGATGCTGTCTGAAACGTCTGACTGTTTCAAAAATTTATCCAGTTTTCGATTTATGTTTTTGTGAACAGCATAACTGGCGAAGTTGTTGATACTGGTAGGTGTTGTTTAAAAGAAAGAAATTATTAGATCATAGGCGCTACCATCAAACCTCTGACAGTTTGAAATAAATGCATCGCTTTTAAAACCACCCTTGGACATTTTAATTGCCTCTGTTAAATTCTATATATACAAGAACCAGCATCGAAAGCAATATTTGAACTTACATGTACCTATCTATTTCGTGTCTTCTTTTATGTATGTTTCAACATGTGTTTCCCGGACGAACAAGGGCGACTTAAGTCAAGGTCATCATCGCAATCGAGTGAAGAACATCGTCACTCTCGTTTTGCATAGTTGGTCGGTTCTAGTTGTAATCTACCGATGTGGCATAATAAAAGAACTTAACTTCAGAAAATACATTACATTGTTTGCTCTACCCAAACTTGTAAGCCAGGCTGAATAATGATGTCGTTTGATTCAGATCATTGTTCATTATTCATCAATGGTGATTCTATTTTAATTCCACATTTTCAACTGCTATAGTGACTTTTTCTACTCATTTTACATTCTAATGTTGAATTCTCATAGATGAGCAGGTAAGCAAACTCATGGATGATGCCGTATGTACACGAGTGAAGAATGATAAATGTGAACATTTTCTCTTGCATACTCTAATATTTTGATGATCTGGGTTCGGATTTAGTGCTTTCTTTTCAGATCATCTATTCATAATAATGACGACAACAACAAACACAATAACAGTCTACTCTTAGTAAGTGCAAAAAATACACATGTTACCTCTTGTCACTAAATGGAATTAAAAGCTGAGTTAACTTGGAAAACCTTGGTGGTGATTATTGTCACATTATTAGTAAATACATTTTGGGGACTTTGTTATAAGGACTTTGCCCGACATAGTCAGTTTCTACGATATATCATTTAGTCACGGGCAGGAATTAGGCGATACATGTACTGTCCCGATTTTAGGCGGTCGCGTTGGGGAGGTGGTCGTCTTGGGAAGGATAAATGCTTGCTCCACCCAGCATGTGTGCCTGTCCACGGGTCTGTGTTGTGCCTCACATCGGCAACTCACCCCGAGGGCGTACCAGGCCAGTTTAACACTGTATAAGATGCGTTAGACCAGACTGGTGGCCTGAGGTCTAATCCACTCACATAGGGACTTTATTTGACCCTAGATTCTTCCTTCATAATACGAATTGAAAGAGGCCTGCTCGATAAAGTTCTGTTTATCCGAAAGAGCCAAGCAGATTGATGTGACCCTTTGTTAGGCACAATTACCGAGAAGCCCCTCTCCCATTAGGAAAGTTGTCGAACAAGTTGTACAAAACTCGAAATTTGTTACGTTGTCTGCAGCGAAAGGTGAGTGTGTCTGACTTCCTTTAACCTACGATAAATATATAAATTCTGTTTCTGAACGTAACGATTTTACGTGCTGGGGAGGGGCATATTCAACAGTATTTCGGGTGCGTAGTTAAGTGGTCGTTGACCCTGCCTATGGACCAAAGGTTTTGGAGTTCAAATTCCAGCTGTTGCCAGTTACATGCACGCTACTGGGGAGGGACTACCTAATGAGTTGCGCAGTAGAGTGCGCTGTGCACACCCTTGATTAATTTTTCTTTACTTATTTTTGAAATAATTTTTTCCTTGGCAGAATGGTCCAGTTTTCTCCTAGGGAGAACAGAAGAATGTGTTTTTTAAAGATCTGGCAAAAATAGGTGACCATCGGCATGTTTTGACCTCGGATTTACCGCCAAAATCTTCATTTCTGGTTGGACTGATATACATATAATCTTTCTTGACACAACAAAAGTACAGCGACTTTCGTAAAGTCTTCTACAACTATACATGCAAACAACAAACAAAGGGATACAGAATGATTAACCTGCGTATATTAGGACAGGGGGTAAAATCTTGGTCTCATCTGAAACTGCTGGCTTTAGCTCGTTAAAATACAGTAGTTGACCTCCTGTTTTTTTTACTTAAAGAGACCTGACAAATTCAGCTTTACAGGGGTGGTATACAGATTTGAGGTTTAAAATATAGATACATGTGATTTTTTTAATGCTTAGCCATGTGTTGCATTGGAAAGTCCATTTGGTGGTCCCTCCCCTACTGGGAAGGGTCGTTGTCATTAAAGATTGGGCATCAAGCCGCGGTCTTCTGTTCATTGTACTTTTCTAGTCAATCTGGTTTAATTAAACTGCAAACTGGCATATGTCGATTTTATCTGCTGCATCTTGCTATTCTTACTGATTTCAAACCGTGTCAAAACTTTCTCAGCAGTTTGAGAAGAGAATTAAAGAAAGATGAACGAGAATGCGTCCATATTTCTGGCCGGGTTGGCCAGCTTTGTCTTCTCGTTGTCTGTTTTTGCGGCGGCACCACGAGTTCTCAGCCGTCTCTCCAAGCAGTACGGACGGCTGAGTCTAGAGAAAAGCCTGCAGACTGACAATGAGTACGTTAGTATTTCTTCGTTTAATTTACATTTATTATTTTTACCCTTTATGATTTATGTTATATATCATTAAAAAACGTAAGGGGGTCGTTGACTCGAAGCAAGATCGTGTCGTATTATAATAATAACTTTATTGCAAATTCATGCCCGAAGGCTAATTGCAGACAAACAAGAACATTGAAATACATGGGAATCGATATAGTTATCTAGTCTACAATGAAAGTTCTATGTTAACTAAGGTTGACTATGGTTGGGTTTGACATCTTTATTGAAGGCAGTGGAAAATGAAGCGACCCACGTTTTGTATCGTAAGTGGGTGGGTTGGTTGATTCTAGTAGTAAGATTGATTTTTGCAATTTGTCAAATGGTGGAAAACAAGGGGAATTAATGGAAACTGTTTCATATAATATGTTCCTTTCGGCGTCATATAGAGGACATTGGCAAATAAAATGTATTTGCCATTTTAAGGGAACAGAAATGGATCTCTCTGTGTTCGTGTGAGCAGCTGTTGTAGTTGGCGACTGTCCGAGAACCTGACTGGACTTATGTACTTTGACATAATGACTAAACTGGGGATTGAACTATTCACACAAAGTGTGCATATTTGTAAATTACCTTATTCCCTACTCAGAGTCAAGGGTACGCTGGTCTGCATAGTCCTGGGGGCAGTCGGGGTTTATGTGTGCGTCTTTGACCCGGAAGTATATCCACGTCGTGCCAGGTACTCATTTATTATTTCTACTAATTCACACGCGCATATATAAAACAAATGACTTGAAATAAAAATTAAAAAAACTGCGTGCAAGATTCCGAACTCATCAGCGAAGACAAAAAAAATCTTAAACGATCCATGTACAGCTTCTTAAGTTATGATTGTGACAAACAAACAAAAAAAGGACAAACATGAAGGGTCCATCGCAGTACCGTAGAAATCCGACAGGAGGCCCATTTTTTAACTTGACCTTTATCTCCGTAACAGTATACCCACGTACCGAAATTGTAAACATCTATCAACAGATTTTCGAGTTAATCTGTTTACATCCTTAACCACTCCACCATAGTTAAACCGAGAATATAACCTTCTCGTAAAATGGATGAATAAATTAATAAATGTCCCTATGTCCAGGTACAACTGCCTCCTACTACGGCACGGAGTAGCTGGGTACCTGGGTTATACCATTGCAGGTGGGTACAGCGGTCTTTCCCTGTGTTCCCACACTAGCTCAATTCACAGATTTGGAAATATATACTTTTCTTCTTTTATCCAAAAAAGGATATCATATTGTTTCCAAAATACAGATAGAAAGAAATGTACGTGTGTTTTTTGCACCTTCACATTTTGGAAACATTTCTGTTTCACCATTCAATGCTAAAACAAATCTCAGCACTTTATGAATGAAAATTCCCATTATCATTGAATATGCACTTCCCGTCTAGTCTTCAAGCTTTTGTAAAGAAGTGGTTGAATCTGCTTGCTCTATAATACCGTATAAGTGGGCATTAATCCCTAGCGTGTTTGAATTTGTAGTGTAAGAGTTGTGTCATATTCAATTCTATCCATATTCATGAACCTAAGACAGTTTGTGCATATTAATTTTTGTAATTTGTCTTGTTTTTCAGACGTTTTAATGATGCTGCGGCACAAATCACTCTTCAGCAAAGTCTTCCTGGTGCACCATTTCGTGGGGACGCTTTGTGGATTGGCAGGAACGGTAGGGAGTTAAAATTACAAAACCGTCTAAAAGTTCAGTGACTTCATTTATCTATATTTTATTTTAGGTTTATTGTTTATTGTTTGTTTATTGTCTATTTGCATGTGTATAATATAAAACAAAGATAAATAGAGCAAAGAATACATGCAGGGGAGGCCAGAAGCCTATAAGGCTTTTCGGGGGCCTCCCCTAAACTACACAAATGGAATGTTTACAAAATTATATATAATCAAAACTAAGAAAAATTAACGAAAGAAGAAATTGGAATTGTAACATAAATCCTAATGAAACAAATGAAAATAATAGAATTACAAAGTGAATTTTGAGTTGTAAACATAGTGAGTATTATAATGAATAACAATTTATAAAGAAATAAGTCAAAATTATACAAAAATAACAATCATATGAAACATTCTGTCATCAGATACCAAAGGAAAAGTAATAGGTTGGAAGTAGCATCCATAGATTATATATGTTACGGGATATTCGAATTTTTTTCACAAACGGTAAATTCTCACCTGCTGACGTTTCGTCGCAAGTCAACACCAGTGATGAACCGGAACGAGGGGGGATACACACTTAGCCGCATTTGGGATTGTGTTCTCGCCGCAAAAGCGCCACCTACATCGGCTACTTATAGCGGTGAGAAGTAAAAGTAGAAGAAGTTGTCTGGCAGACACCGAAACGTCAGCAGGTGAGATTTACTGGTTATAAAAAAAAGAAAACTCCAGTATCCTATGTTCTACCAACTTGATGAAGTCAGACATAACAAAGTTGTATATAGTGCTATATAGCTATGGTGATATTGTGTGGTTGCATTGCACTACTATGCATGATATTTTGTGTGCTGTGACGACTCATTCCTCTTACCCAGATGTTCACCTCAGTCCCGTGGATCATGTCGACATATCTATATTACGAGGCATCCAGTCCGTTTGTTCATCTAAGGTACCGGTACCGTTTATATTATCACAATAGTAGTTTAAATTGAGGTCCTGTGTTTGAGTAGAGCCATTCCTGGAGCTCGTAAAATAATCCACCACACTCATCAAGAAGAGCAGGGGTCATTTCCGGTATGAGTGTAAAGACGTTTGTCCGGATATGCAGCTTTTACTGTTTCGTCCAAACCTGGTGTGTTACGCCATGAGGCGGTTTACCGGGTATGCAAAACAAACAAATTCACTGATTTGAATTTGTTGTATCAAACATTAACCCTTCCCGACGTCATATTGTCTGTATTATCAAACGCGAGAAGTTCTTGTACCCGAAATGGTGGTTAGAATTTCGAATTTTGAGTATTTAGAAGAATTTTGACAAAGATGCTGGAACAGAAATACACAGCAAAAATTACATTTTTCTTTTAAAACAATTAACCTTATTGATATTTATCTACAGGAATTGTTCATTAGATACAGATGACGTTTTTATTCTCATAAAGGGACCCACGAGCAAAAAAAAAAAAAAAAACCGCTGACTTTTTGTTCGTTTTCTGCAGGTTCTTATTAAGCAATCTTGGCTGGAAGCAGACCCGCCTGTACACCGTTAACGCGCTGCTGCTGATGACTGTGTTCTTCCTGTGCCGAGTCGCCATCATCCCGGTCTACTGGAGAACCGTCTACCTGCTCTACACGGACGGGTCTTTCCCGCAGATAGACGCCTTTGTGTACTACCTCATGCTCTATGGGAGGGTGGTTTTTGACATGCTAAATGTTTATTGGTTCTCTTTGATGATGAAGGTTTTCTTTGAAATGTTCGTGTGGCCCAGGCGTGCCTCTAAGAAGGACAATTGAGAGCTGTTCTAGTTATCTATCCTTGTAACCAACATAACATAACATAACATAGTGTTCGGATAGGAGGCATATTGCCTATAAGATCCGCGTCTTAAGCTAAGAGTTCAGAATTTGTGATTAGAGTTTATGTTGGGCTGGGCGAGTACTCCAGTCCCCTCCAGTGGTCGTCCAGTTTTGACTTGAAGGTGTTCACAGTTTCGGCAGCTACAACATCCGCGGGGAGACTGTTCCATGAGTTGACAGACCTGACACTGTAACCAAGCCTACAGGACTTATTCTATACACGCCAAGACAGCTAAAACCAGTAATGTATCATCATCATCTCATCTTGTCGTGAGAGTATCACGGATGAACATCACCCTCCTCCTCCAGTCCTCCCTGTCCTCCATTGCTCTTGGCAGTATTTCTAAATCGCAGCCTGCATCCTCACACAGCTGCTGTATGTAGGTTGTGCGAGGTCTGCCTACACTTGCATAATGTGTATTAAACATTAAGACTGTAATTTGGGCAATACATAAACTAATATCATGGTTTGAAGAAAAGCTAAAACTAAAACTGAGAACTAATCATAAAACAGGAAAGGTGAACTCTTCAGAATATCACTATTAATCTGAACTATAGGAGTAGCTTCTTCTTGCTCTAATATATCTAGTTAAGTGTAATACTGATGAAGTGTTTTTTTAACTCAGGAGTATTTTCTTGTCGTTTTGATTTTATTGATGAGTGTGCTGTGTACCCAAGGATAGCATAAGGTACGTGTACAGGTACTGTACATGGTGAGTAAAATTAGTATTTCCATGAAGCCTTAGCGTGGTCCCCGACTTCCACCTTTGAATTTCGTACAAAGATAGACGTATAAGAGATCTTAGGACACTGATTGACGACATTCACAAAGAAAACTTTTCATCATGGAAGACATTGCGCACCCCGATATGCCCCGATGTTGTGCCTTTAGGAAACGCACTTTCCTCACGACTTTCCTCAGTCCACCCAGGTGTAAATGGGTATCTGACTCTGGTTGGGGAAGGTCGTATTGAGGTCCCCTGTTGGCACCGAATGATAGCCGCCCAGACCCTTGCAACTGTTCCACAAAGCGCAAGTGTGGAGCAATTATGTATCTGTTCTGTATTATATGATTGTAAACCATGCAGCAATTCAGCACTGGCTACAATTGGACCGGTAATTTTTGACCAATAAACCATTATTATTATAACCATTACTGTTATCATTATTGACTACTACATTCATCATATCGGTGAAAATGTTACAATAAAAACATGGCAAGTGATGGCTAGCTATGTGTCTAAATGCCGACTGCGATAACATACTTATAACTTAATATCTTCGGACTTTCGTGCTTGCTGATATAAGTAAATAATAGATTATTGCAGTAAATGTCATATAATAGTATGTTACTCCTAGAAGCTCGATGTTGTCATGACAACGCCCCGTAGCTCTTGTTGCTTGGCGTGAGCTTACCCGTGGTTTCTTCTTTGCTGTTCGCTTCTTCACTTCGGCTCAAACTTTAGATGCAAGAAAACAAAACCAGTAAAAAAGTTACAACCCACAGAGGAATAAAGGTAATTAAGCGATTGATTTCACTAGATCAGCCAAGGCAGCTGCCACCTATGACTAAAATATCTGCTTCTGTATTGATACACCAAACATTGGTCATCATGTATTATTTTAGCGACAAAGTAGATACAAATGATGGATAAGCATCTTCACCTTGAAATTTTCCCTCGCATTTTCACAAGGTAAAACACCACCATGATGCATCCCTGTGGAAAAAATAAACAAAATTATCAACTGTCAGTTGGTCTTTTTTTAATGAAATAATTATGGGAAAAACTAATAATTTTGGAAGTAAATAAGAATTTTTTATGCACTAGGACGGTAACATTTGCAGGCCAATACACAATGTTCACCTTCACATGGTCTAGCCCAGTATATTCTTACTTAATACGTTCGTGTATATGATAATCAGCCCCTCCCACTCCCATGTCACTTGCTACATAATAATATTGAACACAACGGGGTGTCTGCTGCTTAATCGGTAACTATGGTGACAGCCGTCTGGTCTAGGTCATTGACCTGATTTATTTCCATCCGAAGAAAAAGTGAAGCTGTCAGAAAAGGTGAAGCAAAAACAACATGTTTCCCTTCGGTAAAATTGTGGAGATGATTATATCTATTTAAATATAATAGACGCGTGGCGTCTGTGTAGCACAGTGGCAGAGCATCCGGCTATGAACCAATAAGACCCAGGTTCAATCCCCATGTCCTAAGCCCAGCAGTAGGGTTTGGGTTGGCGTTAGGAATTGCATCCAGCCGTAAAAACCCTTGCTACAAAAAAGGACTTGCACTTGATGAGGAGTTCTGGGGCTCCCCCATCCATGTGCAAGCACGTCCAACCCCCAGATGATGGGGAACAAAAGACGTTAAATTGGATAGAGAGAGAGAGAAATGGTACAATACCTGCAGTAAACAGACTCCGGCCATACTTGTAGACGCCCACGGAAACCCGATCTCCTCCATAAGCACCCCGCCTATTGTAGAGCCAATCAGGTACCTGGAAATGTATGATGCCATTTAGCATGGACCGGGACGGGGGGCAAAACCTGCTTCCAACCACTTTTGCTCACGTCAAACGTCCCTAGGGCCACGTTCTACCTGAAATCTGATAGTTCTGTAAAAGTGAAGCGTTTATTCGCATGGACCGGGACGGGGGTTGATATCAACTTCGAACTACTTTGCGTCGCTTACGTCATACGTCCGTAAAGTCATGTGTTCTTTGGAATAGACCGATCATGTCGAACACCATATCGAAAGAATAGAAGACCCATTGAACCCAATGTTCTATTTAGAACACCCTCGTCAAAAACAGCGTTGGCGGGGCAGAAATGGCACGTGTAAAGCAGAGTACGTATATATATGACAGGTTTTCCACTGTATTGGTTGCATGCATGCTCAGAACAAAAATGAATTGAAAAAGAAAATAGATCGTCCACTGAATGAGAGGAAGCTTTTCCCACATGCCGACTCCTACAAATTTCGCTAGCGTTTTTTTTTTAAAGAAGTTGAATCGATCGTGATAGTACATGGCTTATTGTTTCATTGATGATTTTCAACCCCGAAAGGCAGAGGACAATCTAAGATAAAGGCACTACAAAGCCCGTGATAGACGTGCATGGACTTACATAATCATCAGAGTAGAGTTGGCAGCGACGTTCTAAGATTGCTTGAAGATCTAAGAAACATTTATTTACGTTTAAGAAATACAATATCAGACTCACCCCAGATTCATCATAAGGTCGTACAGACCGGAAATGACGCCATACGTTCCAAGGTCATCAGGCATCCCGGCCGCTCTGACGTAGAAATCAAATGCAAAATGATAAGGTCATTACAATACACCTTCTTATCAAGAACATTTAAGTACGTTAATCAATTTTAGACATCCACGTAATAAGATACGCCGAAGATAGTTACTCAAGCAACTGAACAAAATTTTGAAACAGTCAGAAGTTTTAATCAGCATCCGCCATCTTTCGGCAGTGACTGATCCTATGAATTATGACATATTCTAGAAATTTTGCTCCATTTCTCGTCTTAGTACCTCATACTTCCTCACTAGTTTAGACATTAGGTTGTCTAGTATACTAGTATTCTAAACTTTATGGAAGCAGTTGTTGAATTCTTAAGTTCTTACCGACGTCATGAATGTATATATTTTCTTTTAATAAAAATCAGGTGGCGGGCAAACTTAATGTAACAGTACCCATTCTAGATGGTTATAATTGTAATGAGATGAGAGCGCACCTTGCGGCTCGAAGCAGTTCTGCATACGTCGGTACGATTGCTGCTGACTTGGCGATTCCGAAAACCACCTGAGCCACATAAATCTCCCAGATCATCCTGAAAGGGGAAACGTGTCGCTGG